>WHUY01000060.1:0-310320 GCA_015179035.1 Tirmania nivea | reverse complement strand
TTTTGAAGAACCGGAAGGCTAAAGAGTTAGCTGGGATATTTGTTAAAGAAGTATGAAAACTATAGGGGTTGCCAAAGAGGGTCGTTTCGGATAGGGACTCGGTATTTACAAGTTCGTTTTGGATAGAAGTTATGCAATTATTGGGAGTTGAGTTGGATAAGTCCTCGGCATATCACCCCCAGACGGATAGTCAAACTGAATGAGTCAACCAGATCCTAGAGCATTATCTACAGATGTATTGCTATTAGAATTAGGATGAGTGAGTTGAGCTACTTTCCTTTACTGAGTTCTATTATAACAATACTATTCACTCTAGTACTAAATGTATTTCCTTCTATATAGCATATGGCCAACATCTCGAGAACAACTTCCAGAACCCAACCAAGGCCTTAACCGAATCTAACAACCCCGAGGCAACTAAAACGGTCGAAACCCTGGATACAATGAGAGAGGCTATGAGGGAGAATATAAAGGCAGCGCAGGCTCGCATATCAAAGTATTATAATCTCAAAGTGGCAGAGAAAGAACCGACATTCAAAGTAGAAGACTAGGTTATGGTCAATACTAAGAAGATCAAGACTAGGCGTCCAACCAAAAAGCTTGACTACAAACTTCAAGGAAAGTTCAAAATCAAACAACTCATCAGTACCTATACCTATAAGTTAGAACTTCCTCCGAGTACAGGCAAAACCTACCCAGTCTTCTATATCAGTCTATTGGAACCCTACCATCTTAACACGATTGCAGGCAGACATTCGCCAACACCCCCTCCCGTCGATCTCGAAGAATTGAAGTACCAAATAGAGAAGGTTAGGACGAGTGAGCTTCAGAAAGGAAGAGTAATATACTTGGTTTCCTGGAAGGGTTACAGTTCTGATGATGACACATGGGAACTATATGAGAACTTACAGAATGGAGGCTCTGAAATCGTTTGGAAATTCTATCTAGATAATCCTCGTAAGCCACGGAATCCTGATGTTATCTTGTAAGGATTTTTCATTTTTTCCTATTTAGGCTTTAGGTTTTTAGAATTATCTTTCATACATTTTTTGTTTTCTACTTGTATTTCTTATGCTATTTTCTGTCCCAGTGGTGCAATAAGACGTATGCAACTGTGTTTCGGTTGTTGTATATGAGGACTGGTCCTCAAGCCCTATCCATAGTCATTAGTAGTAATACTGATTCTATTTGCATGATCAATTAGGTTCTTGCAGACAAGAACCTTAAGGGGGGGGGCACTGTCACAGAGTGACATCCAGCCCTACCATGGGTACTTGAGCTCCTATAGAACGACCCTAAATATCCATATGGACTCTAGGTACACTCATAGCAGTATGGTGCAAGCTTTTCTAATACTTATTTATAAGAGATGAGTATATGAAATAGGTATGAACCTTGGAGTAGTATATAACTATCATAAGTGGTTAAGACCCTTATGGCACGCCCATAGACCCTTGAGAGAGCTACGGTTTAAGTTCCATAAGTATCTGATTAATAGTTCAATAGTTACACCTAGAACAATACACTGACTATATATATATATACTAGCTACACTAGCTGTTACTCTGAAGTCTTGGCGTTACCCTGAACTGAAGTTATTACCCTGAACTTTAGGAAAATAACTCGGTAAAAATAAATAAAATAATGAAGCCACAAGGGTGTACTTTAAACCAAAGTGCATTCAGTGACATTATAAGGGAGTGCACTCTAGGCCAAGGCCAAAGATATAGTTAAAATATAAAGTTCTCCAAATTTAATATTTTAAAGTTATATCTAGGTCTATTCATCGCCCTAATTCTATTTCCGTAATCCATTTTATGATCGGAGTGATACCCGTGGAGTTATAAGACCTTTAGTAAGGTTAATTAAATCCATGAAGATATTTATCTATTACTAATAACAACTCTGCGAATAATATGGGCATCAAGATGAATTAAGATTTTATGATCTTTTATAAATTGATACCTATCCAATGATAATCTATTTGTGACTCACGAGTCTTTATTAATAGAGTTATGAGTAGTTGAAAATTATTTTCAATAGATACTAGACGCTATTAAGAAAATACTACTGCAAGTTTAAATAAGATGACTCTATGATAATGTCAAGTATTTATTCGATAGTATTGGGGATTAGCATTATATCGGAAGTAGAAATTACTTATTTTGGCTAAGTATTCTTTAATGGAATAAGTCGGCTTAAGCGAAGTATATGAAATATGCAAGCATGGGAATTTTCTCTATGTTCGGGCTAGTAACCTGTGACAATGAGCGTAGATTATGACTGCGTTAACAAAGGTATAGATGGCATAATACTTAGGAAGAAATTCTGAAGAAGTGACGAGTAGGTGTGCATTCCCCAAAATATTTTATCAAAGAATATCTACTATCACCACGCATTATAAATAGTAAGAGTAGTTCTCGGTTGAATCTAATTCTACCATTAAAAGTATTCAAAAACAAGAGTACCTCGAGTATATGAAGCCTACAAAGTTTTAAGTCTAGTTTTCTTTATTTCCGACTGACGAAAGATTTATTTTGTATTGCGAAATAAGATCTGTCAGAAAGGATTAAAGTGGATTGAACTTTCTGCTATAGGATATTATTCTACATTTCAGAATAAGTATCGTTGCGGCAGTAGAAGTATGGCCGTCCTATTTTCTAGTCGCAAGAGCACTATAAGGGTTAATAGGGCCTCCATGACACTATCGCTACTTCTCTATTAAATAAGACCTCTAGTAAAACCTCTCTTTCTTATATTAAGATGGTATCCCCAATTTGAAGGCGCGATACCTTTTCCTTTATCAATCACGAGCCCTTCGAAACATTAGAAAACTTTGGTATGAGCTAACTATCTCGATATAAGACAGGATCGACTTGAGAATCGAGAGTCATACTAGTATCGGTATGATTGTCAAATAAAGATCATTCCCACTTCAGGTATTTCTCTTACCAATCCTTATGGCCAGCTGGTTTTCCTCCATCTGCATGAGGTTTATTCATTGGTTTTATCTTGTCCGCTTTTCTTTTATACAACGTAAAACTTCTCGCTTTCAAACATTCTCTCTCTCTTGCTATTTGATCTGATTTATTCAAAATACTAGAAAACAAACTTTTACCACAAAACTTATAAATATCTTTATTAATACCAAATCCATCTTCTTTATTAATGCCAAATCCAAAGTCCCTATACTCACCTTCCATCTCACCCTTTTCTCTTATACTCAGCCTTATCGTAAGGTCAATGATCTTTAGGCATTTCATTAACTTATGCTATTTCTCTTCATAGTCATAAATTTTGCTTCATCTCTATTTCACCTGTTATTGGTAGGGACTGTATAAAACATTACCTCATCGCTGTAGATGCCTATGATCGTGATGTAGCAGTTTCCGTCCTTTCGGTTGTCCTCTTTTAGCCGGATAGATCTTACTTAAGGCCAGCTCAAAATTATCTCCCTTGTCAAATTAGGTATTGAAAGGTTACTATGAGCGGAGGTATCGCAGTAGTAAAAACGGAGGTTGCAGCAGTGGACTGAATAGTGCGATTAAGCAGAGTGAAGCGCGAGCGAGAAGTGCGAGTGAGCGGATGGAGTGACTATGTTGATAGTAGACAGTCGATTGAGTCTAATCAAGAAGTGTGTAGAACTAGATACATGAGTATGAAGCTCATATATATAAAGGTACGAGTTCAGGGTAAAGTCTAGTAAAGAAAGTTTCAGTATGACCGATATGCTAATAAGAAAGAGGATATGGTAGTGAAACAGTAATATGAGTCAATGAATAGTCAATGAGTTATGACAACTGATATATATAAATACTAACCTCAAGTAGTAAGAAATAGCATAATGTAGTGGTAATGGATATGTAAAAGAAATAATACAGAAATCCTTAAACGGGTAGTAAGTGTCCATAATGGGTATCAGCATGATTAGGAAATAATCGTAAAGAATAACGATATAATACATGGACAAAACTTAAACTATATCGTAAGGAAATGATTATTTTCAATACCTCTTCTTAGTTGTTATCCCATAATTAATTCTTTAAGATAGGAAAATCGCGGATCAGGAAAAGACTTTGTACAGATATCCGCTGGGTTGTGTTCGCCAGAAATGTGTAGTATCATGATAGTACCTGAGTTGACGAGTTCGCAGATGAAGTGGTATGCAACGTCAATGTATTTTGACTTGTTGGAAATTCGAAAATTATGAGAGAGATTGATAGAGCCATTATTGTCACATGAGAGAGCACAGGGAATATCTTTGATGGAGAGCTCACTTAAAGCATTCTGTAGCTAAATTAGTTGTTTAACTGCAATAGAACCTGCGATGTATTCTGCTTTAGTAGTAGAAGTTGTCACGCATTTCTGCTTTTATAATCTCCAGCAGATAGTACAAGAAGCGAGCTTGAAGATATAGCCTGATGTTGATCGTCGAGTATCGCGGTATCCAGCAAAGTCTGAGTCAGTGAATCCTTCAAGTGAGAGAGGTTGTCCGAGCATATATGTCAGTGTAAGGTTGCATGTACCTTTGAGATAACGGAGAACTCGTTTAACTGCTCTAAGGTAGTCTTTTGATAGTTTGTGGGAGAATTATGAGAGAAGAGTTACCGAGTATACCAGGTCAGGCCATATTCTAATAACTGCATACATAAGTAATCTGACGATTTATTGGTAGAGAGAAATGTCAGTAACCTCATCATCATCTGTACATTGTCGAAGAGTATGATTCGAGTCAAAAGGTAGAGTGACAGGGTTACATTCGTTCATACCAAAACGTTTAAGGATCTTATCGATGTAGAAGGATTGCGAGAGTATGATACTGTGCTTGGTATACTCAATTCGAATTCCTAGAAGCCAATATAAGTTACCCATATCAGTTAACTTAAACTCTCGTTTTAGTGACTGTTTGGTGGACTTCATAATGGTTGAGTCTTTATATCCGAATAGAGTAATGTCATCGACATAAAGGGTGAGTATGATTATGCCGGTTTTATGGACAAAGACGTATGGGTCGAAGGTATAAGCAGAGAATCCTATTGTCAAAAGGAAAGATGTTAATTGTCCGTACCATTAACAAGGAGACTACTTCAATCCGTAGATTGATCGGTTGAGTTTAGCATATATGCCATTGATCCAAGTACCTTCTGAAAGTTGTATGTAGATAGTTTTGTTCAAGGAACTGTAGAGGAAGGCTGCCTTGATATCTATTTATTGTGGTTTCTACTGGTAATGTGTGGTGAGAGCGATAAGTAGGCGGAGGGAATCGTATCGAACAACAGGTGAGAAGATTTCATCAAAGTCAGTGCCGAGTTGTTGCGAAAAACCTTGAGCAACTAGACATACCTTGTATCGATCGATATTCCCATTAGCGTCATGCTTGATTTTAAATACCCACTTGCTACCAATAATATTCCGATCCTATGGAGTAGGTACAACCATCCAAACCTCTTGATCCTGCATTGATTCCAACTCTTCATTCATCGCCTTTCTCTATTTCTCTTCATCAAGTGAGTTAACAGCCTGTTTGAAGGTTCGAGGTTCATCACCATATTATAAGACTAAAGCGATCAACACTTTGTCTGTATCACTATTCTTATCAAAAACTTCCGGAAGGTCTTCAACTACTCTGGAATGACTATCGAGAAAGATCATTGTACTGACTATAGGAATAATTGGTGCTTGAGCGGTCCTAAATTTAACTGGTTAGAAAACAGCTTGACCTGCTTTTGTTATAGTAGTAGGTCTGACTATCTTTCTGCCAATGATTCGAGTCAAGCCTTCATTATTTGAGTTGTCGGGTAAAGATTGTCGAAGGTCCTGAGAAAGTGAACTAAATGGTGTATATTTATCTCGATTTGGAGGTAGATGAGCTTGTGGAGTTGTCTTGAAAGGAGGTAAGTGAACCTGTGGAATTTGATTCGAAGGTCTGGGAATCAGTGATGGAGGATGAGGTGGAGTTGTAGATTGTTCCAGTGGAGGAGGAGGAGGGAGTACCATTGATGTTGGTACTGAATCAGTAGAAGGAGTCATGCCGAGAAACTATACTTTACGAACACATGGGTGATGATAGTTATACCATTTTTCAGCCAGTTTTGGGTTCCGAAAACACCATTACTGCTAGATGTACCTACTAGAGAACTTTGAGTTGATGTATGGAGTGACTTTAAATGGGTGAGATGGAGGAGGAATATTCGTAGTTGGTGGCAGTGATGGATCAATCGAGTTAGATGTTGGTGGAGGTACCCCTTCTGGAGTTATACTTGGTCCGAAAGTAACATTTTGTGCTCGAACTGTATAGGTGTTTCTTCTAGAGGGTACGTAGACCTTGTAGATAGAAGTGCTATTAGTGTAACCAATGAAGATACCTTTCTCAGCCCATGGTAGGAGTTTACTGCCTGCAGGTCATTGTTCCTCAAGTATATATATATAACATTCCTTACCAAAGGGTTGAAGGTGAGAGATTGTAGGTTTATTGCTGTGAAATACCTCGTAGGGTATCTTCTCTTTGATTGTCCTATGAGATGACCTATTTTGGAGATAGGCTGCAGTGGTGCATGCTTCGGCCCAGAATCTTTTGTCCATATTAAGCAAAATAGCCCTCATTATGTTTTGTATTATGCGGTTGAAGCATTCAGCTCTACTATTAGATTCATGAGAGTAAGGGGGCATTAGTTTATGCATGATACCTTTTGACTTGAAGAACTGTTCAAGATCTTTGTTAATATACTCTCCACTATTGTCAGTGCGGAATCGTTTGACTTGGTAGGACGTCTGTTTTTTCACCAAGGTAATGAAGTCTTGTATAGCTTTAACGGCGTCGGACTTGTTTTTAAGGAAATAAATCCAACAAGTACCAGAGTAGTCATCAAGGAAAGTGATGAAGTAGTTCGCTCTACCAAAAGAAGATATGGGAAGTTTATCACTAAGATCTGAATGAATAAGTTTGAGAAGTTTGGTAGCACGAGATATTGTTGGGTTAGGGATAGAGTAAGTAGATTTGGCGAGTATACATGGCTCACAATGATAGTTATCAGGAGGTGTTGGCAGTAAATCACCATCAGAGTAGAGTTCTTTGTTTTTGAATAAGGAGATGGCTTGATAACCGAATGATTGATGCCAGTGATTGATCGTTTTTCATAAGGAGGAAACCAATGCCTTTTTATTTGACTCAATAATAAACGGGAGACTACCAACAAATTCCACTATTAATAACACAGAATCATCACCTTTTTTTGTAACATAAAACCCAGAATTCGTAGAGAAAGTAGAAAGATGAGAATGAATAGCATTCCAAGAAAACAGTGAATGACTAAGAGAAGGAACATATTGGATATTTATAAGACGAACAATAGAAGTAGTACCAGAAGAGAGTAGACAGTTGAGAAGTACTGTCCCTTGACCTTTAGTTTCAAGGAGAATTCCACCAGCTCCTTCTATAGTTCTATTATCCTCTTGAAAGTTTTCAAAGTATCCTATATCATTAGTCATATGAGCACTACATCCTATGTCGAATTTCCAGATTGCTTTTCAGGATGGGTTACTGATGCTGAGAGCCTTGTCCTTAGAGCTGCCAGAGCTACCAACGATGAGTGCCTGTTCCTTTTTTTCTTCCTTCTTCTTGTTCTTCTTCTTGTCCTCATTTGCCTTCTTCAACTTTTGACATTTTTACCATGTGTGACTAGTGTACTTGCCGCCATTTTTCTTGCAGTAGGTACACTTCATATCCGATCTGCTTGCTTGTTGTTATGACTGCTACTATTGTTATTGTAGTTTGTCTTTCTTGAAGGAGACGGAGAGAGCAGTATCCTATTTCTGGACTTCAGACCTAATGGAGAGTAAGCAGAGTTTTGCGTCGGTGTAGGTAAGGTCGGATTTAGTTGAGAGGTTGTCTACTATGTTGGAGTAGTGAGTAACAAGAAAAGAGAGAAGAATGTCCTGTTTGGCTTCATCCTAGTCGAGGAATGAGCAGAGGGATATGCGATATTTATCGGTAGAGCTAGTGAGAGAGTAGAGATGGGTCTACTCGATCTTATATTGCTTAATGAAATCGGCGAAGGAAGTAGAGGGAGTGTAGGTAGAGGCTAAATCAAAAAGAATGCGCAGTTGATATATGAATGAAAATAGAGTGTTATAGTAATATTGTGCCTTGAGGTGTTTCCATATGGCATGTGGTGAATCAAGCTTGCTAACGACCTTTAATATCGGTTTGCTAATAACCTGAATTAGCATAAGGATAGCTTAATTTTCCATCGTTTTGAAGAGTTCTATTTCTTCTTGTGTCACATCGTCTGCTGGTTCAAGTCCATCAATAACTAATTCTTTGCAGCTTATACCTCTCATAATCATCTTAATTATGTCAGCCCAGTCCTCATAGTTGTCCTTGCCTATGAGCGACTCGATGTTATCGAGTTTAACTGGTATTGGCTTAAAATCCTTGGGAGCCCTAAAGATGGATGGCTTGGTTTTACCTTTGATAGAGGAGCCGGAGATACCGGAGGAGCTGGAGGCAGTGGAAGAACTACTGGTGGTTGGTGTGGAAGCTATTATATGAGATAGATTAGGTGAGATGTATTGATACTGTTGTTGATTTTAGTTGTACTTGTCCAGACTCATAACCTATTGAAAGGTTACTATGAGCGGAGGTATCATGGTAGTAAAAATGGAGGTTGCAGCAGTGGACTGAATAGTGTGATTAAGCAGAGTAAAGCGCGAGCGAAAAGTACGAGTGAGCGGATGGAGTAACTATATTGATAGTAGACGGTCGATTGAGTCTAATCGAGAAGTGTGTAGAACTAGATACATGAGTATAAAGCTCGTATATATAAAGGTACGAGTTCAGGGTAAAGTCTAGTAAAGAAAGTTTCAGTATCACCGATATGCTAATAAGAAAGAGGGTGTGGTAGTGAAACAGTAATATAAGTTAACGAATAGTCAATGAGTTATAACAACTGATATATATAAACACTAACCTCAAGTAGTAAGAAATAGTATAATGTAGTTGTAATAGATATATAAAAGAAATAATACAAAAATCCTTAAATGGGTAGCAAGTGTCCATAATGGGTATCAGCATGATTAGGAAATAATCGTAAGGAATAACGATGTAATACATGGACAGAACTTAAACTATATCATAAAGAAATGATTATTTTCAACATTAGGCATTATAAAGAATCTCTCGCAAATAACAACTCTTCCAATCATAACGGTTACCTGGTGATATACTTCCACCACTCAGGTACTATATTCCGTACCTCCCCCAACTGAGCAATTGACCTTAATATCGATCGGGACATTATACTCCCTGATGACATCTTTTCTCAATAGATTTAGTTCGGATCCTCCATCAATTAACATCTCTAGTGGCTCTTCCACGTTGTCATTCAGTACTGCTATGCATATAAGACATACTACAGTGTAGAATTCCCTGTCCACTTTATTTCAATAAATTCATGACACTACAGCATCCATCTCCTTTTCCACCCTATGTTGCGCTTCCGAAATTCACAGCACTCATTTCACGCCTGTACACTATTGCACTAGCTTTAGGCCTGCCATTGCCAGTACTTCTTCCGTATTTAAACCCTCCCTACTTATTAGCTTATGTGCAAGGGTTTTTAAGTCCAGATTCTCTCTCATCCTCATCGACATGAGAACATTCTTTACTTCTTCCTCTTCATCTTTCCCCTTTTTCTCCTACTCGCCCTTTCTATGTCTTTGCTTTGGCTCGAAGTCTTTCAGTTCCTCAATGTCTCTCATGATCTCGTCTTTCACTATAACTTCTGGTTCTTTTTGGTGCTTTGGGAGTCCTTTTTTTGGAGCTTACAGTATTACTATATTATGAGGCGGCCAGAATTTTATTCTTTCTGCCTCTTTCTTACAGATCCCTTCTTCGTATGCATTCCCAAAATCGTATTGAACTGGCGTAGGCTTGTAGATGACTAGTTAACCATTTATTGTTCCACAGACATATCCTTCCCTTTCACACCCCGCTACTGCCTCTTTCTGTGTGAGTTCATCCAATATAATTGCACTCAAACTAGATTGAATTGTATTTATTTTTGATTCTTTTGTCTAAAGTGTCTTCCTAACCCAATCTTGCTACTACTTGTACACCTACCCATCTTCTTCCATAACATAGAACAGTACTCGAATGCCAGCTTCGGTGCCTTTTTCTTCTAGGTATAACTATATTCTATAGTAGGGAACATCCTCACACTCAATTACTTTCTTTACAGGTGGATATTCTTCCCGATGATGTATTCCTCCATCCCAATAATATCCTCGCACTCTGGGTATATTCGCTGATCCTTGATAACTACTATTTTGCTAATAACCTCTCCTATTGAACTAGTTAGGATTATACAATGACAGAAATGGCTATGGCTTTATAGCCAACCTTCTCAGTTCTGCAATCTCTTGATCTCGTTTTTAAGCTTCTTTCCTAACTACCCACTGTGTCTCCATGTGCTGCAGCTTCAGCTCCTTCAACTGATTCACTATTTCATCCATCAGATCTGTCCTGCCCTTTTTTGACCCTTCCTTGATCTTATCTTGCTGTCTATAGTTATTTTTCAATATTTTCACTAGTGGAGCAACTTCCTCACCCTCTAAATCTTCTTCTTCTTCCCTAAAGAATCATGTCATTTGTGATCCTTTATCTTCTGACCAATCTAGGGCCGCTTGCTTGATAGATTCCCATTTGTCTTGAAATGTATCTGGGTCTTCCAGATTGATTTAATACTTTTTACAGATCTTATCTCCTACCCGAATCTTGAAAGCATACAAAAAGAGGGTTATGTGAGTCCATTCATCCATTCTTCTCTTTTCTAGCAATAATTAAGAATGTTTACTATATTCGATAATAAAAGAACGATAATCTCCAGAACTAAGATTCTCTTTCTTTTTCATCTCTACCACTATTTATTAAAGATCTTTTATCATAATTTGCTTCAGTTCTAAGTTGCTGGCCTAGAAATCCTTGAGAAGTTGCCATTTGAACTCCTCCCATTTATTGTCCCTATATGTTCTGATTGTTTTTAGATACTTACCAATTGACCTTTCGTAATATTGAATGATCTTTTTTACCTTCTGTTTGTCCGTCCATTTATTTATTAAATTCTCCCACTGCGCAATAAACTCTGATATATCTGTTCTGTCGAAATAAAGTGTGCCTGGTTGGCTAAGCAATAGATAAAATGCCACCAGACCCAACGTAGTGATTTAAACCTCACGAACAGCAACCAACTCCTTCGCCCTATATTTCCCTGCAACTTTCGAGCTTTCTCCAATCTTAGGTTGAGTTTAAGGTATACTTACTTCCTCTGGACATATTTTAGACAACAATGTATTCGTTATTATTAGTAATTATTCGATATTGTTGACACTAACCTTCAAAGTAGATCATATGGTTCTTTGCAGTATTGAGCTACTCTGATAACTGCTCAATCATTCACCGTATGCTATTTTTTGTATTTCGTATTGTCGTAATATTCCTTTCTTCCATTCTATTGATTTCTTTCTTTCTTTCCACTCCTAGAGTGCGGACAAGTCCTTGTATACTTGTATAAGCGTGTACCCTACCATTATCTACCATTGCACTAGTGACAAGACTTCAACTAGTGATTTGTCTATGATACTATTAATATAAGTGCACAAGAAGTAGTACAATATAAATAGAAGACGAATCTATTCTAGCGACGTTACCAATGTTACCGCCATTCCTTTTACTTTATTCTTTAATATTACTACTGTCCCTATGAGTTGAATTCTCTTTTTATAAATATTCCTTAGATCTCCAATCAAAGGGACTAATATGAAGGTATTCCTAACCTAATGGAGAGGACATATACTATGTGACTAATGAGATGACCAATAAGAGTGAGAGGTAGAGAATAATAACAGGGTCAATAATATGTGAAGAAGATAAAAATTATAATATTCTATTTCTCAATCATATATACATGCAAATATGTACAAAGTATTTCCATTCAAGCTGAAGTCCGCCAATTCCTTTTCAATAATAACATACGAAACACTTTTAAATGAATGAATAGCACTAAGATCTTCTGCCAAACTGACAGTCATGCCAATAGTAGCATGACTCTTGTAGGTCTCATATCTGTTTTGTTAGACTAATGATAGTTAGCGAATATCTAGATCAGTCGGCAAACACTTAAATGACTCTTGAACCTACTAGAACTTTCCTGTCGGAACTTTTCTGCCGAGAACCGCAACTAAGCCATATATAAGATCTATATGACAGTTAACAGTCATACCAGAACTGGCACAACTCTCACTAGTCTAAAGTGCAAAGATCACTATATATTACAAAGATCCTTTCTCATATGACAGTTATGCCGAAACTGGCATGACTCTCGCAGGTCCTACAAATGAACAACTCGTCTGTAAGCATAACTAAGCATAAGCATAAAATTAACCCAAAATGCATAAAATGACTAAACCCAGTTCACGTGAAAATACCATTCCCCCCACAATGTCAAGGTACTATTATAAACACATAATTTAGAGTACAGGAGTATATACAGTGATAGATATATTTCTTTCTGGGAACTCAAGTCAACTATAGTATTACTGGGAGATATCGCATCGCGTAGAGAAAGGAATGTGTTGCATATACTGGGTATGCTGAGTATACTGGGTATGCTGAGTATGCGGGTATATGGGTATGCGGGTATGCTGGGTATATGGGTATACTGGGTATGCTGAAATATGCGTAGCAAAGGGAATACACTAGGTAGGCCGACAGCATATGCTAGAATACTACATAGAAAAGGAAATATATAGTGTATGCTAAATATACTGGCTATACTGGCTGCGTGATGTGCTGAGTATATTGACTGCATAGTGTACTAGATATGCTTAGTATACTAGCTGCATGTATGCTAAGTATACTGAGTATGCTGGGTATGCATAGTATGCTAGGTATACCGGGTATGCCGTATATGCTATTGCGCATGCTATGCTGGGTATGCTGCTGCTGGAGAAGCATGTGAATTATAGTGTTAATAATGCGGGTATTTGATTGTATGGTAAGAAAGGTTTAGTATAGTCTAGTTAGGTTTAGTATTACTTTAGTGCCTTCGGATGTGATGAGAGTCTACATAATGTCTATTTTAAAGGTTTTAGTGCTTAGTAATATCTATTTCAAAGGTTTTCCCATTATTAAAAAGGTTTAAAGTTAGTACTTATTATATATATAAAAGTAATAAATATAGTAGGTTTTATATAATTGAATATATTTGAATACTTATACTAATATTAATTTAAGATCTTATTGGAAAAATTGAAAAGCTTAGTTATAGAAGTATTCTAATAGTTAATAAGAATTCTATATAAGGTAGAGAAGGAGCTCTTTATAAATTTAATACTTTAAAAAAGTTTTCTATAACTAATAACTTTTACTTTAAAAATAATAGCTAACTTAGTTACTAGATTTTATCTTAAATCTTTTATATAAATAAAGGTTTTAGTAGTTTTTTTATAAAAATATTAGACTTAAATAATTTAATTAAAAGTATTTTTAGAGTTATTGAAAATAATTTTAGTATTTATTAAGTATAATATTTATAAAAGTCTTAAGTAAATTTAATTATTATCTTAATTAGTCATATAAATTCTTATATAAAGTCTTTAAAGGGTACTACTTTTAGTTTATATTATTAGTAGAACTTTTTTATATTTTCTATAAGAATCTTAAGAGCTTTAATATTTATCTTATTAATTTCTTTAATATTTAATATAATAAATCTTTATAGCTTAATAAAGGTCAAATATTAAATTTTTATTTTAGGTCTCTTATATAAAGTAGAAAGTTATAGTAATTATTCTGAATTATCTTATTTTAATTTATTATTATTTTTTTTTTCTTTATCTTATTCAACTAATAATTCTTTTTATATTTATTTTTCTATTTCTTTTTATTCTATATTTAATCTAGCTAACTATCTAGAAGCTATTTTGGATAAAAGTTATAAAAGATCATATTCTAGATTCTAACTAGAAAGTCAACTAGAAGTTCTAACTACTAATATTATTATATAGAAAAGTTGATAATATTTTTCTAAAATAATAAGAAAAAATATTAACTAAATATTTTATAGGTCTTATTAAGCTTATTTATAGAAGTAGATAATATTTATGTTTTAGAAATCTAAATATATCTAAATAAAGAAAATTTAACAATATTTATTAGTAATTAATTCTTAGAAATAAAAAAAGGGAAGTAATGAAATTAGTTTATAAATAAAAATAATATAAATAAAGGCCAAGTTAGTAAAAGTATTTCTAAAAGAGAAATACTACTCTCTTAAATTAATTAAAAGTTAGTTATTTATAGAGCTTTATATAAAAGCTTTTATAAATAACTAGCTTATTATTATAATATAGATATTATAATATTAGTAATTAATAGAGAATATTACTAATATAGTTTCTATATTCTAATATAGTTAAACTTAATTAGACTAAAAGAGATTTATCTATTTAAAGAATATAGAATTCTAATCTTTGAGAAATATTTAAATATTAGCTAATTTAGGTATATAAATTATAATACTTATAAATAATGAATATAAAATAAGTTATTTTAGATAAATAATAAAAGATAGTAAAAAGATATAGAAATAGAACTAATAGTAATATATTAGAAAATAGAAACTTATAGAAATTAAGAGAAAGAAAGAAAAAAGTTATAAACCTAGCTACTACTTATTATAACTAATAATAGAAATAAATATAACTGAGACTAATAAAAAGAATAAGATAAAAAAAAATATATAAGTTTAAAAAATAAGTAGAATAAGATAGAAACTAAAATAAATTAATAATATAATAATTGAAATATATTAACTTATAATATTTTAATTACTATATTAAACCTAATACTAAAATATATAATAACAAAAAATAATTAAAAAAATCTAAAAAATATAAGAGACTAAAAATAAAAAAAATATATATTTCTTATATAGTTTAAAAATTTATTTTATAAACCAAGTATTTCTAAGTTAAATTAAATTAAGTTTAATTTATAATATATATTACTTATTTATTTATATTATATCTTAAATTTTCTATATTTATTATTATTATATTACTAATATTTTATATCAAAGAACTAGTTTTTAACTATCTTTAAATTATTAAATTTAATAGTTAATTATTTTAATAGAATTTATTATTTTTTATATATTTTTAAAAATAATATATAGCTTTAATATAGCTTTATATTATATAATTTATTATATAAATTCTCATACTATTTATAGTACTTTCTATTAGAAGTATTAGTTTTTATATTTTCTAATTTATTAGCTTTATTTTTAAATAAATATAGAAGAACCTTTAATTTCTTTTAGAATAATACTTTTATACTTTTAATAATTCTATAATTTTATAATAGATTAGTTAGTTAGTTATAACTTATAAATAGAAATTATATCTATTAATTAATATTTCTAATAAAATTCTCTACTTTATTACTATAACTATCTTTTTAAGGTAATATTTTAATAGAACTAGTATATATAAATAGTACTAAATAATTATTACTTAATACTATTTATTTTAATTAATAAAATAAAAGATTAAATAAAAAAAAATAATAGATAGAATTAAACTATTTATTAATCTAATAGAAGTCTTTTTTTTTTACTTATATTTATATTAATTATAATAGAAAAGTAATAAAAAAAAATACTACTAAAATATAAAAAAATATTTTATTTTAATTATTTTTAACTAGTTTTATTCTAGAAATAAAAAATATAAAATATTAAATTTACTTAAACTTTACTATAATTATATTATATATAAATAATAAAATAAAATAAAATAAAAATTTAAATGTAAAAATAATATTATAAATAATACAATTATAATTTATAATTATAATTCTAATAGTACTTCAACTTATAAAAACTATTATATTAATCTTTCTTCTTTTAATAAATAATAAAATAAATATAATAAAAGAATAACTATTTATATTTAATTCTTCTAAAAATATACAATGTACTAAAATAAACAACAAAAGCAAACGTGAACTTAAAGTAGGTCTCTCACTTGTATCATCAACTAAGCAAGGGACATCTCTTTTCCTGATTCCGGCTCTTCAAAGAAGATCACTAAGGTAGAATGAGCAGCGAGAGGGCGGGAGCCGCGGATAGGGCAGGCTCCTATGAAGTGGTCTCCTTTTCCACAAGCAATGTAAAGGCTGTTGGCATGGCGGCGGTCACGCTCCTCTTGAAAGAGGCGGGGTTTCCCAGAGGATAGGTCCGTAGGCGTACTCCCCCCTGCAATGTAGGAGGGGTAGAGGGTGCTGACTGGGTTAACTGGCAAAGCTGGCGGGACGGTTGTGCGAGGGCAAGTGGCGGCAATAGCAGCAGTGGTGGCAGGCTGGAAGGGGCGAAAGTTAGTAGTGGTACGGAGCCGGGCCAGCCTCTGCTCGACTCTACTGGCCTGTTCCATGAGTCCGTTCAGAGTGGTTGCATCTGGATAGTGCATTAAGGCTTGCTTCAACTCCTAGCAGAGGCCGTCTTGAAAACAGTCCAGCTTCACTCGGTCATCCCAAGGTACCTCCGCGGCCAGACGAGAAAACTTCGCGATATAGCTTGAGAGGTCTAAGCTCCTCTGTGTAAGGCTGCGAAAGGCTCGAGTCGCTGTTCCCATGGGGTCTGGGTCACCAAATGCGGGGTCAAGGATGGCGTAGAGGGCAGGAACGTCGGCAAGGTTGAAACCCTCTACGAGGATATAGGGCTGAATTTGGTCTACAGCTCTACCCTCCACAAGGCTCTTGACATAGGCCAAGCGGTGTTGATTGTCCGGGAATTTGACCGCATCCCCATTGAGCTTGATGTTGACTAAGCTTTTCCATGCCTTAAGGTGGGCACGGTCACCATTGAACTTTGGTGGGGCCGGGAGATCCTGAGTCTTAGGTCGTGGTAGGTCTGGTTCGGCAGGGGCAAGACGGGCAATGGCGGTGGAAAGAGCTTGAACTGTACGCTGTTCATGGGCTAATGCAGTGGTTGCGGTCAGGAGTTCCTCCCGGAGAATGGTGATTTCGTCATTGCATGATCGTAATTGTGATTCTGCCAGTTGGAGGTCAACTCCAAGTTCGTTGCCAATGGCATTCGTGACGGTAAAAATGTTGATGATCTCACGGCGATAGGCGGCCAGGGCGGCCGGGTCTAAAGGGATTGAGAGGGCACGCCAGGCCTCGAGCCTGGCTCCTAGGGGTGGCTGAGAGTTTGCTGGGGGCTGGGGGTTTGCTGCGGGCTGAGGGTTCACTGCGGGCTGAGTATGCATGGTCGAGCGTGCCGGTTGGTCAGGTAGATCCAACGTATTGTGACGGCAGGGCAGTGGAGCAGGGCGACCAAGGGGCACGGCTGACAAGGCGGGGCGATGTCCACGGGGCTGTCACGGAGGAGTGTCACGGAAGACTGTCACGGGGAGGGGGTCGAACTAGTTGGTAGAGGAGGCTAGGTACACGGGGTCCGGCATTGAAAAGGAAATTAAGGACCTCTTCCACAGACAGGCACACCGGGAAACGGCCATCGGCTGGGTCAGGAGCCACATAGGAATCCGAGGCAACGAAAAGGCAGACAGGAGGGCAGCCTACGAGTCGGCTCTAGGTCGCATCGCAGGAACCCAACAGGTAGCCACCGCAGCAGGTATCAAGGCGGCAGCCAAGGCCAGGCGGAAGGACATGCGCTCGGAACCCGGGTTCGGTATCAACAGGAGCCTATGGCACAGGCACGCCATGGCAGCCTACACCTGGCTACGCACCAACAGAGGCCCGCAGAACTACTGGCTCCACTTCGTTCGCAAAGTCGACTCTCCGGCTTGCCCAAACTGCGACCACCCCTCGGAGGACGGCTCTCATATCACCTTCGACTGCCTACACCACCGCCGTCAGCGCCAGGAGCTTATCGGGAACATCAAGACTAGACACACCATTATGGAAGAAAGAGGAGGGAGAGGAGAAGGAGTGGGATGCGGTGGAGGCATACTTCGCCTACCTCTACCGCACCCTTGCTGGACGATAGGGGAGTGTGCATACTTGATATTTGCTGCGTTGCTTCATGTTATTCGCTCGTGTTGTTTTGATTTTGTACATAGCTTGCGCAGGGCGTCAGATTAACCTGACCGTCCCTTGAATCCACCCGGGTTTCCAGGTGGCTCGTCATACGACCCTTAAGGTTGTGCATACGAGTACTGAGTTCAAAAAAAAAAAGAAAAAAAAAATAGGTACACGGGGGGAGAGACAAGACGTTGGATGAAGGAGAGAGAGGGGGAGAGGGGGAAGACTGGCTAATAACCCCACCTATTCCCTTGGCGACAACCTAAGAGCTGACCCACCACTAGCCCGACCCTAGACACTACGGTAATAACGAACACGATAACGACTATGACAACAACGCTAATAAAGCAACAAGAACAACAGGAAATCGACACTCACGTAGGACGCCTACGTGAGTGTTGGCGCTGCGGCAGAACTCCATGGTACACGGTCGTGACAGTCCTGGGATGGTAGGTGAGAGGGGGAGGCTTGCTTGCTACGATTTCTATATACAAGGTGCCAGGTTAGTTATGCATTCATACTCAGAATATAGGTCATTGTCATATGTCTCGTCACACAAAAAGTTTTAGTAAATGATATCGGATTTTAAGAGTGTATTCCACTGTGTTAGTGCTCGATCTTCCTCCTCGTCCTCCTCCTGGCCCTCGCGGACCTCATTCTGCATAGTAGACATTCCGCTGTCTTCTCCGGCTGCGACTGCCGGCCATGAGGGGAAAGCTGGAGTTATGGGCTTCGTTCTGATCAACTTCTTTTTCTCCTCACATAGTAGCAATACCGTGAGGAGGTCCTCATCCACGTGCGCAGTGTTACCATTCCCCAGGGCTTTATCGCCCTCCGTATGTCTATATTGATCCCTTTAATCTTCCGCTTACTCCTCCTACACCTCCTCTCTGTGAACGGAAACAGCTCCTCCTCTAGGGTGAGCATAGTTTCCTGGGTTATTGTACTCTTGCTATTATTCTCTCTCTTATTTTTCTTCTTCTTTTCTATAAAGACTATCTCGTCACTTTCCGCTAGTGCGAGTAGCACGCCTGCCACATTCTTGCCCTTCTTTCCCTTGCCTCTCTTTTTCTTCGTAAATCCTAGTTCTCATAATTATGGTCCTGGACCACCTCCGGGTAGGTACAGCCCTGCTTGGTCCACTGTTCCCTGAGATGCTTAAGGTACGATGGCTGATATGATCATCCTTTCTCTTCAGCTAGATAGAAAACCCGTTCGGGAATTAGAACCTCAGATCCATAGCCTTGTACACTTGTTTTATTATCTCCCCATCTTCTAAAGTAGTTTTACGCTCCAGATCCTCTATGCTGTCCCGGCAAATAAACCTCTGTAATCTATCTACTAATACATGCTCCTTGGATGATAATACTCCGAAGATAATCCCCCTAGTTTCCTCTCTACTGCCCTGTGCAATTATTTGTTCGTTTTTCGGACCATCTCTGTGTGCCGAGTAGCCATCACCTTATAGGCGACCATTTCCCGGCATAGAGATGGGATGTCCCTTGCCACACACACCTCTTTGAATTCCAATTCTCCAGATATCTCTCGACGTTGCCTCGTACTGGCTCCATTTCCAGGGATATATCTTGTTGTACCTTGTCAGCCGCTTCCCGGGTTTCATAGTTATCAAGGAACCGCTGGTCATTCGGAAGAGTCTCGTCGTCAAAGTAGGCGTCTAGATCCTTTCTAACATCTGCAGAACCGTTTGATGCTGGGTCAATAAAGGGCAGAAGTTCCTCCCGCTTGTCAATGTTTTTCCCTCCTCCTTCCTGTGCTGATTCTTCACTTTCTTCTCTCGTAGTTGCTCTGATCGTTCGTCACAGTCATCGTAACCCAACCCCCATTCTCGCACTCCAGATGTTCCCTCATCGATGCCTCAGCTTTTTCCGGATCCAACCCCCGATTCCTCCAATTCCGATGTATTAACTCCATTACCAACGGGTACATATCTTCCAAAAACCCTCCCAGCACTGTTGATTCCCCCGCATTGCCGTTAATCTGGCGCATCTCATGACTCTCACCCCGGTCCCCACTGCTATCCTCATCAACGATGACCCCCTGCTCTTCATTGCCCTCTCCATGCATATTGGCGCCTGCACAATCTTTGTAGTTAGGCTCCTGCTGCCCAGAATCTTTTGTTAATTGGTTGGCGTTCGCACCATTTCCCACAATGCTCACCTCAAGCCCCGCCAACCATTCCTTCCCACTTTTCTTTGCAGGGGACAGAGCCAGAGGAAGGCTCCCATTTATTAGCCAAACAATCAAAGATAATGTTTTCTTTGTAGTCTTCGATGATCCTGTCAATTTCTGGTGGTTGGTAGTAGCCTTATCCTCCTGTATAGGCTTAAGATCCTCCGGTACTGCCACACTGTCCACACCGGCAATCAGGAGATTGGAAAACTCTACCACCGGTGGATCAAGCTCCATATGATATATCTCCACCATCGGCACTCGTAGACCTTCACCTTTTATATTCGAAACCCCTCCAGTCCCTTCGTCAACCCTCTGAATCGACTCCAGAGTTCCCCACCTCCAGGTCTTCAGAGCTTCGGGTATGGCATGTGCTATCCCGGTAGACGTGCGTATGAGGTTCGATACCGGTTTCCCGATCCCTTTCTCTTCGGTTACTTCAGGGTTGGGGTTTTCCTCTTGTTCTCATCTCTCCCGGGAGTAGTTCTTCCCCGCATAGCACCAATCTGAGAACGAAGCCCCGATATAGCAATACTAATCTCCTCAAGCTTGCTGTATAGCATTTTCTCCGCCTTGTCCGTTAACCCAACATTCTGTTCTTCCTCCTCGTCCTCATCACTATCACTCTTCTCATCGTCTGTACTATCCCCAGCCCAAGAGTCACTCTCACTAGCCATAGAGTCCTCATCCCAGCAAGTATCAGGCATCCCCAGCTCAAATAAATCTGCACCTGGTTACATGGCAAAATGGGTAAGCTTTTTCTTCCAATGGTGGACATCCTGGGTTGAGATGGAGTTGTTTCGGGAAAGGGGGTAGAATGCTTTGGTGGAGGTGGGCGGGGGAGGAGCATAGTTGTAATTAGCCTGCTCAGCTGGGAGAAGGCTGATATGAAATTCGGAGTGGATGGGTGGAGATCTTGCAAACGTCAGAGAAGTTTGTGGATGTAGCTCGGCGGAAATGGTTTAGTGATAGGGTATCGGTAAACTGGATTGGGGGATCCGATACTTCGGAGAGAAGGTCCCACTCCCAATCACACTCGGGATTGACAACCGCATTCGCGCCGGCTCCGTTATCGGTATCGCGAGCCGGTTGCTGATCGACCGGACTACGTGCCAATGGCAGCGGCACCGCAGCCTCTACCATGAGCGCCATGGCTTATATGACAACCGGCAGTAAAAGTCGTTCAATTTTCCACCAGAACTACCAGCCAATTCAACAGTCCTAGTTCTGACAAATAATTCTGTCTGACATCCACAGTTCTGAAGCACGAATTCTGAAGTGAAGTTGTGAGAAGGAACAGAATGAAGGCAGTCTGGGGGAAGTACATTGTTCATTAACAGCATCTGCAAGCCCTCAAGGGGACACCTAGTCTGGTTGGCACAACATCTACGAGGGTGTTGTGCCAACCAGACTACATATTTGTTACCGGAGTCAATTGAGTTTGTATCGGTAGCGAAATGCCTCTTGAGCTCGCTAGCTATAGACCGAAGGTAGCAAAATTTTTACCTCCGGCCTAGGTCTCGGCAGTCAAATGCCAGAGCTCAGTCTCCAGTGATCCAACTTGTAGTAGGACCAGACCTGAAGCATTCCATTTCCCTCTCTCCGCGAAACTGGTAGCTCCTTCGCGTGTTGTGCACCTGCAAACTGTACGCCAGGTGGCATTTAGCGTCATCAATCACCTGTGATCTGGGTGCAGATCTCTCGAGTTGTATAGTATATATTCACCCTTTCATACCCTATAGTTGACATCAGTTTATTATAGCAGAAGTCTTGCCTTCTTCGGGTACAATTATGCAGACTAGGTACAGTTCTTCATGTTAATAAGAATGGTCAGGCTTTATAGTTCAGACCAACCAGACTAAGTTCAGACAGGGAAATCAATATTAAAGATCATGCATATTCAGCTAGTTCTGGATAATATGTCCTGGTATACTCCACTGAGTAGGCTTGAAGAAGGACCTCACCGACATAAAATATCGACTTAACAGAATTTGGAGGCGAGAACACCCTCAGAAGCACCGAAGTGTAGATAGCACTAGCCGATTCAACCCCAGTCGATTCAGTTACAATCGGGGTATTCAAACCTAAAATAATCGATCGATTAAATGCGATCATGGTTTTGACACCAAATCCATTTAGGTTATTGTAAAACCATTTGCTACACACAAAGATTTAGATCGATGGCAAAAAATTTAGTATAGTGGCAACCCGTCTCCAAAGTGAAAATTCCCACACAAAGAACAGCGATTAAATGGGTTCTTGATCGCTCGTCATGATCAAACGATCAAATCATCTAGATCACATGTAGTCATGATACTTAGTAATTCGATAAGACACCCGCCTCGCACCCGTACATACTTGTATAAGCTAAGACACTCATCTCGTACCTCTACTCATCAGCATACTCTACGCACCCGTACATATCCCTTGATCGTGCACTTTAATTATACCCTATGATCGAGGGTCGCTCAATCTTGAACGAGTATTTTCGGCTTAGAACGTCGATTACAATTTTCAATTTAATCGATCGATTATTTTAGGTTTGAATACCCCTTTGAAATACCCCTAATATACTCAAACCTAGCTAGTCTTTAGTCTGGTTGGCACAACATTCTCCGGAGGGGTGTTGTTGCAGCCAGATGGAAAGCTCTAAGCTTGCCAAGCTATCAAGTTCTATCGCTATGGCGATGCAAATAAGTTGTTCGACGGTCGTGCAGTATACCTACAGCAATACTCAGAACAGGCACAGAGCGGGGTCCAGAGATTATCGCTCCGACAGAATCAGATATAAATCCAAATACGTACAGTCCCACGAAAAGCGTCCTCACGATTTCATAAACATACAGCGCTTGGCAATTTCAGCCGCACCGACACGCTAGGCGATTCCACACATCCCGAACGCGCGATTAAGAGCATCGAGATAGGCTGAGCGTGCTGCGTAGAAGGCATTTGGCGCTCACTTGATATCTATCTCAAGTCTAAGATCTTAGCTACGGAGGGGTCATGCAAGCAGACTAGATCTTAGCTAAATAGAAATACCATCGAGGGGCAAAAATAATTCGTGCCTTAACGTAGAAACCAGCGCAAGCTCTAGGGACATTAACTAAAGCTATTCATCAAATAATTGGGCTTCCGCTAGGCCCCTTATTCACGATGTCGAATTCCTGATGTTTCATATTTCATGTTTTCGTGATTACCGAATTTTAATGGGTAGTAGTATATCCACAATGGACAATGAGCTAGTATATCCACAATGGAATGAGCTAGTAGATGCATAATGGGCAATGAGCTAGTATATCCACAATGGGCAATGAGCTAGTATGAGCTCATTTCCCATTGTGGTAGTCTGGTTTGCCAACCAGATTGTGGATATACTACCCAGCCGAAAAAAGGATAGCGTTTTGCTTCGGAAGCATAAGTACAGAAAAACATATTCTAATTAAATACTTAGGTATGCAGCAGAGTGAAATCAGTTGATTGTCTACTCGTGCAGTCAAAATAGTGTCGCCCATATTTCTCTAGAGTAATTCTCATAATTTTAACGTTTCTACCCTAATAACGTGGGAAGATTTAAGGGAAATGATAGGAATCGTCTGTCCTCCTAGAATTTGATGAGTCGGAGTCCTACAAAATGTATAACCCTAGTCAACACATTCGTCACTGAGGTAACCTCCACATCGAAAAACCGTCCTGCATTTAGTCGCTCATGCCAGGCAATCTGATCACCCCTACGATTGAATCTATTTGATTGTTTACCACAATGTTGAAAGGTCTCCAAGCATTGTAATATACCACCCCTATTTATTATAAGCGTGATCGGTGGAAATTCTTGCCATGAACATGAATTCACATAACTACTACCAAGCTATTGCTGTATACACATCCGTCCTATTATTACAATTAAGAACATCGCTAGCCAAAAGATTGCCCACGTGCATAGGGTCTCCTCGGTATAGGAAATACTTGGTAAGGGTACCTGCCTGTACATGTATACTTATGCATAAAATATACCATAATAAAGTCTTATATCATCGTACAATAAATTGAATGTTATAAGGTGTGTGTTTTTTTTTTTTTCTATGTATTCTTACCAATGGGTCCTTATTGTTAAGATTACCAGAGAAGAATCCTAGTAGAAAGGAGACAAAGCCAAAGTATTGCGATTCCTACATGGCTAGGAAATCATATCGGGGAAAGCCATCAATTTTTGCACAGGAATGAGTCTACAGTGCGAAGGCAATAAAAATATATATACATTTAATATCTGGTATACCACCCCTTTGTAGCCTGCACCATCAGGGGCATACTCTCAACGAGCTGGTCAATTACCACTTCCTCTAAACCTCCAATAGTTAGGAGTGCAAAGCCGATAGCATTTTTTACCCTTTCAACCATATACAGAAGTCCCGGATGGCGATTATAAAGGCGTCATTTAAAGAATAGCCCAAACATGCTTAATCGGATTCAAATCCGGTGGGTGCACTGCCCATTTCATATCAGTATAGCCTCGTTCCGAAACCAACACTTGGAGGAAGTATACCTATCTACTTTCGCATTATCATGTATGAAGATTGAGCCCTCCCCAAAAGTTATGGAAGCTCAGCCTTGAGTGTAGCCCAATAGACCTCTCTGGTAACCCTTTCTTCTCCGCCTCAAGATCCTCATTTTACCAGTGGAGAGACTGCTATTGCAGAGAAAGCAGCCAGGTCATCCGGTAATTCCTTTATCACTTCTGCGATGAATCTTGTCTGTATCCCCGGTGTTCGGAATACCCACTTCCACTGTTCACCAGAGTCTCGGTTCACAGAGCGTTCAGCGCTTTGTGCATGCCCTCGCTGCCTCCAGCCACTTTTTTATATTGGACTCTGGAACCCAGCGATTCAAGGTTGAGGATCAATAATGAGCGCCGTAAACTCTTGCAACTTCTTGTTATCCTCCGATCATCGTCTTCGGCTGTTTTGCGTGGGCGCGACCGTGGGAGGCAGGGAGGAGATTTCCTTTTCAAGCGTGTAACACGACGTTGACTTTGACAACTTTGCAATTTTGCCGTATGATGTTTCACTTAGTCGGAGGCCGGAGACCTGAGCCCGGAGCCCCCGCTAGAAGGGGAGAAGTGAGGAAGTGGGAAAGCAATTGAAGGCAGCTCTGTGTGCCAAGATTTACCTAGGATATTCGCCATGGCAAATGCGAGATTGAACTATAAAAAAAAAAAAACTGGCCTGGAACATACTTCTCATTTCAGACATGCGTTCAATACTGGCTTAGTTCGGTAGATCCATTCACAGATCCACAACAGGCGATGTGGCAAGCATGTCGCGCTAACTTGCATCGACGGCGAGCTACACGTAGAGGATGGGGGAGCTTGGTTGACATGGACTACCCGACAGAGGTGCTTAGGGGAAGATCAAGGATGGTGATCGGACCGGTACGGTGGGCCTGGTCGAGACCTTCTTGAATCTGTGAAAGGGGCAAGCGGTACGGGAAAGCGAAGGGGGTGGTTGTAGAAGTTCGAAATCAGAGCAAAACTGACCAAGTTGCAACCCATTCCGAAGGAAAGCAATTAGCCTGAAACGTTCACAACTGATTAATACCACCAAAATCTGTTGTCTGACCTGAAATTAGCATACATCTCCCAATATGAGAGGAGTATTCATGGTGCAAACTGGTTGAATTTCCGAATCTCAAATTTTGGTGTAGTCTTGGCCTTACAAACACGCTATATTCGAATAAATGTAGTACGCCTCACTGCTTAATGGTTGTTCTGCCAGACTCTTATTACCTATTTCACATAGCGAATTCGCAATACGAAACACCTGTCATGGAATAATATCTATAGGTTAATCACAGTCGCTGATTTATCGCCAGCGCTTTCAGAGCTGCCCTGAACTCGCTATAGTACTCACAACCTGAGTAGCATCTACAACCCCCCGTCTAGAATAAACGCTTCTAATTTCGGCCCCTGTACCCCGTACATGCCTATAAATAGCATGAATGGACGCATCACAAGCACTCTTATTAACCCACATGAGATTGAAGCATGCAAGATGATCTCATGAATGTAGGAGATGTATCGTAAATAATATTAGAATCCCGCAATCAGCTTCTTCGGGATGGTAGTGACTTAGTGTAGGAGCCTTGATTGAGCTATTCTCATGCAACAACATCCTTGAGGCCTGTAAGCCCGCAGCTCCAGCAGTCTTGATCAAGAGCCTAGGTCACCACCTTTAAAATATTTCACAAGCGCGCTTTGCTAGTTTTTGTGTAGGAAGGGTTTTAAGAGGCCTGAAGGATGTTTCCAATGAGCATAGCTCGATCTGAGCTCTTATCTTGAGGAATACTATATCGAGTTAGCTTTGAGTATATGATATTATTTTGGACCCTTTATTATCATATGCTCTATATCTATACAGTTAGTATATACCTTTATACTGATGGGAATAATAGTAGGGACTATCAGTTGCCTATATATAATGTGAATAGCCATAGAGTAGGGTAGACGAGATTGGAGGTATTTACAGGGAGCGGGGTTGAGATCGTTGCTCAGGTTGTGAGTAATAGAGTCAGTTCAGAGCAGCCTGAGAGGCTGGCGGTGTAGTAATCAAATTCAGCGACTATAATTAGCCTATAGATACTGTCATTCTATGATATAGTTACATCGTGTGAAGAATCCCTTTATGAAAATGGGTGATGAGAGCTGGTTGCCCCCGATCATGTGATCATTACGCCCAGTTAGGTATAGTAGCATAAGCTGTGGATGAGTGTCTCCAACAATTCAGCCGCACCAATTTATGGTATAGGATCGTTGTGATTGGATAGGGAAGATTTCGCTCCCAGCTATGCGTGCAGTTGCCTGCATATGCAGGAGAGGCTCAAACAGCAGACGCATGACCAATCCTGTTGTCCTCGCCGACAAGAATTCCACTCCGCATCCAACATTACAACAGCGAGGCGTCGGGGCCACCGAAAAGCGGTTTAGTTGAGGATATAACCTTAGTGCGCGTATCAATATCAAGTCGAGTGAAATGTCGGTGTCATTTGGATTCGGAGTTGGCGATGTTTTGGCTGTCGGTACTCTTATCTTGAAGGTGTACAATGCATACGAAGATGCCCCAGAGCAATTCCGCAACTTCTCAAAGGAGATTCGCTCCCTCCATGTAGTCGTCGAAAAGATCGAACAGCAACTATGCACTCCGAGACCAAACCGCGACCAAACAAGTGATGCGAGACCGGAGAGTTCCGGAAATAGCACTTTATGCTTAAGTGCGAAAGACGCAGAAGATTTGAAGATGTTGTATGATGGATTGCAGGCTATTGTGACGGAACTGGATGCCCTCCTTACGAAATACCAGAGTTTGGCATCAAATCCTAAGATTTCCTTTGATCGACTGAAATGGGGCAAGGAAGATTTGGAGGGGTTGAGAGGGAGGATTCACACGAATATTAGCCTGCTTACAGCTTTCAATGCGAGTCTTGCAAAGTGCGTTCTTCCCCTCATTAATGGCATTTGTTTTAAACATACAAAATGTTTTTCCCCCTGGTCCGTTTTTACTAATATTTCGATTCCGGTATCCTTCGTAAATATCCAGTTGCCAACTTGCAACGCAGAATACTCAGCTCTTGCAACAAGAAGCTCAACTTGTTGGGATCCAGGAGCAGCTAGGACAGCTACTTGCAACCACCGGTCTCCGCCGCAGAGGATCAGTCGCATCATTGCACTCAATTGCATCCTTCGCCGTGAGTATAGGTCAGAAAGAAGCCTGGAAGGAACTGTGCCGGGAGCTGCATCATAATGGTGTAACCGCAGAGATGCTCAAAGCTAAGAAGAAAGAGATATTCAAACTATGTCGCAGCACCAGCACACTAGGCATCGGTGGCAGAAGTAACGATGACGTAGTTCAGGGCTCGGACACCAAATACGAAGGCAAGCAAGCTAAAAAGGACCGGGTACCCCTAGATGATATAATGCAGATACTGTTGCTACCTGCAACGCAAGCAAGATACTTTGTAGCTGGGTTAGGAGTCAGGCGAATGCTTAGCAAAGGTATAAGCATTGATGCGGAAAACTCATACGGTGAAACTGCACTTCATGTTGCAGCTGCAAAGGGGCATATTGGCCGGGTGAAAGTCTTAATAGAAAAAGGAGCAACCATTGATGCTATCACCAAGAATGATTGGACCGCGCTCCACGTGGCATCCCGAAATGGCCATATCGAGGTTATGAAAGTGCTGCTGGACAGGGGCGCAAACATCGATGCCACGGATAAGGACAATTGGACGGCACTTCATCTGGCAGCCGAAAGTAGCCATATGGAGGTGGTGATAATGCTGCTGGATAGGGGCGCAACCATTCATGCTACGGATAAGGACAACTGGACGGCACTTCACCTGGCCGTCCTAAATGGCCACGTGGAGGTTGTGAAAGTGCTGCTGAACAGAGGCGCTACCATCGATGCTAGAGATAAGGACAATTGGACGGCACTTCACCTGGCAGCCCAGAATGGCCACATGGAGGTCGTGAAAGTGCTACTGGACAGGAGCGCAACCATCGATGCCACGGATAAGGACAATTGGATGGCATTTCACCGGGCAGCCCAGAATGGCCACATGGAGGTCGTGAAAGTATTGCTAGACAGGGGCGCAACCATCGATGCCACTATTAAGGAAAATTGGATGGCACTTCACCTGGCAGCCGAAAATGGCCACATGGAGGTCGTGGAAGTGCTGCTGGACAAGGGCGCATCTATTAATGCCATGGGTAAGGACAATTGGATGGCACTTCACCTGGCAGCCCTATATGGCCACATGGAGGTCGTAAAACTGCTGCTGGATCGGGGCGCCACCATCGATGCCACTATCAAGGAAAATTGGATGGCACTTCACCTGGCAGCCAGAAATGGCCACATGGAGGTCGTAAAAGTGCTGTTAGACGGGGGCGCAACCACCGAAACCACTGTCAAGGACAATTGGACGGCACTTCACCTGGCAGCCCAAAATGGCCACATGGAGGTCGTGAAAGCGCTGCTAGACAGGGGCGCAACCATTAATGCCACGGATAAGGACAATTGGATGGCACTTCACCTGGCCGCCCGAAATGGCCACATAGAGGTCGTGACAGCGCTGCTGGACAGGGGCGCACCCATTGATGCTACTATCAAGGCCAAGTGGACGGTACTTCACCTGGTAGCCCTAAATGGCCACGTGGCACTCGTGACAGTGCTACTGGACAGAGGAGCTACCATTGATGCTACGACTAAGCTCGGTTCGACTGCACTTCACCTGGCAGCCCGAAATGGCCACAAGGAGGTCGTGACAGTGCTGCTGGACAGGGGCGCAACCATCGATGCCACGACTAAGCTCGGTTCGACAGCACTTCACCTCGCGGCCAAAAATGGCCATATGACGGTCGTGAAGAGCCTGCTGGACAGGGGCGCATGCAATGATGCCCCCAATGACAATGGCGAGACCGCGCTTGACCTAGCACGCAAGTTGAGTTCGGAATCATTGACGGAGCTGCTGACGCCGAAGATTACCAGCATTGCAGAACCAGTACAGTAGGCCTTTTTGTGGATCTCGAGAGGAGTGCTGGTAGTGGCTAGCGACAACAGGTCATTATATTTCCTCCGGGGCCGGTTAGCTCCTGGCATTCCATAAGGCATAATTGTTTCTCATTCGTCTATTTGAAGTTGACGTCTTTTTCTAGCCTGTCTGGTAATGTTATCAGCCTGCTCTTATGTGTCGTCTTTGTTACTATCTTTTTACAAGTATATTGAGGACACGTATATTCTTCATATACATGACTACGGAATGTTTGTACTTTCTCAACTGGCTCCAATTCGCGGTAGAGGCCTATGTCACCTATCTCAACCGGTCTCGTCATACGACCCTTAAGGTTGTGCATACGAGTACTGAGTTCAAAAAAAAAGAAAATCTCTACCGGTCCCTCATGGAAGATAGATAAAGGCACGGTTTACGAATTACCTTTCTTAAGTTTTCCACTTGACAGTCACATATATCATACCTACATAGCTCGCGCAAGGCACGCAGACTAACTTGCCGTGTCCCTAGACTCCAGCCGGGATTCCGGGTGGCTGGTCATACGACCCGTAAAGTTGTGCACATGAGTGATGAGTATGAAAGAAGAAAATAAAAACCCGAATTCCTCTGACATGCCAGATCTATCTTGACCCGAAGTATTCCACTTACTACCGTCGGTAGCTTTGGAGTGCAATCAGGTGTAACCCGGACCACATGAAATCTAAATTCCACCGGGGGGAGAAATAATATATAAATTAACTGATTCTTTATCATATCATCGCATACTGACACCATCAAACCGTGAATGATAGCAATTTATTGCTATGAACCTACATAAATACTAGCGACCTACAGCTACATACATACACATCCACCCAGCAATTATAATCAAAAAATGGCCTGCCAAAGAGTACCCACGTCCGTAGATATGAAGCCCTCTGTGTAAAGATGACTGAATGCACGGATGTATAATATTCTTCGATCCAATTTATTCTTAGCCAAATGTATGGTAAAGTAGTCCTGGTCAATAAAGAATACCAGGCGAGTAGTCCTAGTAGAACTCGGTGCAAAAATATATGCATATAGTGATATCACCACAATGTTAGGAATATTGCTTCTATTAAAGTATCCTTCACTTGAAATTGGGGAGGTTCGTACCGTTTTAACGAGTGTTATTATATTAAATGAAAAGACAACTGTCATATTTAAGCACATATGCTAACATGGAGGAGAAAGATATCAATTATTACATCCCAATACTGCCATGATGCGACTAGAGTTCGAGGTTCACCCTCGCCACTTGCCTTTGTAGTATATATATATTTAGTAGTATTGCATTCAGCTGACATCCCTTTACCTCCAAAGTCACTTACCAGTGTATATAGCTTGTTCACGGTCGCTACCTACCTAAGTACACTACTTTTCTTATATTTCAAAATGTATCTACTCTAGTTATTTTATGTTTGATGCTTGTCTAGATCATAAATACATCTATGACCTCTGGAGTACCTTATGTCACTACAAGATGTAAATTCCCAATTCACATAACACGGATTGATATCATATGTAGGACAAAGATGAAAAAATCATGTTACACAGCATAGCTGCACTCGCTAGGGGTACGGTACATGCAAGGAAGAGGTGGTAACTGCAATCTTATTGGGTCGATCTGATTCTTACAAGTGCATACATGCTTATGTTCTGGCCATCGGACCCAGGAACTAGACATATTGCAAAGTGTATTCCCATTTTTATTAACTTTCGATAAATCACCAACGCAGCTCTAGGTCTACGAACTTGGCGTTATGGACTCCATATCAAGGGTACGCTCAATACTAAAAATTACCAAAGTAGCTACCATAGGTACTTTTGCCTATATCGGCTGCGTTTTGCAAGTTTGTCAAAACACACATACATATATTTTGAACACTTTTGACCACGGATTTGTTTATTTATTGCTTACATGCCAAATACAAGAATCACAATAAATATATGGTACATGAGATTAACTGTCTAATGCACTTGATATGATCATTGAGAAATTATCCTAAAATGTATATTTTATCATAGAATTTTCCATTCTTACTTGTATAATACAAGACAGCTCATCTCATTCCATGAAAGGGTGGATTAAAGATGGTAATTGATACAACGGTTGCCAATTTATATGCGTATTGAGTTGCGTGATGAACCTCACAACGTGTCGCCAGCTGCTAGCAATTATAATTATCTACTCTAGTCTAAACTCGGGTTTATACACAAATCTAGACAACTCCCTCGAAATTTGTATCGATAACGGATGGACCCCATCTATATTTTCTGTAGCCAAACTGTATATACAGAAGCATGTGAGAGCTCTATATAGTATGAGACTATTATATTGGACAAGAGCTAACACTTTCTATGTGCAGGAACACCACTTGGGCTCAATGGGCAAACGTATCGAGGCTATGCAAAGTGGGGTTTGAATACTTTACTCTGACTATAGGTACGTTGGCTGTTTAGGGCATTTACCAAATTCACTAGATCTATATATAGAGAGATGGAACTAATTTTGTCTACTTAGCAGAAATACCTATACATCACCACCACTATACAGACCAATACCCGGCTACGTCAAACAGATATACTTTTGTTAGTACGCAAACCTAGATAACCGTCTTGCAAGTCTATTTAATCCAACCCTTAGGCGCTTTCTGTTATCGTAAATAGTCCCAATATCTGCTTCCAAGGTAGGCTGGTTGTAATAAATACTTGCATTCAAGGTTATGGGAATCTTTTTTTTTTTTTTTTTTTTTTTTTCAGTCTGTACTTGGATGCGGGGTAACGCCATGGCAAGGCTCCCGGTTGCCCTCCTGTAGGAGTTCCTTTGTCTTCAGAACAATCGTGTGAGGATGCGCTGCCTCGACATAGGCGTGAAGCTTCATGCGAGTACTAATTTACCAAAAAAAAAAAGGAGTACGCAAAATAGTAGTGAACAAATGAAAGCCCAATAAAATACACCACCGTCCTTAAGCGTCAATACCTTAGGGTATAACTGGGAACTATCTTCAATTTGTCTTCATCTGGTCTCCACCTATAGGACTGTTCCCTTCAAAAAGATTACTACGGGACTGGTAGCTTTCCCAAGCAACTGCCTACCTCCTAAGAGTCACCTCGCCCCATTATCCACACGATCTTCACCATCTTTTTGGCATCCTGTCTTATGTTTGCCAGGAGTTGATGACAGGGGATCAATAGATCACAGTTACTTTCACTTGTAGAGTGTTTCCTTATAGAAGGTTTATTTCCTGTCGCTCTGTTTTGGCAGTCGGGAGTGTCTTTGCTACAGTTTCAGCTCTTCAGTCTCCTTGTAGTCGGACAGGCCTTCATAAGGTGACCATTCTGCCATCTCAATATCTGCTTGTGTTTTTTGCTAGAGGTACCTCCGCCGAGAATGTTCTTTTAACTTTCTCCCCACTTCATTACTTTTCCTGCATGTTCCAACTATTTCTTCTTCCACTCCGCCGCCACCTCTTATGCTCTACTATCATCCTCCTCTACGGCTCTGAAATCTCTCTCTTCCTGATGGTCTCCCATTGGAGCTGCAACGCGCTGGTTTACCCGTCGAATGGAGCTCGTAAAAGAAGTAAATAATTACCAACGAATAGGAAGTTGTTACACGGTTACATCTTGCTTATACACCAAATAATCGGCTGGGCAGTGATCTGCTCGCTGTTGTCGACCACGAAACTATGCATGCCTCTAAGATTTGAACCTGGCCACAGCCACACCAGAAAGGCTGCACGAAACTAGAACGGTTTGAAACGGAATTATCAGCACCAATAATCTCCTGTGGTACATAAGTACCCCGTACTATCATAATTGTGTGAATTTGTCGCCCTGGAGTAGCGTCCAACTTTCAGACTTAAATTTGGAGCTGTGGATGTTGAGGAAGGTTATGGAGCAGGAATTGGAATTTGTCGGCTGATAGGTTCACGCCTGCTGACACAATCCAGACTGCTTCATATATACATATTGCTGCAGCTAGCGTTTACTTCTAGCTATTTTTGGATTGCGTCCAATATCTGGCGCTGCGTTGGATCATCGATTGCTCTATGATCCTCAGGCTAGAATCTTACCAACCAAGGTGCCTGATTTGATCCTACAAGGGTAAGAATAACTCGCACACCTTAACCAGAGTATGCGAGTACATCGCGGCCAGGTGCCTGGATGTAATTGAGGGTTACTACAGAGGCATGATTCAACACATTATGACATATACTACTCCAGAATGTCTCCAGGATTTTGCATCCGTTGTAAGCAGAGATGGATTTATGAGGAACTCACTTCACTCCTTGTGTCAAATACGACTACTATATCTTGCAGCTTCAACCACTGTGCTTTATTTCACATTCTGAATTTAAATAAATGTATTTATCGGTACTAGCATGATATCGGTATGACCGTGGACATTGCGTAGCAGATTCAGCCGCACCAATTTATAGAAGATATGCGCACAGAGAATCGTTATCATTGGGTCAATATAGCTTCGCTCACAGCCCTGCATGCAGTTGCATGCATGTAGCGGCTTATTGACAGTTAGACGATTGTCTTCCTGTTGTCCATCATCAGGCTCGCAGACTACAAGCAGCTAAGATTACAACCACCTGGGGGTCGAGATTCCTGACTGCGGACCGAAAATCGGTGTAATTGACGATATAGCCTTACTCCAAGTATCAATATCACGTCAGTGCAATGCCAGTGCCATTTGGATTCTCGGTTGGCGATTTTTTAGGCGTCGGTGCTCTTATCTTGAAGGTGTACAATGCCTACGCAGATGCGCCGGAGCAGTTCTGTAACTTCTCGCAGGAGATTCGGTCCCTCCATGTTGTCGTCGAAAAAATCGAACAGCAATTATACACTCCAACATCGGATGGCGACCAAACAGGTGGGGCGAGATCGGGCAGTAGCACCTTACGTTTAAGTCCGAAAGATGCGGGGGATTTAAAGAAATTGTATGATGGATTGCAGACCATTGTCACGGAACTGGATGCCCTCCTTACAAAATACCAGAGGTTGAAATCAAATCCCCCGATTTCCTTTGATCGACTGAAATGGGGGAAGGTGGATTTGGAGCGGTTGAGAGGGAGGGTTCATACAAATATTAGCCTGCTTACGGCTTTCAATACAAGTCTTGCAAAGTGCGTTCTTCCCTGTTCTTGTACACATTACCAGCATTTGTTTTAAACAGATGAAACTTTTTCTCGTCCGAGTCCATTTTAACTAATATTTCCATTCTGGTATCCTTCATAAATATCCAGTTGCCAACTTGCAACACAGAATGCTCAGCTCGTTGGGATCCAGGAACATCTAGGACAGCTACTTGCAACCACCGGTCTCCGCCGTAGAGGGTCAGTTGCATCGTTAAACTCAATTGCCTCCTTCGCCCTCAGCATAGGCCAGAGAGATGCCTGGAAGGAACTGTGCCGGGAGCTACATGGCAATGGTGTAACCACAGAGATACTCAAGGCTAAGAAGGAAGAGATATTCAAACTATGTCGCAGTGCCAGCACACTGAGCATCATTGGTAAAACCAGCGATGATTACATAATTCAGGGTTCGGAGGCCAAAAAAGAAGGGAAGCAAGCCACTAAAAAGGAACGAGCACTACTGGATGATATAGTGCAGATACTGCCACTGCATGCAAGGTAAGCAAGATCCTTTGTAGCTTCAGGAGTCAAGCAAATGCTTAGCAAAGGTATAAGCGTTGATGCAAGAAACTCATATAGTGAAACTGCACTTCATGTTGCAGCTAGGAAAGGGCAGACTGGCTGGGTGAAAGATCTGATAGAGAAAGGAGCAACCATCGATGCTACAAGTACGCGCGGTTCAACGGCACTTCACAAGGCAGCCCAGAATGGCCACATGGAGGTCGTGAAAGTACTGCTGGACAGGAACGCAACCATCGATGCCACAACTATGCGCGGTTCAACGGCACTTCACAAGGCAGCCCACAATGGCCACATGGAGGTCGTGAAAGTGCTGCTGGACAGGAACGCAACCATCGATGCCACAGATAAGGAAAATTGGACGGCACTTCACCTGGCAGCCCAAGATGGCCACATGGAGGTCGTGAAAGTGCTGCTGGACAGGAACGCAACCATCGATGCCACAGATAAGGAAAATTGGACGGCACTTCACCTGGCAGCCCAATATGGCCACATGGAGGTCGTGAAAGTGCTGCTGGACAGGAACGCAACCATCGATGCCACAGATAAGGAAAATTGGACGGCACTTCGCAAAGCAGCCCAGAATGGTCACATGGCGGTCGTGAAAGTGCTGCTGGACAGGGGCGCAACCATCGATGCCACAACTATGCGCGGTTCAACATCACTTCACAAGGCAGCCCAGAATGGTCACATGGAGGTCGTGAAAGTGCTGCTGGACAGGAACGCAACCATTGATGCCACGGATGAGGACAATTGGACGGCACTTCACAAGGCAGCCCTGAATGGCCACATGGAGGTCGTGAAAGTGCTGCTGGACAGGAGCGCAACCATTGATGCCACAGATAAGGAAAATAGGACGGCACTTCACCTGGCAGCCCTGAATGGCAACATGGAGGTCGTGAAAGTGCTGCTGGACAGGGGCACAACCATCGATGCCACAACTATGCGCGGTTCAACGGCACTTCACAAGGCAGCCCAGAGTGGTCACATGGAGGTCGTGAAAGTGATGCTGGACAAGGGCGCAACCATTGATGCCAAAACTAAGCGCGGTGGGACGGCACTTTACCTGGCAGCCCAGAATGGCCACATGGAGGTCGTGAAAGTGCTTCTGGACAGGGGCGCAACCATTGATGCCACAACTACGCGCGGTTCAACGGCACTTCACAAGGCAGCCCAGAATGGCCACACGGAGGCCGTGAAAGTGCTACTGGATAGGAGCGCAACCATAGATACCACAACTACGCGCGGTTCAATGGCACTTCACAAGGCAGCCCAGAATGGCCACATGGAGGTCGTGAAAGTGCTTCTGGACAGGGGCGCAACCATTGATGCCACAACTATGCGCGGTTCAACGGCACTTAACAAGGCAGCCCAGAATGGCCATATAGAGGTCGTGAAAGTGCTGCTGGACAGGGCGCAAACACTAATGACAACAGCCAGACCACGCTTGACCTAGCACCACGCAAGTTAGGTTCGTAATAGTGGAGCTGCTGACGCCGAAGATTACCAGCATTTCTGAACCAGCGCCGTAGGCCTTAGCTATGCAACTAGAGAATAGTACTGGTGGGGCCTAGCAGCAACATTTCATTATATTTTCCCGAGGGCGTTTAGCTCCTGGCATTCCATTGGGTGCAATTGTTTCTTTTTTATGTGCTTGCAGTTGACATGTTTTTCCACCCTGCTTGATAATGTTGTGAGCCTTTTCTTGCGTATGCATCTTTGTTTACTTTCTTTTCACAGCTTAAGTTTAGGACGTTTATATACACTCTTGATACAAACAACTATGGTTTGTTCGTGTAGTTCTAGGACCCTAATCTTCGCCCTTAGTAGTTTTTGTACCAAAAGTGCGACTTCTCAGTGGAGTTGTCAAAAACTGCTAAATAAATTTACACAGTCAAAGGCTACAACTTTAAGGTAGAAGGTTAGCTAAAGTATTGGGAGGGGCATAGAATAGCGTTGCCATACAAATTTGTATGGGAAAGGCACTTGGCAACCACTTTTCACCGAGTGGGTTTTCCATCTACTATGCATCTTAAGAGCATGAGCTTTCGGTGAACTTAATTCATGGTGTTCATAGGGTTTTATTTTTCTCGCAAAGTTGTAGTATAAAACACCAAGCCGATAGCACGATTTGTCTGCAACCTTACGAATCACAACCGCGCACCTCAACCTCAAATAGCACCAAATCCGACCCCATGCATACAAAGGAGAAGTGCCAAAGAAAATAGATGCTACAAATTATCCGCTACTATGTAGGCATATCTTACTGGGCGCCGTGACGTTAGCGAAAGCTATGGTCAAATTGCCTGTGCCCGAACGACGATCCAGTCCACTGTTGCAGCCAAGTATCACATTAGAGTTTCGTTGTCAGCAAGGCGTTAGACGTTGGAAGAGTGGTCTATAAATTCTATAAATATGAGGGTGTCGCGGAGGACCTTACACCGCCGACTGAGGGAGGCAGATATCAGAAAATGGCGAGCAGCTCAGAGACAACTATTTGAACCTGAGATCGCAGCTACGAGACTTTCTTGGGCTCTCGCGCATAAGATGGAACTAGAGTAAATCACTGGGAAACCTGGGAAACCACCAAAACGACTTTTAGAAACATCTCAACCATTTCTGTGCCAAATTCTGAAACCATAAAATACATGTACGGTATATGATAAGGTGAAGTAGGCAGAAGCGCATGTAATTTGCTACTGAAAGCTATGTTAGGAAAATATAAGGTCGGATAAAGGAGGTTTTTCTTAGGAAATATATTCAGAGAACAGTACTTCGGGGGTTTCCCTATGAAGAGCGGTTTCCCGGGGATCTACTCTATGGCTTAAGATCAATTGGCGTGATGCGTATTCCGCTGTCCTCTGGAGCAAAGCCGATTTGGGTATTTTGCATACTAGAACAAAACGGAATAAGGATTGTATTGCTCCAAAAAAAGGTCTCTCGAAGCCGAGGCGCCGCTCAAATATGTTGGTAACACAACACACAAAGATTTAGTGCAGTGACAACCCATCTCTAAAGTGAAAATTCCCACACAAAGAACGGCGTAGTCTGGTTGGCACAAGCCCCTCGCAAGAGGGCGATTAAACGGGTTTTTGATCGCTCGTCATGATAGAACGATCAAAACGTCGGATCACGTGTAGTCATGCCAAGATTATGAGGACACTTAGTAATTCAATAAGACACCCGTCTCGCACCCATACTTGTATAAGACTAAGACACCCGTCTCGCACTCGTGCATACCTACTTGGATACTAGTTATCGACAATGCCGCGGATAAGTGACAAAAAGAAACTAAGAACTTGGTTTTTGGCAGGCATAGAGGAAGGCGAAGAGAAAAGAAGATGGATTACACTAGGTGAAGCACTTGCTGAAGCCATTACAGATGCACTTGATACTGGCGGATCGGAGATAGACGCTGGGTCATCGGAAGAGCTTTCAGAGACGACTTCGACATCAGAGCTATCTTCTTCAGCACCGCCATCTTGGATTGAGGATAAGGATAACCGGAGAAGCTTACTAGTGGGTGGGAGCAGAGCCTCACATACAGTATTTCCATTAGCCAAGCCTGATTTGTCTCGATCACAGCTAACGTGGTAATTTCCGCCCTTGATCGTGCACTTTAATCGTACCCTATAATCGAAGGTCGCTCAATCTTTAATGAGTATTTTCGGTTTAGATTACAATTTTCAATTTAATTTTTGGTTTGAATACCCCCCCATTTATATGTAAGCGCACCTAGGTGAATTAACATAAACACAAATCTTGCTTAACTGCCTGTTTACCTGCCCGTAGTGAATGTAGTGCTCTATGAACGAATTCGAGTCATTCAGAAATGACTAATCTGCATAACGTTGGGTGCGGGTGCTGGCTTATAAGTTGAGTAGGTTCCAGTCACGTGACCGACTGCGGCTGCTGGTAAATGATTCACATGGCCTCTCTATATTTGTTGTGAATATTATGCTCTTTTTGCTTTTATGTTGCTGCTATTACGACTTCAACAAGTGCAACTACCTTCCGGACATTACGGGTAACTGTATTGGTAGGAATTAAGCTTAGGGTAATAGCGTACTAGTCAGCATTGCTTAACATCTCGGGAATCAATACTGGATCCCCGAAGTTATTCCAGGCTTTTCCCACAAGTAATCTAGTATCATTATTCTAGTCACAGTATTATTTAGCCTGTATGCCTACTAGCTGTTTTTGCCCAACCCCAGAGTATGTCCTGCATCTAAGTAATTTTGCATGTGATGGTAGAAGCATCTATATTTTCTACATAGCCAGAACTACACTTGGGTATCTAATATCTAGCATTTTAAGCTCATAGAGTGTAATATTTACCCGTACCAATTGGTAAAGATTTAGATTTAAGAGAGAAAGAGATTCAGAACGTATGGGGCTGGGTTAGGTAAGCTAGTACGAAACCCAATTAATACGAGTGATCACTACAAGCATGAAAAGGTTATTTATGAGTTCACGGTAAGACAGGATGTTATCTCGTGTTGGTCAAGTCAGTCCCGGTCAAGCTGTTCGTCTGATCTTGTCTGTGTCTCGATACCAAGAGATGAGTCCTTCATGGCCGAGGTTTCATATCCCCTGGTAGAGGGTGGAGCATTACTACCAAGAACCCCCGGTTTTTCCAAAGCAAACCTAATGTAAGTATACGTGCTGTGGCGTGGACTGTGAACGTGACTCTAGGGAGCGCACGTGGACTTCGGGGACAATAGCTTGGTCGTAGACAATAGCGTAGACGTGGACAATAGCATAGGCGTGGACAATAGCATAGACGTGGGTAATAGCGTGGACGTAAGGCAACCTGTATTGCGAGCTAGAATATACAAGACGTTGCGTGAGGAAGCAGAAAGAAAGGAATAGGGACTATGATCTCGTTTATATACAATTATCTTTGCCCCTGTGATCCGATCACACGCGTAAGAGAGGTTACGCGTGTGATACTCAACACTTTTGTCACCTGCGACGCAGGTGATAATTCGTGACATAGTTGACGCATGTGATAATCCATGACATAGTCCGTGACATGGTCCGTGACAATCTGCAAATTGTTCATTTCTACCTAAATAAGTAGCTCTATATCTAGGACTTCACTATCTTGTTTGATTTACAAATAAACTTCAAACCGGGATTGGCACCTGAAACAGAAGTTTGAAGATTAATAATGGTACTACACTATACCTACATCCAACTATATATTCAAAAACATTCACTGCCTCAAATAAATATTTATGTCGGAGCCATCTAAAATATAATCCTTGCCACCAGTATTATAGCTCACCAACAAGACAAACCCGGGTCTCAACTTGAAGTACAACCTTTCTTCCCTTCTTCTTTAGAATTACTCTCTCGTAAGAATTTATGGGAACCTACACGCTCAGGCCGAAGAATGCTCATACTGCATTTTCTAGTTTACTTATCCTTAGAAATTAGTCTGAGAAAGTACCAGCATGGAAGTACTTGTTCCATCAGAAGCATCTCAGGTTTTTCCTATAATCCTGGGAGAAGGGTAACGAAGGTGTACGAATATGTGTAAGAAGGACACGAGTAATGCAGGATGGATTCTCTCTCTCTACAATCTGAGGGCCTTTATCGTACAAGCTTCCTCCCGGGCGTCTCGTCCCCACTTCCCAAAGGGGGATCGCCATCCTTCCGCATAGTATCACGTGACACCTCCTCTTACGTGGGAGGTCTCATATGATCCTCCACCTTATATATGTTGCTTACTGTCCCCGTTTAAATGCGAGTGTGCGTCATGGGTTGCATGGCAATTGCGTCGACTTGATCTACAGCCACACCTCAGATGACAAAAACCTACCACCTGCATAGTCACGATAACAAATATGCCATGCCCTACAAGATTGATTTTCTCAACAATACAGCAACTAAGGCACTGAAGGGCATGAAATTGAACACAGGTATCTAATATTTGATATACCACCCCTTAGCCTTAAAACAGCGTCGACCCTCAAGGACATACGAGAATCTCACCTCGCCATGGAAATTTCTATATGCGAGTATTGAATTAAAAAAAAAAAAAAAATACGAGAATCTCGAGGAGCTGGGCTTCCGCTAAATTCCACCTACACAACCGCAGAACTTTGGATAGCCCCCATGAAGGCAATCTTTAAAGAGAACTCAAACATGCTCAATCGGATCAAAATCCTGTGATTATGATAGGCGACTCATAATGGTGTAGCCCTGTTCCTGAAACTAAAAGAGAGTATTACCAATACACCCTGTATTATCCTGCATGAATATTGAGCCCTCCCCATAAGATTGGGAGCTCAGCCTTGAGGGTAACCTAATAGAACCCTCCGATAAATTTTTCTTCTCCGCCTTAGGATCTCCATTCATTACTACCACTAGTGAGACTGCCATAGCAAAAAAGGTAGCCCAGACCATCTAGCAAATCCCTTTACCACTCTTTCTCCCAGGGATATTATCTGTATCACACTTTTGGCCGGGTATTCGGAGTTCCCAATTCCGGCGTCGTCAACCTCAGTACCTTATATCCCAACATTACAAGGCCCGTCGGTGTGCAAAATCATTAGGCACATTAAGAAGCAAAACCACTCAATAAGGTGATCAGAGGGTAATCTGGCTATCAAATCCCTCCCAGGGCAGCATGACTTTACAGGAATATAAGGTATCTAATTCATTGCTCTCCACGGGGGTTAAATTTAACCGGTTTGTTGCAGCACATCGTCCACTCCCAGAGGCAGAACATGCAGAAGGAACAACTTGAGTGGACCCTAGCACATATGCATTGACAGCTGAACAAGAGGAAGTTGTATAGATCAGTGAATCAAGATTCTGGTGAACTATGTGTCACCCAGATCTAGCAATGATCGCAAATTACAAATAAGAGTAAAAAATTAGCAGGCATCGGAAATTTATTACGTGAACTTTGTGAAGAAATACCTATATCTTCGACGTGCACTATTCGGAATATAAAGTATATATTCGCAGAGCTAACTAGCTAGAGAGGATGATGATCAAAGAAAAGAGAATAGACGTAGGAAATCCCATTGACTTAAATACCCTTCCTCCTTTACCATCATCGGTCGATTCCTCGACCTTACATGTCAATACCAGTCTCAGCTGAAAAGCACTGCCTCGACGCAGTCATTCTGTAGTCATACCAAATTGACCGATTACCTCTTTTCAACACTTTGCCTCCTTTGTATTTCCTATACCCACGCATCTTATATACACAAGCATCATAGCTTCTATAGGGCTGAATTTCCTTCCGTAACTAGTACTTCGGGTATATTGCTAGGAGACATTTTATTTTGTGCACTGAAGGTGTGCTATGTATGCCAATCCAGCCTTTGTTTGCTCTTTTCTTGAGACGACGCTGGCAAATGAAGCTTCCATCTACTATCTTAGTCTTCATGGCAACTCCGGCTTCTCACATATAGAGCACTCTGCCAGGTGTATTTTTGACAGTTCTTAGGTGAAGTCCTTCAGGGAATTATGGATTATTGTATAATAGGTTCTGAATTAGATAGGGCACTAGCGTCGTCATACGGGGGTTGAACTTAGCTGAAAAGGCAATTCCGAAGAAGACTGGAGAGATAATAGAGAGTTTAAATCTTACCAGCATCACTGTATGGGAATTAAACTTAGCTGAGTAGGCAATTTGGGAGCAGATTGGAGAAATAAGAGAGAATTTAAATCTTCAGAACAGATTGATGTGAAGCTTATGCTCATGCTGCGAGATGCTTAATCTATTAATAGTAGTCCCTAATGTAGAGAGGTTATTAGGTATAATAACTATCATATATACCTAATATCTTATAGCTGCTCCTGTTGTTGATTTGAAGCCTTAGTATTCTATAATAGTTGATGAAGCTGTACTAACTATTATTGAGCAGGCTTTTGCTGCTACTTTAGTTCTTCTCATTGTTTACTCTATGGATTTATACATATTATTAGCTCCAATCCTATATAAATCGACCGTTAACCTAACAATACGTTTTCCAGGTCTGCACTGATCACACGTCCTCAATCTACCACCTGCTTGGCGTAGATATCCATACGTTTGGATCGAAGGCTCTAATGGAGTTAATTTGGTACGTGTTCTGATTAGTACTTGAAGCTGTATAACTGAATGCGCAGGTCTAATCACGTGGCTGCCCTGCTAGCGTGCAAGATGTCAGTAAATGAAATTAATAACAAACTCCATTCCAATTGAGATTGGCAACTTCGTTTCCACTCAGCCGGAGGCTAGAGATTTGAGCTCGCTCGTAGGTTGTCGAGGTGCTTCGGGAATGAGGTTGTCATACCAGTCTTTACGTGTAAGATTTGCGTCTAGAAAGACGACCATTGTTTTTTTTTTTTTTTTTTGTAAAATTTAATACTCGCGTAAGCTAACAACTATGGCGAGGTAAAGACGACCTTGAACTACCGTATCCCCATACTCTGGGGGCGCCCTAGAAATTCATTGTGATCTTCCTATAGCTCTCACGCGAAACTTGATATATCCCTGTGGCACTGGAAGGGTGGTACAACTAGACTACCCTGTAGCTGATATATGGTGGAATAGCGGGCTGATGTTATGCAAGGTACTTTATGTCCTTCGGAAGTGTTGTTCAACCTAGTCTGGTTGGCAAACCCCCTCGAAGCTAGCTAGCACCAAGGTAAGCGACTTTGGGATAAGAATGGGCTTCACAATCTGGTAGCCTACGAATACAGTAGAATATTTTCTATGGGGATACCTCACCCCCTTCATCCAAGTCCTGTAATTACTATGCAGATGTAGCTTATATAAAGGGCAATAACAACCAGTACATCCAGGGCGTTCCAGAGAGGCAAGGTTATATTAGAGATTCCACCCTCAGCCTTGCGATTGGGACACGTACAACAGGGAAGTGAAGTACACCTTGTTTTTTTCTGCGTAGTGATGCTCATGGGATATTGATTCTGTACAACATATGCACAAATATTGCTAACGACCGAGCGTGAAGTCCGTCACTCCTATGACGCTTGCTGTACGTAGAAACGGTCATGTGACACGGTAGGTCTCGAATATCGATGAGAGTGGGGGCAATTGAGAGGCCTATGGTTTGTTCTTTATTCCAAAAGAGAAACATTCATATATTCTGTATGCACGCAAGCTTACGTAGGTACTTAGAAAAGCATCAACAATATCTATTGTGACGTGGGAGGTGCCGTTGCACAATGAGCAAGGCATGTCAACGAAGCAGCCAATTGTTTACGTGAATCGTGCATCAATAAATAAATTCGTCATCTGGTTACAACAATACTGTTTTCAGAGCAAATCCTCCCATCTGTGATAAAGATTCTGCTGATGTCAGTTGCGGCTCTTGCTATTTCAGATAATACATATAATTATTGTCACCAGGTTACAGAAGTTATCGCGATCGATTTCGTTATAAGTACAGTGCTCTCATGAGAATAAAGCAGGACTCATGTACTGTAGGAGCGGCGCACAAGCACTGCCTATCCTGACCTTGCATGTAAATGCATGCGTGTGCAGGGTTTTTCGAGTCTGGCGACTCATTTTCTGCAAAATTGAAGACATGCAGATGCATGACAATCAAGTACCATCAGCCTCGCAAACATTCCGCTCCCTACGTTTGACCCAAAGCTCAAGCTACCGATACGTTCGACCCTTCGCTGACTGTGAGAATCAAGAGAATCAAGACCTCCGGCGCTACGAGAACATAATAGTCATAATATTCCGTCAGCTGGTATATCGATATAGATATCACGCCAGCCGCAATGCCAGTGCCCTTCGGCTTCGGAGTCGGTGATTTTGTCGGAGTTGGAACTCTGGTGTGGAAGATCTACAATGCATACGCAGGTGCCCCAGAGCAGTTCCGGAACTTCTCCGGGGAAATCTTGTCCCTCCATGTCGTCGTGAGAAAAATTGAAGACCAGCTAGGGATGTCGGGTTCTGAGGGGGGTGCGAATTCTAATGCGGGTCCGAGTCGACTACCGGGTTGCGGAAGTATTACAAGCTTAAGCGAGGAAGACAAAAATGCTTTGAACATCTTGTATGATGGGTTGCAGACTACGATGAAAGAACTGGATAATCTTCTCAAAAAGTACCAGACTTTAGCGTCAAATCCTATTATGTCATTTGATCGACTGAAGTGGGGCAAGGAAGATTTAGCAAGCCTAAGGGAACGGATACTTCTCAGCGTTAGCCTTCTTACAGCGTTCAATGCCAGTCTTGAAAAGTACGACTGTCCTTCCTTACCTGCGTAGATTTTAAGATTTCTCTGAAGCTAATATTTTCAATCTGTGTTCTGCGGTATTATTCAGCTGCCAACGCGCACAACAGAGTGCCCAACAAAACGCTCAACTCGTCCAGATACAGGAGCAGCTTGGGCAGCTACTTGCAACCGCCGGTCTCCGCCGTAGAGGGTCAGTTGCATCATTGAACTCAATTGCCTCCTTCGCCCTGAGCATAGGCCAGAGAGAAGCCTGGAAGGAACTGTGCTGGGAGCTACATCGCAATGGTGTAACCGCAGAGACGCTCAAGGCTAAGAAGAAAGAGATACTCAAACTATTTCGCAGTGCCAGCACACTGAGCATCAGTGGCAAAGCCAACGATGATGACATGATTCAGGGCTCGGGGACCAGAAAAGAAGGGAAGCAAGCCACTAAAAAGGATTGGGCACCACTGGATGACATGATGGAGATACTGTCACTGCCTATAACGCAAGCCAGACACTTTGTAGCTGAGTTAGGAGTCAGGCGAATGCTTAGTAAAGGTATAAGCATTGATGCAGAAAACGTATATGGTGAAACTGCACTTCATGTTGCAGCTAGAAAAGGGCAAACTGGCCGGGTGAAAGTTCTGATAGAGAAAGGAGCAACTATTGATGCCACGAATAAGGACAATTGGACGGCACTTCACCTGGCAGCCCAGAATGGCCACATGGAGGTCGTGAAAGTGCTGCTAGACAGGAGCGCAGCCATTGATGCCACGAATAAGGACAATTGGACGGCACTTCACCTGGCAGCCCAGAATGGCCACATGGAGGTCGTGAAAGTGCTGCAGGACAGGAGCGCAACCATCGATGCCACAACTATGCGCGGTTCAATGGCACTTCACCTGGCAACCCAGGATGGCCATATGGAGGTCGTGAAAGTGCTGTTGGACACGGGCGCAACCATTGATGCCCCGAATGACGACAATTGTACAGCACTTCACAAGGCAGCCCAGAATGGCCACATGGAGGTCGTGAAAGTGCTGCTGGACAGGAGCGCAGCCATTGATGCCACGGATGAGGACAATTGGACGGCACTTCACAAGGCAGCCCAGAATGGCCACATGGAGGTCGTGAAAGTGCTGCTGGACAGGAGCGCAGCCATTGATGGCACGAATAAGGACAATCGGACGGCACTTCACGTGGCAGCCCAGAATGGCCACATGGAGGTCGTGAAAGTGCTGCTAGACAGGAGCGCAGCCATTGATGCCACGAATAAGGACAATTGGACGGCACTTCACCTGGCAGCCGAGAATGGCCACATGGAGGTCGTGAAAGTGCTGCTGGACAGGAGCGCAACCATCGATGCCACAACTATGCGCGGTTCAATGGCACTTCACCTGGCAGCCCAGAACGGCCACATGGAGGTCGTGAAAGTGCTGCTGGACAGGAGTGCAGCCATTGATGCCACGGATAAGAACAATTGGACGGCACTTCACAAGGCAGCCCAGAATGGCCACATGGAGGTCGTGAAAGTGCTGCTAGACAGGAGCACAGCCATTGATGCCACGAATAAGGGCAATTGGACGGCACTTCACCTGGCAGCCGAGAATGGCCACATGGAGGTCGTGAAAGTGCTGCTGGACAGGAGCGCAACCATCGATGCCACAACTATGCGCGGTTCAATGGCACTTCACCTGGCAGCCCAGAACGGCCACATGGAGGTCGTGAAAGTGCTGCTGGACAGGAGTGCAGCCATTGATGCCACGGATAAGAACAATTGGACGGCACTTCACAAGGCAGCCCAGAATGGCCACATGGAGGTCGTGAAAGTGCTGCTAGACAGGAGCACAGCCATTGATGCCACGAATAAGGGCAATTGGACGGCACTTCACCTGGCAGCCGAGAATGGCCACATGGAGGTCGTGAAAGTGCTGCTGGACAGGAGCGCAACCATCGATGCCACAACTATGCGCGGTTCAATGGCACTTCACCTGGCAGCCCAGAACGGCCACATGGAGGTCGTGAAAGTGCTGCTGGACAGGAGTGCAGCCATTGATGCCACGGATAAGAACAATTGGACGGCACTTCACCTTGCAGCCCAGAATGGCCACATGGAGGTCGTGAAAGTGCTGCTAGACAGGAGCACAGCCATTGATGCCACGAATAAGGACAATTGGACGGCACTTCACCTGGCAGCCGAGAATGGCCACATGGAGGTCGTGAAAGTGCTGCTGGACAGGAGCGCAGCCATCGATGCCACAACTATGCGCGGTTCAATGGCACTTCACCTGGCAGCCCAGAACGGCCACATGGAGGTCGTGAAAGTGCTGCTGGACAGGAATGCAGCCATTGATGCCACGGATAAGAACAATTGGACGGCACTTCACAAGGCAGCCCAGTATGGCCACATGGAGGTCGTGAAAGTGCTGCTGGACAGGAGCGCAGCCATTGATGGCACGAATAAGGACAATCGGACGGCACTTCACGTGGCAGCCCAGAATGGCCACATGGAGGTCGTGAAAGTGCTGCTAGACAGGAGCGCAGCCATTGATGCCACGAATAAGGACAATTGGACGGCACTTCACCTGGCAGCCGAGAATGGCCACATGGAGGTCGTGAAAGTGCTGCTGGACAGGAGCGCAACCATCGATGCCACAACTATGCGCGGTTCAATGGCACTTCACCTGGCAGCCCAGAACGGCCACATGGAGGTCGTGAAAGTGCTGCTGGACAGGAGTGCAGCCATTGATGCCACGGATAAGAACAATTGGACGGCACTTCACAAGGCAGCCCAGTATGGCCACATGGAGGTCGTGAAAGTGCTGCTGGACAGGAGCGCAGCCATTGATGCCACGAATAAGGACAATTGGATGGCACTTCACCTGGCAGCCGAGAATGGCCACATGGAGGTCGTGAAAGTGCTGCTGGACAGGAGCGCAACCATCGATGCCACAACTATGCGCGGTTCAATGGCACTTCACCTGGCAGCCCAGCAAGGCCACATGGAGGTCGTGAAAGTGCTGCTGGACAGGAGTGCAGCCATTGATGCCACGGATAAGAACCATTGGACGGCACTTCACAAGGCAGCCCAGTATGGCCACATGGAGGTCGTGAAAGTGCTGCTGGACAGGAGCGCAACCATCGATGCCACAACTATGCGCGGTTCAATGGCACTTCACCTGGCAGCCCAGCAAGGCCACATGGAGGTCGTGAAAGTGCTGCTGGACAGGAGTGCAGCCATTGATACCCCGAATGACGACAATTGTACGGCACTTCGCAAGGCAGCCCAGAATGGCCACATGGAGGTCGTCAGAGTGCTGCTTGACAGGCATACAGACATTGATGCCACTGACAACGATGGAAAAACTTCACTTCACTGGGCCGCTGAAAAGGGCCAAACCGAGGTTGCCAACGCGCTGCTGGAGAGAGGTGCAGGTGTAGATGTAGCAGACAAGAAAGGCGAGACTCCGCTCCATTATGCCGCCCGCCATGGCCAAGCCCAAGTGGTGCAAGTGCTGCTGGGAAAGGATGCTAATATGGAACGCAAAACTGACGACGGGAAGACTGCGCTTGAGCTAGCACAGTTGAGCAGCCAGCACCACGTGGTTGAGCTGCTGAACGCGGAACGTGTTAGGTGTTCGATACCATAGGTAATGCAGCTGCCGGGGTGGACTTTTGAGGCGTCAGTTTCCGGTTTTCTAGCTTGGATACAAAACCTGATTACGCAGGGACCGGGGGAATATGGTGAGACAGGAGGTTTTCTTAATTCATTGATTCTTTTAATAATTATCCTGAATTTCCCAATAAGTTGTAGTTAGGATTAGGACGAGGATGGTGTGCACGAGTGCTGAGAGAAGGAAAGACATCACGAATCTCCTTAGTTTACTGCTTAGTTTTGAGTTTCTTACTTTTTCTAAATATACTTTTTACACCACATCGCATAACTGGTACCTGTACGTAGCATGGTTACTTGTGCTTTTTGCTGGTTTCGTACACCTAAGTCTCAATTATTCCACCATGTCTGCAAACAAGATTTGGTGATGAACTACCGCTACATCCACCTACTAAACAACATCGGAGTGTTCATGTCCATGAGGGCTCTTTAGACGTAATAAAATTTACGGAAGCACGTACACTGCCTATATATTTACTAGTTTCCACCAACAGAATAATAACAGTAGAGGAAACATTACTTGGCATGCTTATGTATGTTAACATGGTGACTTGCTTAACATTTTCGTTTTCAGATTATGTGGTTGAAAATGTGCAGGATGAAATTTAAATGAGATGGCTAATATGCATAATATGAGCAAAGTGTGCCCAATGAGTAAGTCTACTTCTTTGACAGTACATACAAGATATAAACAAAGTGCAAGATCCGCCTTGATAGTGGTGGATACTAGTGTACACATAGAGTGTAGGAGGAGTAGCGTTCAGATATGTCATATCTGTTTCCAAACATCAAAACATGCAAACTAAAGGCTTCTAGTTACCTCCGGGACGGGATTTAAAAAGTGACTCCTGATATGATTTGCGAGATAGCTTCTAAAAGACCAGAGGATCTCAGTGATTCTAGCAGCGCCATGATTTTTGGCAATATTTGACCACCGTACCTATAACTGAGGATACATGTACTTTGTCCAGACTGGTTACGCTAGCCGTAGCTTCCACATACTTTCGTATACCTACAGGATACTGCCGCTCTATTGAAGTCATGCAATGCCAATCGACAAGATTCATATGGCAAAAAGAAACAACCCTCAAGACTACTTCCGCTGGTGCTGCCGACAGCAAAACAACAAAGGTCCGTACTAACCATTAGCGCTTTCAGTAACTTGAATGTCGAGTGCTATCCCCATGCGCATATGGAGGGAAGATCTTTATCCTGGTCAGATACTTTGTTTTTTGATTTCATCGCTGACAATATCGAGCTGGCTTGGTCGATTTCAACAACCAGAGGTTTCCGGACGCGAGCTGATTACGAATATCTAATTCTCGTGACGAGCTTGGAATCCTTCCAGGCCAAAATTACGATCGCTGGCATGAGACTAGCTCGCTTATATGCTTAGGTACTTAGGTACGGTACGTGCTTATGTAATTCATCCGGCATACCTCGTATAGAAGGTACGTATAGTAGCTAGAGCGGCATGCTACAACCCCAATCAGCGGTGGTAGTCGCAGCAACCTGTCATATGCCCCACCGAGGTTTAGAAATTTACCTTTGCCTTGCTACCATTGCGCTCGGTACCAGAATCGCCCCACGGGAAGATACGGATGTTGAATTTAGGCAGCAAGGAGGCAGGGCGGGAAAGAGGGTGATTTAAAATTCAGAGGAGGAAGGAAATATAATGCTGGAGTTTTTGGGAATTGAGAACTAGGAGACAGGGGATACTGAGGGAGATGGTTAGGGAGAAGGAGGAGGGAGTAGCGAGTGCTATCCTTAGCTACGGAATAACGGCAGGGGCTATTTTGAAATGCCTATTTCTAAGCTACAAGACCTGGTACAGGCGGTAAAGAGGTGGGATGGGAACTTGACCAAAGAAAATCGAGACTTCAGACGACAACAACAGCTTTAAGTGGTAAAGGAGAAACGAGAGCGGGAGGGAAATGTGATGGCACTGGAGAGAGAAACAGCAGTCTATGCTACGTTGACAGCCATCCGTTCGAAATAGGAAACCCAACCGCGTATGTTCGGAAGTTGAGGAGATGAAAATTTGAATTTAATCTATTATTATTTGTGACGGTATGGGTAATTATATTAATGGAAAGACAGATTCTGACAGTTGACGACCAGTTCGGTGGCAGTCTGAACTTGAGAGTATTGCCTATGCCTATGCTTATGCATCCTTATCAGAAGAAGAAGATGAATATGAAGAAGATATTAAGGACTTGGTTACTATACAAGACGTTATTGTTTCCGACCGATATCTACTCTCCTGCGACAGTGCAGGACGGCATGATGTCAATATCCTTGAGACTTATATTCAAGACTACCCTGATTCTGCATTTCTTAGCCTTTTCCGTATGCATCGAGCATCATTGTGGTAAGTTGTCAACATATTGACTAAGGCTGGTGGAGGAGATTATTAGGGGCAGAGTAAGACAGGTCGACCTCCAAGACCCATTCATCACCAAATTGCAGTTGCACTTTATGTTCTTGAGGAGGTAGAAGTACTGCAGAAAGGACTCGACTTGCACTCAATATTGGCAAAGGCTCAATATTAGGATATATATGGTGAACAATTAACCTACTAGCTTGGCTAGTACCTGAGTATATTTGATGGCCCCGGCATTCACTTGAGCATCCAATTCAGAGTAAATATCGAGTATTTTCTCGATGTGTCGGATTCTTAGATGGCTCAAATATGGTTCTTCGAGATAAACCCATGGTCGATCCAGAGGCATACTTCTTAGGGTCTCTATAAAGTATACTGTAAGTGTACATGACTCTATAGCATTTAAATCTACTGTATTCTATCGTAGTACTAGTGAATATTTTAATCCTAAAGAGTATATACTTGCAAATAAGGCATATGGACTTGAACGACATATTATTACCCCCTATAAGGAGCCTGCATCACTACAGCCTGAAAATTCCGCCTTTAACTACAAGCTATCAATTCCACGAGTCAAAATCGAACATGCATTTGGTATCTCAGAGGGTATTTGGGAGGGTATCTCAGAAGGTATTTGGGAAGGTATCTCAGAGGGTATTTCAGAAGGTATTTCGGAGCTTATTCGCGACGGTATTCCAGGCCTCGAAGCAATAGATTCACTACCTCCAATAAGCTCCACATTCGGACCCCCATATTTCATCCAACCGCCAAAAGAATGCGCATTTCCGCTCTAAAGCATCATTAATTGAAGCCTCATTCTTTTCAGCTTTAACTCCCCACCCCGAGCGCTGTTGCATTGCTCGTGCTTCTTTCCATGAGCGCTTCAAATTTGTCACTTTATCTGTGATTCGTTTTACCGTGATATGCTCATCATTTGAGAATACCTGTCCCTTAACAAGCTTATGCCATGTTATTTGCTTTCCTCGTAGCTCTTCCTGATTTTCTTCCATCCATGCTACTAAGCGCTCCGACTCAGATTTTGACTATGAGCAGCTGTGTTGAGAAGGCATTGTGCGGTATGTGGGTCTTGTGGTATGCGGGTATATGGTATGCGGGTATTGTGGGATGCGGGTATTTATGCGGTGGATGTGGAACTGTAGACAACCCAGCTTATTTCCCGTCAACTTGACAGCAGGTTTTTGTGCCGTCATTTCTACAGCTCGAACTGTGAAACCTGTTGACGCCACCAGGACCGTCGGCCAATAAATGCTCCTGCCAAGGTGCCAAGGTGTGATGCAGAAAATCCACGTGCATGATACAGATAGTTTTTGACTATGATACCCCTAGTGTAGTGTCCTGATTTGCTAGTTGTTCCAATTGCATGTCAGCTTGCAAATCAGTAGCTCGCACGCGCGCATCAGTCCTACATGTAGATGCATTACAAGTCGACATATAGGCAATCAGGCCTGCCAATGACCCCAACCTAGGGACGGTCATTACTACAGATCAGTTCGAATAGTGGAAATTTAAGAATCCAACTGCAATTACCCAACGTCAAGAGGGCATAGTGATCAGAATATAAGTCCCTAAACTGTTTGATATCAGTCGCATTTTCGCAGGTGTGAGGCACCTACGCAGGCGCCTCAGGGAGTTCCGGAACTTCTTGCAGGAGATTTTGTCCCTCTATGCCGTCGCCAGAAAAGCTGAAGGCCAGCAAGGTATTTCGGGTGCTGTAGGTTCAAATGTAGGCGCGAGTTCTGGGGCTGGGTACGGGGTTCCAGAGGTGTCGCGATCTTAGGCGCGTAGGATAACAACGACATGAGGAGCTTGTATGATGGCTTGCGGACCATCATAAATGAACGGGAAGATTTCTTTAAAACATACGTACTGTAGCAGCACTGCCCACCCTGACACTTGCATGTACACGTATGCGTGTGCAGGGTTTTTCGAGTCTGGACTCATTTCTCCAAAATTGAAGACATGCAGATGATGACAATCAAGTACCATCAGCCTCGCAAACATTCCACTCCCCACGTTTGAACCAAAGCTCAAGCTACCGGTACGTTCAATTATCACGCGTATTCGGCTCCCTTCGCTGACTGTGGGAATCAAGAAAATCAAGACCTCCGGCGCTACGAGAACATAATAGTCATAATATTCCGTCAGCTGGTTTAATCGATATAGATATCACGCCAGCCGCAATGCCAGTGCCATTCGGCTTCGGAGTCGGTGATTTTGTCGGAGTTGGAACTCTGGTATGGAAGATCTACAATGCATACGCAGGTGCCCCGGAGCAGTTCCGGAACTTCTCCGGGGAAATCTTGTCCCTCCATGTCGTCGTGAGAAAAATTGAAGACCAGCTAGGGATGTCGGGTTCTGAGGGGGGTGCGAATTCTAATGCGGGTCCGAGTCGACTACCGGGTTGCGGAAGTATTACAAGCTTAAGCGAGGAAGACAAAAATGATTTGAACATCTTGTATGATGGGTTGCAGACTACGATGAAAGAACTGGATAATCTTCTCAAAAAGTACCAGACTTTAGCGTCAAATCCTATTATGTCATTTGATCGACTGAAGTGGGGCAAGGAAGATTTAGCAGGCTTAAGGGAACGGATACATCTCAGCGTTAGCCTCCTTACAGCGTTCAATGCCAGTCTTGCAAAGTACAACTATCCTTCCTTACCTGCGTACATTGTATGATCTCTCTGAAACTAATATTTTCAATCTGTGTTCTCTGGTATTATTCAGCTACCAACGCGCACAACAGAGTGTCCAACAAAACGCTCAACTCGTCCAGATGCAGGAGCAGCTTGGGCAGCTACTTGCAACCGCCGGTCTCCGGCGTAGAGGGTCAGTTGCATCATTGAACTCAATTGCCTCCTTCGCCCTGAGCATAGGCCAGAGAAAAGCCTGGAAGGAACTGTGCCGGGAGCTACATTACAATGGTGTAACCGCAGAGATGCTCAAGGCTAAGAAGAAAGAGATACTCAAACTATTTCGCAGTGCCAGCACACTGAGCTTCAGTAGCAAAGCCAACGATGATGACATGATTCAGGGCTCGGAGACCAAAAAAGAGGGGAAGCAAGCTACTAAAAAGGATTGGGCACCACTGGATGACATGATGGAGATACTGTCACTGCCTGCAACGCAAGCGAGATACTTTGTAGCTGAGTTAGGAGTCAGGCGAATGCTTAGCAAAGGTATAAGCATTGATGCAGGAAACGTGTATGGTGAGACTGCACTTCATGTTGCAGCTAGAAAAGGGCAAACTGGCTGGGTGAAAGTTCTGATAGAGAAAGGAGCAACTATTGATGCCACGAATAAGGACAATTGGACGGCACTTCATGTAGCAGCCCAGGATGGCCACATGGAGGTCGTGAAAGTGCTGCTGGACAGGAGCACAACCATCGATGCCACAGATGAGAGAAATTGGACGGCACTTCACGTGGCAGCCGAGAATGGCCACATGGAGGTCGTGAAAGTGCTGCTGGACAGGAACGCAACCATCGATGCCACAGGTGGGGAAAATTGGACGTCACTTCACCTGGCAGCCCAGAATGGCCACATGGAGGTCGTGAAAGTACTGCTGGACAGGAGCGCAGCCATAGATGCCACGAATAAGGACAATTGGACGGCACTTCACAAGGCAGCCCAGAATGGCCACATGGAGGTCGTGAAAGTGCTGCTGGACAGGAGCGCAGCCATAGATGCCACGAATAAGGACAATTGGACGGCACTTCACAAGGCAGCCCAGAATGGCCACATGGAGGTCGTGAAAGTGCTGCTGGACAGGAGCGCAGCCATAGATGCCACGAATAAGGACAATTGGATGGCACTTCACAAGGCAGCCCAGAATGGCCACATGGAGGTCGTGAAAGTGCTGCTGGACAGGAGCGTAGCCATTGATGCCACGGAGAAGGACAATTGGACGGCACTTCACCTGGCAGCCCAGAATGGCCACATGGAGGTCGTGAAAGTGCTGCTGGACAGGAGCGCAACCATCGATGCCACAACTATGCGCGGTTCAATAGCACTTCACCTGGCAGCCCAGAATGGCCACATGGAGGTCGTGAAAGTGCTGCTGGACAGGAGCGCAGCCATTGATGCCACGGATAAGGACAATTGGACGGCACTTCACAAGGCAGCCCAGAATGGCCACATGGAGGTCGTGAAAGTGCTGCTGGACAGGAACGCAGCCATTGATGCCACGGAGAATGACAATTGGACGGCACTTCACCTGGCAGCCCAGAATGGCCACATGGAGGTCGTGAAAGTGCTGCTGGACAGGAGCGCAACCATTGATGCCACGAATAAGGACAATTGGACGGCACTTCACCTAGCAGCCCACAATGGCCACATGGAGGTCGTGAAAGTGCTGCTGGACAGGAACGCAACCATCGATGCCACAACTACATACAGTTCAACGGCACTTCACCTGGCAGCCCAGAATGGCCACATGGAGGTCGTGAAAGTGCTGCTGGACAGGAGCGCAGCCATTGATGCCACGAATAAGGACAATTGGACCGCACTTCACCTGGCAGCCGAGAATGGCCACATGGAGGTCGTGAAAGTGCTGCTGGACAGGAGCACAGCCATCGATGCCACGAATAAGGACAATCGGACGGCACTTCACCAGGCAGCCCAGAATGGCCACATGGAGGTCGTGAAAGTACTGCTGGATAGGAGCGCAGCCATTGATGCCAGGAATAAGGACAATTGGACGGCACTTCACGTGGTAGCCGAGAATGGCCACATGGAGGTCGTGAAAGTGCTGCTGGACAGGAGTGCAGCCATTGATGCTACGAATAAGGATAATTGGACGTCACTTCACCTGGCAGCCCAGAATGGCCACATGGAGGTCGTGAAAGTGCTGCTGGACAGGAGCGCAGCCATTGATGCCACGAATAAAAACAATTGGACGGCACTTCACCAGGCAGCCCAGAAAGGCCACATGGAGGTCGTGAAAGTGCTGCTGGACAGGAACGCAACCATCGATGCCACAACTACATACAGTTCAATGGCACTTCACCTGGCAGCCCAGAATGGCCACATGGAGGTCGTGAAAGTGCTGCTGGACAGGAGCGCAGCCATTGATGCCACGAATAAGAACAATTGGACGGCACTTCACCAGGCAGCCCAGAATGGCCACATGGAGGTCATGAAAGTGCTGCTGGACAGGAACGCAACCATCGATGCCACAGGTGGGGAAAATTGGACGGCACTTCACCTGGCAGCCCAGAATGGCCACATGGAGGTCGTGAAAGTGCTGCTGGACAGGAGCGCAGCCATTGATGCCACGAATAAGGACAATTGGACCGCACTTCACCTGGCAGCCGAGAATGGCCACATAGAGGTCGTGAAAGTGCTGCTGGACAGGAGCGCAGCCATTGATGCCACGAATAAGAACAATTGGACGGCACTTCACCAGGCAGCCCAGAAAGGCTACATGAAGGTCGTGAAAGTGCTGCTGGACAGGAATGCAACCATCGATGCCACAACTACATACAGTTCAACGGCACTTCACCTGGCAGCCCAGAATGGCCACATGGAGGTCGTGAAAGTGCTGCTGGACAGGAGCGCAGCCATTGATGCCACGAATAAGAACAATTGGACGGCACTTCACGTGGTAGCCGAGAATGGCCACATGGAGGTCGTGAAAGTGCTGCTGGACAGGAACGCAACCATCGATGCCACAGGTGGGGAAAATTGGACGGCACTTCACCTGGCAGCCTAGAATGGCCACATGGAGGTCGTGAAAGTGCTGCAGGACAGGAGCGCAGCCATTGATGCCACGAATAAGAACAATTGGACCGCACTTCACCTGGCAGCCCAGAATGGCCACATGGAGGTCGTGAAAGTGCTGCTAGACAGGAGCGCAACCATCCATGCCACAATTACATATAGTTTAACGGCACTTGACCTGGCAGCCTGGAATGGCCACATGGAGGTCGTGAAAGTGCTGCTAGACAGGAGCGCAACCATCGATGCCACAATTACATATAGTTTAACGCCACTTCACCTGGCAGCCTGGAATGGCCACATGGAGGTCGTGAAAGTGCTGCTGGATAGGAGCGCAGCCATTGATGCCACGAATAAGAACAATTGGACGGCACTTCACGTGGCAGCCAAGAATGGCCACATGGAGGTCGTGAAAGTGCTGCTGGACAGGAACGCAACCATCGATGCCACAGGTGGGGAAAATTGGACGGCACTTCACCTGGCAGCCCAGAATGGCCACATGGAGGTCGTGAAAGTGCTGCTGGACAGGAGTGCAGCCATCGATGCCACGAATAAGGACAATCGGACGGCACTTCACAAGGCAGCCCAGAATGGCCACATGGAGGTCGTGAAAATGCTGCTGGACAGGAGTGCAGCCATCGATGCCACGAATAAGGACAATTGGACGGCACTTCACCAGGCAGCCCAGAATGGCCACATGGAGGTTGTGAAAGTGCTGCTGGATAGGAGCGCAGCCATTGATACCACGAATAAGAACAATTGGACGGCACTTCACGTGGCAGCCGAGAATGGCCACATGGAGGTCGTGAAAGTGCTGCTGGACAGGAACGCAACCATCGATGCCACAGGTGGGGAAAATTGGACGGCACTTCACCTGGCAGCCCAGAATGGCCACATGGAGGTCGTGAAAGTGCTGCAGGACAGGAGCGCAGCCATTGATGCCACGAATAAGAACAATTGGACCGCACTTCACCTGGCAGCCCAGAATGGCCACATGGAGGTCGTGAAAGTGCTGCTAGACAGGAGCGCAACCATTCATGCCACAATTACATATAGTTTAACGCCACTTCACCTGGCAGCCTGGAATGGCCACATGGAGGTCGTGAAAGTGCTGCTAGACAGGAGCGCAACCATCGATGCCACAATTACATATAGTTTAACGGCACTTGACCTGGCAGCCTGGAATGGCCATATGGAGGTCGTGAAAGTGCTGCTAGACAGGAGCGCAACCATCGATGCCACAATTACATATAGTTTAACGGCACTTCACCTGGCAGCCCAGAATGGCCACATGGAGGTCGTGAAAGTGCTGCTGGACAGGAATGCAACTATCGATGCCACAGGTGGGGAAAATTGGACGGCACTTCACCTGGCAGCCCAGAATGGCCACATGGAGGTCGTGAAAGTGCTGCAGGACAGGAGCGCAGCCATTGATGCCACGAATAAGAACAATTGGACCGCACTTCACCTGGCAGCCCAGAATGGCCACATGGAGGTCGTGAAAGTGCTACTAGACAGGAGCGCAACTATCCATGCCACAATTACATATAGTTTAACACCACTTCACCTGGCAGCCTGGAATGGCCACATGGAGGTCATGAAAGTGCTGCTAGACAGGAGCGCAACCATCGATGCCACAATTACATATAGTTTAACGGCACTTGACCTGGCAGCCTGGAATGGCCACATGGAGGTCGTGAAAGTGCTGCTAGACAGGAGCGCAACCATCGATGCCACAATTACATATAGTTTAACGGCACTTCACCTGGCAGCCCAGAATGGCCACATGGAGGTCGTGAAAGTCCTGCTGGACAGGAGCGCAGCCATTGATGCCACAGGTTGGAGAAATTGGACAGCACTTCACCTAGCAGCCCACAATGGCCACATGGAGGTCGTGAAAGTGCTGCTGGACAGGAGCGCAGCCATTGATGCCACGAATAAGGACAATTGGACGGCACTTCACTTGGCAGCCCAGAATGGTCACATGGAGGTCGTGAAAATGCTGCTGGACAGGAGCGCAGCCATTGATGCCATGAATAAGGACGATTGGACGGCACTTCACCTGGCAGCCCAGAAAGGCCACATGGAGCTCGTGAAAGTGCTGCTGGACAAGAGCACAGCCAGTGATGCCACAACTACGCGCGGTTCAATGGCACTTCACCTGGCAGCCGAGAATGGCCACATGGAGGTCGTGAAAGTGCTGCTGGACAGGCATACAGAGATTGATGCCACCGATAATGATGGAAAAACTTCACTTCACTGGGCCGCTGAAGAGGGCCAAACCGAGGTTGCCAACGCGCTGCTGGCAAGAGGTGCAGGTGTAGATGTAGCCGACAAGAACGGCGAGACTCCGCTCCATTATGCCGCCCGCCATGGCCAAGCCCAAGTGGTGCAAGCGCTGCTGGGAAAGGATGCTAATATGGAACGCAAAACTGACGACGGGAAGACTGCGCTTGAGCTAGCACAGTTGAGCAGCCAGCACCACGTGATTGAGCTGCTGAACGCGGAATGTGTTCGGCGTTCGATACCATAGGTAATGCAGCTGCCGGGGTAGATTTTTGGGGCGTCAGTTTCAGGTTTTCTAGCTTGGATACAAAACCTGATTACGCAGAGACCGGGGGAATATGGTGAGACAAGCGTTTTTCCTTCTTTTATTAATTATTCTGAATTTCCCAATAGGTTGTAGTTAGGACTGCTACGGGGTTAGGACGAGGGGGGTGTGCACGAGTGCTGAGAGAAGGGAAGACGTCACGAATCTCCTTAGTTTGCTGCTTAGGTTTGAGTTTCTTTTTTTTTAATAAATATATTTTTCACGCCACATCGCATAAGTAGTACCTATACGCAGCATGGTTACTTGTGCTTTTCGCTAGTTTTGTCCATCTAAGTCTCAATTATTCCACCAGGATTTGGTGATGAACTACCGGAGTTCAAATGAATAATATTGGACTACCGCTGCATCCACCTACTAAACAACGCCGGAGTGTTCATGTCCATGAGGGCGCTTTAGACGCAATAACATTTACGGAAGCACGTACACTGCCTATATATTTGCCAACAGAATAATAACAGTGGAGAAAACATTACTTGGCATGCTTATGTGGGTTAATGTGGCGACTTGCTTAACACTTTCGTTTACAGATTATGCGGTTGAAAATGTGCAGGATGGAGTTTAAATGGGATGGATAATATGTATAATACGAGCAAAGTGGGCCCAATGAGTAAGTCTACTTCTTTGACAGTACATACAAGGTGTAAACAAGGTGCAAGATCCACCTTAATAGTAGGTGGATACTGGTATCCATATAGAGTGTAGGAGAGGAGTAGCGTTCAGCTGATCAGACATATCATAGCTGTTTCAAAAAATCCCAAACATCAAAAGATACAAACTAAAGGCTTATACCTCCGAGAGGAGATTTAAATAGTGACTCCTGATATGATTTGCGGGATAGCTTCTAAAAGACCACAGGATCTCGGTGATTCTAGCAGTGCCGTGATTTTTGGCAATATTTGACGAAGAGCACCTTTTGCGGAAAGATGCCTCTAGTACGCCCGCACTACCGTACTGACAACTGAGGATACACGTACCATCGCTTACCTAAGGATGACCGACCATGGTAGGTTGACCAGGGCCAAAACATCCCTGTCAGGCAACCCTCCTTATGCCTGTTTCCCGCCCCCCCTAGCAACTAATAACTAATACCTCTACTGAGCTATACCAATCGAATCACCAAAACCAGCACTATCACCAACACCTCCTCCAATCACACACACTACTATGGGCAAAATTGATTATGAGAATAAGCTGCGAGAAGCAATGACGAGAGTCAGGAGTACCTATTGCACGATTTGCAGCTCTATATGGGGTAAATGCACACACACTAGGTCGGCGACTTGCAGGTACTACCACCGACTATGCCACAGCCGCTAGAGATAAGCACTTGAGCAGTTATTTGGTATTGGTGAAGAGAATGCAATCGCAGAGCATGCAGGACTGATGGCAGATGTGGGATTTCCGTTAAATCCTGAACTCCTACGAGGAATAGCACAACATATGATTAATGAAAGGCAAATAAAACAGCGAGGTCAAGGAGGAGGTAGTACCGTATTAATTCGCAACTAAGAAAGTACCACTCGGCAGGACAGTATTAGTGTATAAGACAGGGGTAAAACAGCCTAATTTTGGCCGAGATATCCGAATCGTGTTTAAGACAGCAAATTTTTCTTATAGGACAGTAGTATAGGAATGTCAATGTTGACTGGTGCTGCCGGTTTCTTTCACTCATCATCATCACTTGTTACAATGTCAATTCCGCAGGCACCTTGGGCTGGACCCAGTAATATTTCAATTCTACAGGCACCTCGTCCTGGACGCAGTGCGCAAACCACCAGTCAAAAACTTCAAGCAACCTCAGTATTGAAACTGCAGAATTCTAGCAGGTGGACAGTGATTCCAGCGCTATCAAAGGTGGATTCCGAAGGACCTGATGTGGCGCAAGACATTATACACTTCAATGCCTTATGTGAGGCTGGAAAGCAAGCAACCACTTTGAATACTTCAGTCCGAAAACATCAATACACCCGGGAATTCAAACTGGCAGCTATCACATATGCTAAAGAACATACCTCCCCCTCTATCGATCTGATTATAGAGGCAGTTATACCTCGGCGATTTTCAAAATACTATATTGCACAGATTTTAGGTATTGGATTCTTATGACCAAATGGGTAGCTGTAGTATAGAAGTCAGTATCTGCTAACCATGACATGAATTGTAAGCTCAACCTTATAAATCCTCCCACATGTATACTTAGCTAACACCCCTTAAACTCGCTCATTTCGTAAATGTGGAATCACTGTCCCAATCAATAGTACAGCAGACTCCGAGATCCATATTGAAGGAATCTCAAACTATACAGTCCCTGACTGGCAACTACCTCCTGAGCCTGAAGACCAACTCGACCTGCCAATAGACACGGAGGATGAAAGTTCTGACCTTGAGATTGTGGATAATGAGGAGGAAGTGGATGGAAGTGATAATGAGCAGGGAGATTACATTATTGAAGAAGAGGCCATGCAATATGCTACAATTACGCTTGGAGAGGAGATCGTGTAAAAAGATATCAATTATACTACTGTGTCGTTCCAAAAAAAAAATTTTTCCCCCGGAAATTCTTTTATAAGAAAGTATCTCGTGTTTAAGCTAGTATCGCATATAAGACAGTAAATTTAAGGCCCCTCCGACCGCCCGTTTGTGAATAAGACAGCATTCTTAGTTGCGAATTAATACGGTATTTAGAGAACAGTACTTCGGGGGTTTCCCGATGAAGAGCGGTTTCCCGGGGATCTACTCTATGGCTTAAGATCAATTGGCGTGATGCTGTCCTCTAGAGTAGAGCCGATTTGGGTATTATGCATACTAGAAGAAGATGGAATAAGAATGTATTGCTCAAAAAACCAGTCTGCGGTGGTTGCCTTGAAGCCGAGGCGCTCAAATATGTTGGTAACAGTAGGGGTATTCAAACCTAAAATAATCGATCGATTAAATGCGATTTGCTTGATCCTGTCCGACTCCCAGGCGGCTATCTTGAGCCTGGTTAAGGCTGGGAAAAAGGAACGGGCTAGAACTCATGATATGAAGCGAATTATGTCAAAGCTGGGGTCGGCCACGACGAAAATTCACTTCGGATGGGTCAAGTCCCATATAGGGATCGAGGGGAATGAGAAGTCGGATATTCTGGCGAAGGCGGGGGCACAGAAGGGGGGTGTACATATTATAACGGAAGGGGGATTGAGGCAGTGGTATAGGGAGAAGTGTCAGGGTGAGAGGAAGGTGTTCGGGTACGGCCTGGGGAGAGTGGTTCGGTGGAATAGGAGGGCGGTGGTGAATTATTCCAGGTGTCGCAGTGGCAAAGGCGATTTTGCCGTCTGGAAGCGGACACTGGGGGTAGGGGATGGGGATGCGTCCTGCAGGTTTTGCGGGAAGTACGAGGAATCTGGGGTTCACGTTGCCCTTGTGTGCGGGGAAGGTGAATGGCTAGGAAGGAGGTTTGGGTCCTGGGAGGATGTTGACTCTTTGGGTGGCATTGTGCGTAGAGAGATGGTCGACGAGAAGGTCACGGTCGTCGACCTGGCGGAGTCCTTTTTTAGCCGCCTGCGATCGTGTTGATCCGGCGCGCTGTGGGCCTGTCTGGGGTGCAGGTTTTTTTTTTTTTTTTTTTTTTTTGACGGGGCTCTATGTATTTAGTTTTTTCTGCTCAGGGAACAGGGAGCAGGGAGCACAGGGAACCTCGCCGTGGTCATGCCTATGCGAGTATTGAATAAAAAAAAAAAAAATGCGATTTGCTACACACAAAGATTTAGTGCAGTGGCAACCCATCTCTAAAGTGAAAATTCCCCACACAAATAACGGCGGGTTTTTGATCGCTCGAACGTGTTGAAAGAATATGCTTGTCGATCAACTTGATTGTTCAATGCTTCGCTCTTTGTTATTCTTTGTTCAGCATACCTTACTTTGTTCTGCACGCTCTCTTTATACACAGCTATTCTTTGTCTGCCGTCACTATTAGGGGTATTCAAAGTTAAGATTTTCAGCCGAAAAAAACGTTATTTCAGATCGATAGTTTTTCGTTTTTTTCGTTTTTTGCGACCATCACCACATAAACTTTTTTGCGTCGATTTCGCACAGAAAAGACCGAAATCGACCCCGTTTAAACGCAAATCTGGCCCTTTTATTTGCGAATTGTACCAAGAACATCAAGGACAACGTGGGTTAGTCTTAGTCTGAATTCGTAGTAGGTACAAGGGTGTTAGATCTGCCAGAGGGCCCAGGCAAATCCCGCCTCTCAGCGACTATATCAAATATCAAATACAGAACTTCACATGAGCTAACAGGAGTGATTCAGTGATGAGATTCAGGTTGCAAGGTTTGATCACGTACTTGATCAGTTGCCAAACTAGTCACTCCTCCCCCCTGACATACTTATCAAGATCATCTCCAGACTCATTATCCTTATTTTGGGTGATATCATCATCGTCATCGGGTTTTTTGAGAACTTATGTCTCCTCCTCTTCGAGTTGGGACTCTATTTGAGACTCCGTCCCAATAATCAATGATCTCTTAATCCTATGTCGATTCAATCCTATACTACTTACTAAAGTCTCCTTATCAATTGACTGCAGATGTCCAAAGAGGATCTCTTAATATGGACATATGTCTTTGTACTGCTCTGTTAATATCTTGACCACAGACACTTCCTTCTCATTAATGACCTTTGTCTCTATGATATCCCCTAATCATATAAACACCTAGCTTCCCAATACTTCTTAAGTATAATCCTAATTGCACCCTTAGTTTTGATTCCTCAAGGATCTAGGTGACCAATCTGGAGATCGATTGCCCACTATTTTGCTACATTAATCCGAGTACTGTAAACAAACTTTGAAGTATATTCATCTTGTAGCTTATATGCCAATAGGTTTCCTAGGTGTGTATTCCACTTGATGCTCCTCTTAGCCCCTGCCTCTACCTCCACCACCGTTTCATCCTCTTGGCTGCCTTTTGGTTATGTCTTCTTCTGAGATCGTATCTGGTTTGGCCTCATCTATACCCCAAGTTAGCTATAACTTAATTTACCACGATTCTTAAGCCTAAACCCTACCTCGATACGTCTCTAACTCGATACATTATAGTAGTGTATTGAAATATAGGGGACCTGTATCAAACCAATTACTGTCACAGCGCATATCGACATTACCCTGATACTCTCCATCATAGGCTAACGCTGAGTCATCACACGCGTAGCGGCTTACGCGTGTGACAATTAGTTGACGGTAGAATGCTTTGGAAGTTCTAGTAGTCAGTATAGTCTGGTTGGCACAAGCCCCTCGCAAGTTAGTGATGGAATGCCATGGAAGCTGGTTAGCGATGGAATGCCATGGAAGCTGCGAGCGATTGTTGCTTGGGATTTAAGCTTTTATTGTGATTGTGCAATCTCTCTCTCTCTCTTCTCTTCTTCCCTATACAACGTCTTGTATCTACCTTCGAATACAAGCACTGCCTTTTGTCCACAGTCTTCGCCTATAGCCCAGTCCCCGACACTTGCGTATACGGGATTACGCAGGTGTTGCTAACACCTTCCAGTCTTAGTGATAGCCATCAGAAAAAAGTTAGCTTGCGTTGTATGCTCGGCGTGCACACAACGCCAATTTACAAAACTTCGCGCTACAACAAGATCTTATTCTTGCAATGCACTTCATGCAAAGCTGACGTTTATAATACATCTTTTCTTGTACTCTTCCAGCACGTAATCAGACATTGCACACCCTATTCCTAACATCTTACTCTGTGCACGCACTATGTCAACATCTGCCTCTTTGCACGCCCCATGCCAACGACTTCCTCTTTGCACGCTCCATGCCAACATCTTCCTCTTTGTACGCACCATGCCAACATCTTCCTCTTTGTAGGCCCCGTGCCAATGTCTTGCTCTTTGCGCATCCGCTCCAAATAGTATATTATAAAACTCACTATTGCCATTGATACTACACTTGTTGTTCTATTATACCTGCATCTTATGCATTTCCAAACATATCTTTTATTCTCACGATATTATCTATTTAAACTAGCTAAAAACACATCATAGCAACCCCTAAATCACAGTGTAAATCACCCCAGCCCTCCGCGTGCAAATCAATCCACATAGCCATATACAAATAGCCCATATATCCGCATGCAAACAGCCCTAAAAGTCAGCGTGTAAATAGCCCTATATATCCGACCGTATAAATAGCCCATATATCCGCGTGCAAACAGCCCTAGAAGTCAGCATGCAAATAGCCCCATATATCCGACTGTGCAAATAGCCCTAGAAGTGAGTACGCAAATAGCCCATATATCCGACCATGTAAATTGTAACGGGGAGGGAACGGGGGAGCGACTAAGGGGTACGACGGAGGCGTAGGAGCCTGTCACGGCAGGGCCGTCACGGAGGAGGCTGTCACGGAGGCTGTCACGGAAGTGAAGACAGACTGTATAGGGGTGACCTAGGTACAAGGAGAGAGAACAAGACTGAAGGCTAACACGCGACAGCAATAACAAGTGGGCTGAGCCGACACTCACGTAGCGATATCTACGTGAGTGATCAGGGGAATAGTTCGTGGTCGTGACACAAATAGCCCTAGAAGTCAGCGTGCAAATAGCCCATATGTCCGCGTGCAAATAGCCCTAGAAGTCAGCGTGCAAATAGCCCCATATATCCGACCGTACAAATAGCCCCATATATCCGCGTGCCAATAGCCCCATATATCCGACCATGCAAATAGCCCTAGAAGTCAGCGTGCAAATAGCCTATATGTCCGCGTGCAAATAGCCCCATATATCCGCGTGCAAATAGCCCCATATATCCGATCGTGCAAATAGCCCTAGAAGTCAGCGTGCAAATAGCCTATATGTCCGCGTGCAAATAGCCCCATATATCCGCGTGCAAATAGCCCCATATATCCGCGTACAAATCGTCCTATATATCCGCGTGCATATCAGCCTGGAATCCACCGTGCAAATGAGCCTAAATACTCGACAGCGAATGAGCCTGGATATTCGCATGTAAAACAGGTGGGAATTCACTGCGCAAATAAGCATAGAAATAAGTGCCCGCGATGTAGGTGTGCCTTGGAGGGAATGATGAGAAAAATTCTCTAAGTCCCAGGCGACCACACTTGAGAAATAGGGGATCCCTTGCTGCCAGCCCCCTAATGTCGGATCCAGCTTCCGGTGACTTAGAACCAGCTTGCGCTGTCGTGAACCCCATGCTGCCAGCCTCCTAACGTCGGATCCAGCTTCCGGTGACTTAGAACCAGCTGGCGCTGTCGTGAACCCCCATGCTGCCAGCCTCCTAACGTCGGATCCAGCTTCCGGTGACTTAGAAGGAGCTTGCGCTGTCTTAGAACAAGCCCGCAGCGTTAGATTGGAGCTCCTCTAGGTCTATACAGCGTAGTACAGTGGAGGAAATAGCTATATGCGGTAAATATAAACAGACCTGATTTCGCTGGGGATTGTAGTGAACAGCATACTGAACGTTGTATTAGTGAGAAGGGTGAGCGCGCCTAAGAACAGTGAGTGTGCAACTGAAAGGCGAGTGCGCAATTGAAAGGCGAGTGCGCAACTGAAAGGTGCGTAGTACAGTGGAGGAAATAGCTATATGTGGTAAATGTAAATATAGACCTGATTTCGCTGGGGATTGTGGTGAATAGCTACTGAACGTTGTATTAGTGAGAAGGGTGAGCGCGCCTAAGAATAGTAAGTATGCAACTGAAAAGCGAGTGCGCAACTGAAAGGCGAGTGCGCAACTGAAAGGCGAGTGCGCAACTGAAAGGCGAGTGCGCAACTGAAAGGCAAGTGCGTAACTGAAAGGCGAGTGCACAACTGAAAGGCGAGTGCGTAACTGAAAGGCGAGTGCGTAATATAGGGTATGTAGACATGGGATATATGACAAGTGAATTGTAGGTGTAATAAGGGAGTGGTTGACGTTGGGAACGATCTTGTGAACAAATAGGATCAGGAATGTAGGACACAGACGCAAGGGGATTGGTAACGTACATAAGAAAGATATAAAGAGTTGAGGGTTGGCAACGCATGCAACGGCTATAGGACAAAGTAGTGTTGTAACGCCCGGTGGTGTGTTGCGACGTACAAAGATTTTTGCTGATGGTAGTGTCGACATGTAAGGCATGGCGATGCTCACCTCGGAGGCATAGCAGTGTCGGCTTAGGACGCATGGCAGTGGCGACATGGGAGGCATGGCAATGCTCAGCTCGGAGGCATGGAAGTGTCGACATGGGAGGGATGGCAATGCTCACCTTGGAGGCATGGCAATGTCGACATAGGAAGGATAGCAATGTCGACACAGGAGGTATGGCAATGTCGACTTCAGAGGCATAGCAGTGTCGACATGGGAGGCATGGCAATACTCACCTCGGAGGCATGGCAGTGTCGGCATCGGAGGCATGGCAGTGTCGACATGGGAGGCATGGCAATACTCACCTCGGAGGTATGGCAGTGTCGACTTCGGAGACATGGCAGTGTCGACACCGAAGGCATGGCAATGTCAACATAGGAGGTATGTCAGTGTCGACTTCGGAGGCATGGAAGTGTCGACTTCAGAGGCATAGCAGTGTCGACACCGAAGGCATGGCAATGTCGACAGCGGAGGTATGGCAGTGTCGACATCGGAGGCATGGCAGTGTCGACTTCGGAGGCATGGCAGTGTCGACTTTGGAGGCATGGCAGTGTCGACTTTGGAGGCATGGCAGTGTCGACTTTGGAGGCATGGCAGTGTCGACTTTGGAGGCATGGCAGTGTCGACTTTGGAGGCATGGCAGTGTCGACTTTGGAGGCATGGCAGTGTCGACTTTGGAGGCATGGCAGTGTCGACTTTGGAGGCATGGCAGTGTCGACTTTGGAGGCATGCTCAGGTCGATATTGGAGGCATGGCACTGTCGACATCGGAAGTCAGGCAGTGCTCATGTCGAAGGCACGACAACCCTCCTACCTATGCGAACCGAACTTGCCGGGTTGGCTGGATAATCCTGCAAGAAAGGTCAGCTATGCGTGCACATATCGGAGGCCTGGCAATGTTCTCACCCAGATCGCAGTTCTTCAGTTTCATTGACTTGTGTTGTAGATGAATATCCCAAATGCCCTCGAGATGTGTGCTTGCTGTCGCAGCGGCAGCTGCCGTATGCACTATGGGCGGTGGCAGGGAAATACGGGGCGCTAGTCTATTGGCCAGACTAGGTATGATCAACACCGCCCTTGCAGATGCTGGCTCGGTAATACTAGCTTAGACTGGAAATACCTGCTAGTATGGTTGTACAGCCTAGGATGCACTATGCCTGTACAGGCAATAGTCATATTTGGTATAAGCTTAATATTATATCTATCTTTCAAAGCCTATGTCTTTGTAGGTAAGTATAAAACTTATCTTTTTATAACTATAATATTTATATATTGGTAGCTATCATATCTAGTAGGAATTTATATATTTGTAACTATTATATATATATATAATTTATACTATAATATATAGTAAGAATTTATATATTTATAACTAGCATATATTTATAAATTTATATATTTGTAACTATTATATATATATATAAATTATACTTATATTACTATTATATATTAAGGAAATTTATATATATACTACTATATCAATACCTTAAGGTTACTATATTATACTATATCTAACTATATGAAGCTCAATTATAAGGTAATATATATCAGTAACCAAATATAATAAACTTATTATATATAGTAAATTCTTTATAGTATATTATTCTATTATAAAATAATAGTATTTATAGGGTAACTAAAATCACTAAATTCAATTATTATATCTACTACTTTCTTTGAGTTACTTTAAACTTATTAAAGTACTCATAATCTTAATAATACTTTTAACTTTCCTTTAACTATAAACCTTCTATCTTTTAACTACCTTTTCCTATATATAGCTATTTATATTATGAATAGACTTTTTATAGATATTTTATATATCTATTATAAGTATAGACTATAGAACATTTATATGAATATACTATATATATTATAAAAGATTAAAAATAATACTATATATATAAATCTCCTCTTAAATATACTTTTTACTATAGTAAAAGAGCCTTAACTAAGCTATTTTTATATAATAACTTTTATAAGGCCTCTAAAGTATCCCTTTATATAGTTGCTAAGCTTTTAGGAGCTTTAGTATTGTTAACTATACTTAGGTCTATAGTTAACCTCCTTAAGAAGACTTTTCTTCTCCTATAGATATAGTATATAAAATTTAATGACTTTTATAGTCTATATAGGCTTTATTAAAAGTACAAAATACTTCTTTAATATTATATTATTAAGTTCTATAAGTACTTACAAGATATTCCTACTATAATCTTTTTTATTTCTAATTAAAAATTAAATTAAAACTTTTTTATTCTACTATTAGCTAAGTTTAAACTTTTCTACTTTTCTATTAGCTAAGCTTAAATAATCAAATTATAGTAATAATTAGCTATAGTATACTTAAAAGTCTTTTTATAATATTTAAAATTAGTTTTATTATATTCTTTACCTAGCTTAAATAGTTTTTAAATTACTTAATAGAGGAGGGTTTAAGAAAGATTAAAATAGGAATATCTTATAAGCTCTAGTAAACTACTATTATGAAACCTGTTGAAAGTACTTTATACTCTCAATAAAGCTTATATAGACTATAAAAGCTATTAAAATTTATATACTATATTTATTGAGGAATGTTACAGCATAGACTGTAACATAAACTATAGACATGACTCTAGGGAGTATACGTAGACTTGGGAACAATAGTGTGGTCATAGACAATGGCGTAGACTATGGACAATAGCATAGATATAGACAATAGCATTGGACAATAGCGTAGATATAGGTAATAGTGTTGGATAATAGTGTAAATGTAGTCAATAGTATAGATGTAAGGTAGCTTGTATTACAAACTAGAATATACAAGACGTTGCATAAAAAGTAAGAATAAAGAATGGCAGCGACATTCTTATATATATACAATTATCCTTGCCTGTGATACTCATTTCGATATAAGCTCTTCTCATCATATATATAAGTAAACTTCTATGTGTAATACTCAATATGATATCACTTGCGATATAAATAATAGTTCATGATATGTGTGTATTACCTGTGATCGTAGGTGATAGTCCATGACAGTCCATGACAGTCTGTGACAGTTCATGACAATATCCCCTCCTAAGAGCCGAAGTCCCTTGAGGCTTAGGCGTCCTCTAGTAAAGGTCCTGGTTTATCTAGATATTGAGCATAAAAGTCATCGATAGCTTTCTATTTATTTATGTTGATAGCTGGTTCCTAATCTGCATTGTCATAGCCTACCCATTTGATCAAATATTGGAGTTTCTTCTGTCGAATGCGTAAATCGAAAACTTCCTCTATGTGCTATTCCTCTTCATTATCAACTATAACTAGCGGGGGTAGTAGATTGTTATCTGTAGAATCTAAAAGTAATATATGTTGGACTTGATAGTAGTAAACTGTTGGTGGAAAGTTAAGTTTATAGGCATATAGTGATATCACTTTGGAGATCTTATAAGGTCCAATACATTTATAATCCAGTTTTTTGCTTGGGTATTGGGTAGCGACATATTGAGCATTGAACTATGCAAGGTCTCCTTCTCTTAGTATTGGCACTGGACTTCATTATTTGTCCACTTGCTCTTATTATCTTGCTTGAGCTCTTACTATCTCATTTTGTAAGTTTTCCATTAGTTCTTTTATCTTCATGGCTACTTGTATAGCACTCTATTCTCCTGATTCTTTTGGTGCAGGTGAGAAGTCAAATTGCCAGACTGAGTCTTTACTGTAATTGGCGAAAAATAGGGATATACCTGTTGTTTCTGATGCTTAGTTGTTCGATGCAAATTCAGCTAGATGAAGCCACTCTTCCCAATCATCTTAAAGGTAGTTTACATATATGTATAGGTATTATTCTAGTATAGTATTGATTCATTTCGTTTAGCCATTGGTTTGTGGATAGAATGGGCTCGAAAGCAGTAACTTTACCTGAAGAATTTGATATAGTACTTTCTAGAATTTTGTAATAAATTGGGTTCCTTGATCTGAAACGATGGTTTTAAGTAGGCCATAGAGCCAGAAAATATGTCATACGAACAGATCTGCTAACTTCTCAGCTGTAATAGTATCCTAACAAGATATGAAATAGCACATTTTTATTAATCAATATACAACTACTAAGACTGTATTATAGCCATTTGACCAAGGTAATTCTATAATGAAGTCCATTAAAATATCTTGCCAAGCCCCTTGCAGTATTGGCATTGGTTATAAGATTCTAAAAGGAGCATGCTATGATAACTTAGAATGTTGACAGTAATGATAGTTCTATATATAGCGATCTACTTTCTTATGTATTTAAGGCCAGTAATATTGTCATGATAATAGCTTGAGCATCTTAGAGCATCCAAAATATCCTGCCATTAGGGTTGTATGATATTCTTTGATTAGTCGTACCTTTAGGAGGTTATAGTTTAGTATATAAATTTTTCTCCAAAATATTAACTTACTATTATCCTCTTGACATTCCACTAAAGAGATATTTTTCGATTGTTTTTGTCCCTGTCACAACTTTTCCAATATTTCTCGTGATAGCGGATTAATAGCAAATCCTTATTAAAATAAATTCTCAATTGATTAGTCATTGTTTACTGTTGTATTTATTGCCAAATTGTGTGCTAGATTGTAGGGTTTTAATACTATTTGATATTAGAATTTAGTATGTTCATCCCCCTCCTTAGGGAGATCTTCTGACCTCCGAGTGAAGGCGTCTGGCTTACCGGCGGCTTTTCCTAGTTAGTAGATAATTTTGAAATTGAACCGAGATAGGTATTCTAACCATTATGCTTGGCAGCAATTAAGTGGATTTATGGACATGAAGTATTCTAGATTCTTGTAGTCAAAGAGTACTTTTATTGGATGGGTGGTCGATTCCAGTTCTGGTCACTATTCCTTAAAGAATCATGTAATTACTATGAGTTCTTTATCGTAGATTTCATAGTTGTATTCAGCTGGGATGTGTTTCTTTAAAAAGTATGCTACAGGGTGTAGTATTTTATGTTTATTGTATTGCGAAAGTATGTCAGTAGAGACATAATTAGATACATCAGTTTCAATTAATATCTCATTATCAGGGTCGAAGTGTCGAAGTATAGGGGCTGTAGTGTATGCCTGTTTAAGATATTGGAATACGAATTCATATTTATTATCTCATTTCCAAGGTATATCCTTTTTACTAAGCTTTACTATAGGAGCTACTATAGTAGAGAAATCTTTTATGAACCATCGATAGAAATTAGTGAATCCTAGAAATGCTTTAGCGTTATGGAGATTTGTTAAGGATTGCCAGTCGATAATAGCCTTTATCTTACCGAGGTCTATTTGTACTCCATCTGGGGATATAATCATACCAAGATACTGTACCTTTATCTTATGGAATTCATATTTCTTTGGTTTGAGATATAGGCTTACCTTTTGTAGTATGCATAATACTTATGATATATGGTGTTTATGTTCTTCTAATATATCACTATATATAAGAATATTATTAAGGTAAGTTGTACAGAAATTATTGAGAAATGGATGGAGGATATCATTGATGAAGTATTAAAAGCTGGCTGGGACATTAGTAAGACCGAATGGCATGACTAATATTTCAAATAGTCCATATTATATTCGAAATGCTGTTTTCCATTCTTTTCCTCTGCTATTCGAACAAGATTATAAGCAGTTCGGATATCTAAGGTTGTATAGTATCATGCTTTAGATAATCTCATAAGGGTTTTTCGAATTAGAAGTAGTGGATATTAATTTTTAATGATGTTATCATTCAATCCTTGATAATTAATGCATAGACATAATGATCTATCATTCTTTTTAACGAATAATATTAGTGCTCCTGCTGGGGAGGATAAGGCTCGGATGAATCCTTTAGAGAGGTTTTTATCTATCCAGTTTTTAAGTGCTTCTAATTCCAGTCTTGACAAGGAATATAGAGGTCTGAATAGTAGTGTAAATCCTTCTTTTAATGGGATTTTATGGTTATAAGGCTAGTGAGGTGGGAGTACTTCTACTACCACTTTCCTAAAGAGTGGTAGAAATTTATGATATTTATTGGGTAGGAGTTCTTTAATCTTGTTATCTTCAGTTTGAGGTTCTTCTTTTGGTAGTTTAAGAGTTTGATTGAGCTTATAGATAGTGAGCCAAAAAGGTTTCTGTACCCCTTTTCCTTTCCTAATTAGGCAATTAAAGGTAGAGCTGGCAATTATAGTAATTTGAAGTTGTTGTAGAATTGGTATAGAAATTCCGGTAACAGATGAAGATTTATGATAACAATGCTGTATATAATATTCAGAGTCGAAGGTAACTGTATTTCATGCAAATCGCACATTCACGTCATAGCGGCAAAGCTAAGAAATTCCTAATATAAGAGGGTAGTGTCCCAATTTAGTAATAAATAGGAATAGTTGTTCTTGATATTATCTAATAGTCATTTGTAGTTTTGTTATGTGCATGATAATTCCTGATTCTATGGGTTATCCATCAATTACTTCTAATATTCAAGGTTCTTTAAGTTTGTATAGCAGGAGTTGGTGATGGCTTGTGAAGTCTTTGTCTATGAATACATATCTAGTAGCCCTACAGTCTATGAGAGTATGAGTTGGGATATTATTATTATCATCTATCAATTCACAAGTAACTACAAGATGATTCCCTTTTAACTCTTCCTCCAATATAGGCTGCAATAATAAACTAAAAATGCACAGAGAAGATTTTAGTAGCCTCACATCAATACCATCATACTGAGGTAAGGCTATTCTTTTAGCATTGGTGATATAGCATTGTCTTGTAATGTACTTTCTGCCACTTGAAGAGGGCGGTTTTGGGTTTGAAGATAGGCTTTTATTCTATGACCTAATCTACTACAATAGTAGCAATGACCCTCGACCATTCATTTGAGTCGCTCTTCTGGAGATACTTTCCTTCGTCCAGTCGAGAGGTCCATTGGTCTCATATATATTCCTATGGCTATTGATAGGGTAGCAGTAGGGGTTACAGTCAGGGCATTAGTATGTGGATGAGAAGTTGGCATGGGGTCTAAACGTACAGGGCGATTACTAAATTGTGACTATAGGACTCATCATCATGTATCGAGACATTGACAAACAGTGACAAATTTATTGAAAGTAGCTAGTTTAGAATATACTCCCAAAAGGTCTTATTGAAGTCAAAAAGACAGACCTCTTTTGAGAGCAGCTAGCTTAGCTACATCATTATAGGTTGTCTCAGCTGTTATAATAAGGGTGCTCAGTCATAGCCGTAGAATAAAGTAACAAGATATTATTCACAAGTATGAAATAATATTAAGCGGTTGCTTCCTACTACTCTGTGTGATGTCCATGAGGATAGAATTCCATCTCCAGCAGGTATGGTTAAATACCTGCTTCGGAATACTAGAGTCTCCTCCAGAAGGCTTTCTGCAGATGTGGGTGCCGAGTCGATTCCCTCGATCATCGACCGACTGACTGCATTGTAGTTAGTTACCCCTACTCACCTTGGCCACTCACGACCTAGCTATCTCGTCTCATACTCGATAGTACGTATAGCCTTTTGATCTGAGGAGGTCCTTTGCTACCTCTGGTGTATTATCTAATCTCTAGATAATATCATCACATTACCTATTATTAGATAACTCGGATGACGCTTCCCTCTTTAGTATAGTATATTATTGGTACTTAGGAAGCTACCCCACTAGCCCGTAATTTCCTATTCTAAATGGTATTCTAGGTATGTGTTAATACCCGTAACACTACTCCCCTTCTAGGCTTCTTGTCCTCGAGAACTTATATACAGGAATCTATTATATATATTTATATCCTAATCTTACTATCCCGTATTGCCTCAAGGTTCTTCCTATGGAACTCTTTCAGAATCCTTTCTGCTGTTCCCTTTATATGTTCATAGGGTTCCCATGTAGCATCTTCGTTAGGGTAACCCATCCATAAAACCAAATATTCTACTGGATGTCCTCTCCTCTAGCTATTCCTCCGGCTCTCAACTATTTCCCTAATTACCCAATTCTCTTCTCCTTCTAATAACTCGACTGAGGGGGGTTCGACTCTCTGAGTAGGATCTGTGCTTTGGCAGTAGAGTTCGAGGAGGCTGGTGTGGAATACGGGGTGTACCTTCGAATTCGCTGGTAACTCCAATTTATAGGCTCGTATTCCTACTAATTGAGTTATTCGTAAGGGACCAATTTTCTTATGATCCAGTTTCCAGCTCGGTCGTTGTATTGTGATGTTCCAACTATTGAGCATGACCATATCTCCTACTTTAAACTGCGATTGTTGAACCCTATTAGTATTATACCATCTAGCCATCCTAACTTTTACCCTCAAAACCCTCTCTCATAGCTTTTCCCATGTTCCCTTCCAAACTCCTTCCAATAACTGGCTAGTTGGGTTCACATAAGTCACTTTTCTTCGAGGTTCCCAAAACTGCCTCAGTAGGAATTCATAGTTCGCTTCAAATAGTAACATTCCTGTAGCTTTCAAGGATGCCGAATTGATAGTGAATTCTGCTAGAGGTAGTAATTCTTTTCAATCATCCTGCTTCCACGAACAATAGTGGCGGAGGTACTCTTCGAGTATTTGATTCATCTATTCTATTTGTCCATCTGTTTCTAGGTAGAAAGCAGTCGAATATTTACTTATAATCCTCAAGCTGTCTATCAGTACTTGCCAGAAGTGGGAAGTGATCTTACTATCTCGGTCCGAGATAATATCGTCAGGGAGGCCATGGTAATGCCAAACATGTGTAAGGAATGCTTTGGCGAGGTCTTTCACCATAGTATTAGTAGGGAGAGGTACTAGCTATACCATCTTTGAGAATCTATCCATGATTACCCATATTTGTGTATTTCTATTAGACTCAGGAAGTTCAGTGATCTAGTCCATAGAGATCAAGGTCCAAGGTCGGTATGGTACTTCTAGTAGTTCTAGTAGTCCATACTTCTTATACTGACTTGGTTTATCCCGCTGGCATGTATCACAGGATTGGACGTAATCACTAACGTCCTTCTCAAGCTGAATCCAATGGTAGTTATGCTTGAGTCGTTCCAGGGTCTTGTGAATACCGAAATGTCCTGCAATTCGGCTATTGTGGTTGTCTTACAGAATCTTAACTCGGAGGTCCTTATCTTCCAGAATATACCATCTGCCTTTCTATAGCAGGAGGTTATCTTCGACTGAGAAGTTCTTATCAATCTTCTTAGCTCCTGCCAATACCGTACTCCTTGTTGCTACCTAGTTAGTATCCTTTAACCCCTTTTTCAACAAGTCTTCTTTAAATGTGTCATGCAGTCGAACAACTTTTGACACTGTAATTTGGAGTTGTCTAGGTTGGAATAGGAGCTATACTAGTTGTAGGTCCTTACTCCCCTCCTGAGGGCACAGGTCCCAGTGCCTTGATAAAGCATCTGGCTTGCCATTCTTCTTACCAGGCCTATACTTGATAATAAAATCAAATTCAGCCAGGAATTCTACCCACCGCACCTGACGCCTTATCAGTGTCTTTATATTCATGAAATATTCTAAATTTTTGTGGTCCGTCCAGACCACTATTTGCTGTTGACAAGACTTTATTAGCGGTTCCCACTCCTTAAAAGCCTGTACTATCGCTGTCATTTCCTTGTTATGAATATCATAATTCATCTCTGCTAGAGAGAACTTTCGAGACAGGAATGCGCATAGATGTACTTTCCCATTAGATTACTTCTGTGATATGATTGCTCCAATAGTATAATCGCTTACATCTGTCTCAATAATCGTTTCGGCTTCGGAATGGAAGTGGATTAGGATTGAGATGGTTGTAAATCGCCTCTTCAATTCTTTGAAGGCTTGTCTGCATTTTACCGTCCAATTTTACTGGCGATCCTTTTTGGTGAGTTCAGTTAAGGGATAAGTGATCTTAGAGAATCCTTCAATGAATCTGCAGTAGAAATTGGCGAATCCCAGGAATTCTTGTACCTCCTTAACTTTCCGTGGCACTTGCCAGTTTTTGACTTCCTCGACCTTCTTATCGGTCATTCGAATTCCTTCTGGTGAGATTCCATATCCTAGGAACTCAACCAAATTCTTATGGAACTTACTCTTCCAGAGGTTTACTCCCAGACCTCTTTTGTCTAGCTTTGATAATACCTCCTTAACGAGCCTGCTATATTCCTTCTCATCTTCTGTGTATATGAAGATGTCATCTAAATATACAATAACTTTTTTATCTAATAGATCATGTAGTAGATAATCTATCATAGTCTAGAAAGTAGCAGAGGCGTTGTATAATCCAAAAGGCATCACTCGCTAATGGTATAGTCCAAACCGGGTACGGAACACTATCATCTCCTCACTCTCTTCTGACATCCGTACTAGGTGGTAGCCATTTTTTAGGTCGAGCTTAATAAATAACTTAGTATTATTCAACCTTTGTCTCAGCTCGGTCATCAGTGGTAAAGGGTATCAGTTTTTCACTGTGACTTTATTGAGTGCTCGGTAATCGATACAAAGACGGTAGGTGCCATCGGTCTTCCGTACTAAGAGGATTAGTGCTCCTACTAACGATTGGGATTTTACAATTTTCCCTGCTGCTACCTAATTATCTAGCTATATCTTGAGCGCTTTTAGTTCTTGCTCAGAGAACAGATATAGTAGTCCATAAGGGGCTTCTGCTCCAGCCACTAGTTTGATAACATGATCAAACTTGGAGTGTTACGGCAACTCCGCAGCTTGTTCTCTACTAAAGAGATGAGCCCACTCATGATATTAGTCAGGGAGGAATATCTTAATGTCCTGCCCATCATCTGTATGCCAGGTTAAGCTGGCTACTTATGCGAAGGGGTCTTCTCTGACCTCCTTCTGTAGTTGGAATCCATCAACTAGCTTGACCTCGAATTCCTTAGGTAGGCAATTATGCTTATAATAGTTACTTCTCTACTATAGCATGCCTTTTTCTCAATCTATATCAAGATTATGTTTTGTGAGCCATGTGATAGGTAAATACCCATCAATTCCTTCCTCGATCTATCCAACCTCTCAGACTATATGCTCGGAGTGTTTTCCTATAACAATACCTAATGGTTGTGTATAGTATACACCAGCTCCTAGGATTAGTTGCTGACCAGCACTCTGAACCTGTATAGGTTTCTGGCGCTTCTTCACAAGGATCTCGGATTTACGAACAAACTTATTATGAAGTATGGGGCCTGTCACTCCACAATCTAATAGTAATTTACAGGGTATTTCTCGCTCTTGGATTGTTAGGATAGCTTCGATTAGAAGCCTTTCTCTATGGATGGAGAGGCCTTTGGATATTTGTTGGTGAGTTCGCTTCATCTTGACTATGATACTTCTTTCTCAAGAAAGTACAAGGTGTCCGCTTGGTCAAGTACGATTAATGGGGTTTTCTGTCAGTTTGTTATAGTAATTGGGAATTGTGCTGTATGTTCCAGACGTTTCGGCTACTCAAGCCATCCTCAACAGCACTTACTTAAGAGAGGGAAAACGAATATATTAATTGAACTTAAGCATAAATAAGAAATCCTCCGAGTTCTAATTAACTCCTTTCCAATTATTTCAACAAACAATAATCCCTATCACTATCCTCTGCCAATTTAATAATCCTTCCTCCATGCTCATCCACCATCCTATTCACTGCCGAGATCTTAACGTCTTCCTTGTCACTCTTCTTGTCCGCCTTCCCTCCCTTGGTCTGGGATTTCTTACTTGTGTTAGCAACTTTGAAGGTGACTGGATCCTTTGTCTAGCACTCGAACCACTTGTGGTTTCCTTTGCCACACTGCAGACAAGAGTCGGACTTCTTCTGCTCTTCAATGACATCATTAGAGATACCTGCCAATTCTAATTCTCGGTCCTTAAAATCTCCTCCCTGATCTCTCTTCTTCTTTTTTCCATTTCCTTTAGCTCCTTCACTATCCTTTCAACCTTTTGCCTTTTCTTTCTTTCCACCTGTTCCTTTCTTCCAGGACTCGCCTTGAAGGTAGTGGAAATTCTCTAAATTATGGCCGATGTCTTGCATCATTGTCATTTGTTCACTAAGGAATCAGGGTTTATTTGGTGTCTGAGCCCATGCTAATCCGACTTCCTTATTCAGTCCCCATACTAGCTTGTCCTTAGCCACCTCTTCTAGGTACCCAGTTCTCCATATAAGATTCGTGAGAGTATCTAGGTACTCATCGATAGAGCTGCTATATCGGAGGTTTAGCCAGTCGGTTATTGCTTGTTCCTTATCCACTTTTGTCCCAAACGAACTTCGGAAAGCCTCTACAAATATTTCCTACTTCACCCAACTAGGATCCAGTACTATTCAAAGACCACCCGGAAGTCTTCGTGCTGCCGCGAGATCGACTTTGAGATGGTAGGCTTCGTACCACTGTACTGGATCTTGATGCTTAGTGCTAGTTGGTTATTCTAGGAGATTAATGGTATATCGGATCTTGACTAAGTCATTCCGATATTATTTCTTTTCAATTGCTCATATATTCTCAAGTCCCTGAATGAATCTCTCAAGATCCTCCAGATCTCCTTTGAATACTTTGGGCTTAGGGGCTTCCGGCTTTGGTTCTTTTGATTTAGATACCACTTTGACAAGTATTTCCAGAAGTTCTTATGTCGCTTGTGCCGCAATGGTTTTCTTCTTCTTCTTTGGGGTCGGTGTGAGTTCATCCTCTTCACTAGAGGGGTTACTATCTCTACCTCCTGCAGTTGCCTTACCTTTTCCTTTTGGTGGTGGTAGTAGTGGTATTCCGCCAAAGCTAGTCCCTCTAGGCCTGCTAGAGCCCGGGGTGAATCCTTCCTGACTTCCGGGGAGGGGAGGTGGTAGAGTGCCTCCTCTATGTCTCCGTTGCTGTCAATCAAATGCGTCGTCTGAGTCCTTATGCTTTTCTATTCTTTTCTCATCCTTAACCTCTTGCTCTAGCACTTTGTCTAGGTATGGGAGTTCTTTTGCAGGCGGGTCCCATTGCCAATCTATGTTGTCAGGTTCTGTTGGTGCTACATAAGTTTTTAGAGCTTATTCGAGGGAGTACTTCATCTCAAATGTAGTTTGTACCATATATTGAGTTGCTATCTGAAGATAGTGAAACTGGACCTTATTTTCCTCTTCTAGCTGGTGCGCTCGAGCTTGGACTATTTCCAACTGCTTATTTAAGAACGTCTTTATGCTAGTTTGGAACCATATCTAGAACTCATCTATCTTCATAGGTTTCTCTTCTGGTATATCGACATTCTTGCCTAGAATCTTTTCGGCAAGCTCATGAGGTCGTTAGACCATAAGCGCTTTGGCATTGTCTGGGATGGTGATGGGTTCTTTCTCCCATTCGATTTGGAGAGAGGCAGACATTCTGAATAAAGATATTAAGTAGTAGTAGTACTTAATATTATAGTATAATAGGGGTGCTCAGTCATAGCCATAGAATAAAGTAACAAGATATTATTCACAAGTATGAAATAATATTAATCGGTTGCTTCCTACTACTCTGTGTGATGTCCGTGAGGATAGAATTCCGTCTCCAGCGGGTATGGTTAAATACCCGCTTCGGAATACTAGAGCCTCCTCTGGAAGGCTTTCTGCAGGTGTGGGTGCCAAGTCGATTCCCTTGATTATCGACCGACCGACTGCATTACAGTTAGTTACCCCTACTCATCTTGATCACTCACGACCTAGCTATCTCATCTTATACTCGATAGTACATATAGCCTTTCGATCCGAGGAGGTCCTTTGCTACCTCCGGTGTATTATCTAATCTCTAGGTAATATTGTCACATTACCTATTATTAGATAACTCAGATGACGCTTCCCTCTTTAGTATAGTACCCTATTGGTACGTGGGAAGCTACCCCACTAGCCCGTAGTTTCCTATTCTAAAGGGTATTCTAGGTATGTGTTAATACTCGTGACAGCTGTATATCACTGGAATTTGGTAAAATAGGCTATAAAGTCATGTGTTCCTTAGGTAATAGTATGGAGCTTGTATTCGGCATTTACTACTCTGTTAGAATCTCTGAATGTATTTTCAAGAATCGTGATGAGGACATCTAGATTAGTCAAATTTACATTGTTATTCTGGACATATGGTATGACCTGATCAAGAGCTTCATCCAAGAGAGAGTTAATTGTTAACGGCAGTTTGGTTTATTCATCAGTATATATAGCTGCTTTTAAATATAGTTGAGTTAAGAAAGGACATAGCTTGCTTCGGTCTTTACCATTAAATTTCTCTAGATTAGGGACTTTCTCAACTCGATTTTTTTCCCCTTATTGATTTCTAGCTAGGATGGTACTAATGTCTTACGTAGCTCACAATTGAGCACGCAAATCATTAATGACTATTTTTTGGAGGTCTATGTATTCTCTAGCCTCTTATAATAATCATTGCAAATCAGTAAGTTGGGTTTATAAGGTAATGATATCTGTACTCCTATCAGGAAGGATAAGAATTCGATCCAAAAGGATAATAGTTTCTTACATAATAGTAGTATAGTCAGTGTTGGCGTTAGCAGGGTGTACTTCTGCTCACAAAAACGTAAGCAGGTCTGTAACCTCTCATGATAGTTTAATAATGGGTTGGGTTGGTCGAGATATGGTAGTCATAGGATAAAGTAGGGCTCAGTAGAGTATAGAGATACAATATAATATTATAGCATAGACTGTGACGTGAACTATGGATATGACTCTAGGGAGTGCATATAGACTTGGAGATAATAGCGTGGTCATAGATAATGGCATAGACTGTGGACAATAGTATAGACGTAGATAATAGTGTTAGATAATAGCATAGATATAGGTAATAGCATTAGGTAATAGTATAGACGTGGTCAATAGTATAGATATGAGGCAGCTTGTATTATGAACTAGAATATACAAGACATTGCATGAAGAGTAAGAATAAAGAATGGTAGTGATATCCTCATATATATACAATTATCCTTGCCCGTAATACTCACTTCGATATAAGCTCTTCTCATCATATGTATAAGTAAGCTTCTATGTATGATACTCAACATAATGTCATCTGCGATACAGGTAATAGTTTATAACTATATGTATATCACCTGTGATCATATGTGATAGTCCATGACAGTTTGTGATAGTCCATGACAGTTTGTGACAGTCCGTAATAGTTCATGACAGTCCGTGACAAGGAAGAGAGGTCCTATTAAGGAGATTAGCTATAGATTTGAATACAGTTGAGGGTACTGAAGATCTTAAGGGCTTAGTATATATATGAAAGGGTACTTTAGAGATTTCATAGAAGTTGTTATATAAGAATAGCTTAGTTAGAGCTCTTTTACTATAGTAAAAAATATATCTAAGAAGAGATTTATATATATAGTATTATTTTTAATCTTTTGTAATAGATATAATATATTAATGAAATTATTCTATAGTCTATACTTATAATAAATATATAAAATATCTATAAAGAGTTTATTCATAATATAAATAACTATATATAAGAGAGGAAAATTAAAAGATAGAAGGTTTATAGTTAAAGAGAGGTTAAAGATACTATTGAGGTTATAAGTATTTTAGTAAGTTTAAAGTAATTTAAAAAGAGTAATAGATATAATAATTGAATTTAATAACTCTAATTACTTTATAGATACTATTATTTTATGATAGAATAGTATATTATAAAAAATTTACTATATATAATAAATTTACTATATCTAGTTATTAGTATATATTACCTTATAATTAAGCTTTATATAATTAAATATAGTAGAAGTATTTAAAGTTACTTTTATATATTATATATTTTATATATTTTGGTATTCAAAAAATTACTCAATTTTTATTTTTCATAAAATTATTATATAACTATTTATCTATACTTTGACTATAGAAAAACTATATATATAATTAAATAAGCCCTAAATAAATAGAAAACTTTAAGATATTTATTTATTTTATACTAAAGCTTATAGAATCTTAAGAAGTTTTATAACTTTAACTTAGATAAGAATTTTATTAACTTTAGTAGTCTTAATAATATTTTTAATATTAGTTTTTAAGAAATAATCCTTAACTTCTATATACTTCTTTAATATTACCTCTACTATTACCTTAGTCTTAATTTTTTTAGGATTAAAATAGCTAATCTTTAAGTTAATAGTCTACTACTTAGCTACTATAATCTTAGTCCTATAAAAGTATTTCATTTTATATTTATTTTTTAACTTATAAATAAGTAACTTTTTATAGTTTTTATCTTATTTAATACTTTTATTTTCTATGATCTCCTCTTTTATACTCTATAACTTTTGATTCTAAGCTCTTCTACTCCTATAAACTAGTTAACTCTCTATTTATATAGATATCTGTATTTGTATCTACTAGTATATCTAATGTTTAGAGGTAAATATTTATATTTATATATAACGAGGCAGGAGGAGGCGAGGCGACCAAGGGATACATCGGGCGGGGCAAGGGGCAATGGCATAGGCAATACTCACGTAGGGTAAGCTATGCGAGGGTGGGGAAGACTGGGCGAAGGGGGCAGCAGGGGCTGCAGAGTTTCCTGGGTGAGAGACACGGCAAGGTAAGGGCAAGAAGGAGAGCCAAGAACTGTATAGGTATATACAAGACATTGGATAAAGAGCAAAGAAGAGAGCACGAACAAAAGAGATATATATACCAAAGGCTACTAACGGCCAAGACCAACTGCTAGGGATAAGCTTCCCGAAGACACACTATAGATAGGCTTCCCGAAGATAATGGAAACCTAAAGCAACGCAGGTATGATACTATCCCCCCTTTAGGTCAGAGCTCCAGCAACAAAGATAGAAGATAGGAGACAGACATAGAAACAATAATAAGGTAATAGCAACAACAATAGCAAGGCGTGACAAATACACTAACAAACACATCAACACCTCGACAACACATCGACAATACTATCTTCAGTAATCCCCCCCCTCTCTCCTATAGCCTATAACCACCACGGCAACAACAACAACAACAACAACATCACACTTCTGCTGGCCGGGGCTTTCGGGGATAGCGTTGATGGAACAGGGTGACCAAGTCCTGCACATTCTCTAAGTCTCCTGTGGGCTGCCACGTGGCTTCCTCGTCCCCCACCCATCGTACCTTGTACTGTACCCGTCCATATCGTTTCCTCGAATCTAGTATCTCCTCCACCTCCCACTCCTCTTCCCCATCGACCACTACAGGAGGTGGTGGGGGGTACCTCTGTCCAAGTAGTGGGTCGTCTGCGGCGGGTTCAATTTCTGATACGTAAACTACCGGATGGCGTTTAATGTCTTTAGGAAACTTTAACCGATAGGCGTGAGTTCCTACGCTTGCCAATATCTCGTAGGGGCCTAGGAACTTGTGGTCTAGTTTACGGGAGGGCCGTTCCATTCGGAAATGCTGACTAGATAGCCACACCTTGTCTTCTGGTTGGTAACGCGGAGTTGGTAGCCTTGACTCATTTGCGTACTCTGCCTGCCTAGTTTGGGCATATATCAGCTCGGCCTTCAGGGTAGAGTGAAGCTCAGCAATTTCGGTTGCGAACTCTTTAGTAGGAGCAATCTCCTTTGCCTTTCGCAAGGGTGCTAGGGAGCTGACGAATTGGGGGTGCCAGCCATAGTTTGCCATGAAAGGGGATGTCTTCAGTGACTCGGAAGAATGATTATTAGCTGCAAACTCGCAAGTGGCTAGTAAAGATACCCAGTTATTCTGTTGGTAGTTGGTATATACCTTCAAGTATTGTTCCATAATTACATTCATCCTCTCAGATTGGCCGTCAGTCTGTGAGTGATAAGCCGTCGATAGGTGTACTTTGATTCTCAATAGTTCGCAGAAAGTCTTCCAGAAGTCCAAGACGAATTGGGGGCCACGGTCAGAGACAATCGATAGTGGGAGGCCATGGTAGCGGAAAACATTATTTAGGTAGAGAACGGCCAGTTCCTGAGCAGAACAAGTATCGCGGCAGGGTATAACATGCCTCATCTTCGTTAATCGATCTACTACTATCAGGATTGCATTGAAGCCTGAATCCTCCGGTAGTCCCGTGATAAAGTCCATCGTCAGGTGTTGCCAGGGTTGGTTTGGAATCTCCAGTGGCTTCAGGGTCCCATAGGGTGCATGGCGGGTAGGCTTTACTCTCTTACAGATATGACAGTTCTATATGTACCTTTCCATATCCTTCCGCTGGTCAACCCAAGTATATTGTCTGTTTAGCAGCTCTAACATCTTAGCTACTCTAGGGTGGCCCACGGCCAAGGTGTCGTGGTGTTCCCTGATTAGTCTCAATCGTAGTTTGCCGTCCGCGGGTATATAGAGGCAGTCTAAGTGGTAAAGGAGGCCGTCTTGAGTCGTATATTTAGCCAGGGAAATCTTTGTGTAGCGGCGCTGGTTGGTTTCTATGGTGGTGATGATATCTCCAACCAAGGCATCCTGCTCAGAAGCCAACTTTACCTGCTACCGTAGGTTATCCTTTGGGTCGATGTCAGCAAGGATATTGGCTGATAAATCGAGATTTTGTGGTTTTAGTACTACCTGATTCTGGTACTTCAGGCATTCATCCCCCCCTTTTGGGAGATCTCCTAATCTCCTGGTCAATGCATCTGGCTTACCACCAGCCTTCCCGGGTCAGTACTTAATCCTAAAGTTGAATCGTAAGAGGAACTCTGACCACCTAGCCTGCTGGTGGTTCAATAGCTTGGTAGTTGTGAAGTACTCTAGGTTCTTATGGTCGGAGAGAACTTCTATTACCCCCTTCACTGATTCTAAGTATGGCCTCCACTCTTCGAATGCATGGATGATAGCCATTAACTCCTTGTCATAGATCTCGTAGTTGCACTCTGCCGAAGAGTGCTTCTTAGAGAAGTATGCTACTGGGTGGAGAATGCCATCACCTTCGTTATACTGGGAGAGGATACCCACTGAGCCATAGTCGGAAGCGTCAGTCTCTACAACACATTCACGATCTGGGTCGAAGTGGGCTAGGATCGGGGCAGAGCAGAAGGCTTTTTTTAGGTTTTCGAAGGCTGATTGAGCTGCTGAGTTCCACTGAAACCACTGATCCTTTTTTGTTAGTGCTATAAGGGAGGCCACTATCTTGGAATACCCCAGTATGAAATGTCGGTAGAAGTTCGCAAATCCTAAGAAGGCTTGTACATCTCTGAGGTTGGCCGGAGTCTCCCATTCCTGTACTGCGGCAACCTTTGCGGGGTCCATTCTAATCCCTTCCGTAGTGATAATCAAGCCTAAATACTTCACTTCCCACACATGGAATTCACATTTCTCCGGTTTAAGATATAGTCCCGCCTGTTCGAGTTTCTCCAGGACTTGTCGGATATGAATCTTATGTTCTGCTAGGGAGTCTGAGTAGATCAAGATGTCATCCAGATAGGCTATACAGAATACATCGAGGAAGTCCTGCAGAGTATCGTTGATAAAGTGTTAGAAGGAGGCAGGGGCATTGGTTAGGCCGAAGGGCATAACATTATATTCGAAGTGTCCGTACCAGGTACGGAAGGTCGTTTTCCATTCTTTGCCCTCAGCTATTCGTACCAGATTGTAGGCCCCTCTCAAATCTAGCTTTGTGAACTATTTGGCCTTCGATAACCTACTCAGAGTCTCTTGGATCAGTGGCAGGGGGTATCGGTTTTTTACTGTTATCTCGTTAAGCCCATGATAGTCCACACATAGACAAAGAGAGCCATCTGCCTTTTTTACAAAGAGAATGGGGACGCCTGCTAGAGATGAGCTATGTCGAATAAAGCTTTTGCTGAGGTTCTCTTCTAGATACTTCTTCAAGGTTTCCAGTTTAGTTCGGGACATCCTATAGAGAGGGCCGTAGGGAGAGGTTTTCCCTTCTACTAATGGAATAGTATAATCATATGGCCTATGTGGGGGGAGCTTCTCTGCAGCTTTTTCTGAGAATAGGTCAATGAACTCATAGTATTCTTCTGGTATCAGGGCCTTCCATTCCTCCTTAGACCGTAGCTTATTGATGGCTAGATTGACCTCACAGATGGAGAGGGTATGAGCCTTCAACTTGTATCATTTGGTAAGGTAAGCGAATGCTCCTGCTCCGATGAAGCTAATATTTAGGGGTTTTGGGGGAGTTGCAGTGTCAATATCGACATGGGTTGTCTGATGTACCACTTAGGCTGCGTCATCTATCAGGGGTGGTAGCACGCATAGTCCAGTAATGGTAGCTTTCGGGTATCCGCAGTGTTTCTAGCAGTAGCTGCTATTAAACTGTAGGGTGTATGAGCCAAAGTTGACTGACATATCATGCATTCTAAGCCAAGGGATACCCAGAACAATAGGGTATTTGAGTTTCGTGATGAAGAGTGGGAGGGTCTCGTTGTGGTCTCCAAGGGAAGCTGGAAGGCATACGATGTTGGTGATAGCTCCAGAGGAGATAGGGCATCCGTCTATAACATCTAAAATACAAGGTTTTTTGAGCTTTGAGGTAGGTATGGTAAATTTGCTAACAAAGGCCTGGTTAATGAAGGCGATTCCAGATGCTCTACAATCTATGAGTGCTGATATAGCAATTGTTTTCTCATTAAACTATATAGAGATAGGTACAACAAAGTGTTCGCCAAATAGGCGGAATTCATCAATAGAAGTAGCAGAGACTGAAAAGGACAACAGAACCAAATGACCTTGAGCAGGTCCCTTGCTAGTATCAGCGACTAGGCAAGGGACGTCTCTTTTCCTGGCTCCTCATCGGTTGCTGCATGGCTGAACTCGGATATAGCATAGACGGCTAATGGGTAGTCTTTTTGTAAGTGGCAAGCGGCTATGAAATGGTCCCCCTTTCCGCACACAATGCAGAGACCATTATCACGGTGGCGATCTCTTTTTGCTTGGGTGAGGCGGGGCCTGCCAGAGGATAGGTCCATAGGTGTAGACCCACCAGCCACAAACGATGGGTGTGCCAGCTTGTTAGTAGGGGCGGATGTCTGTTGAATAGGCTTATTGGTAGGTGTTTATTGAGGTTAGTGCTGGTATTGGGGGGTACGGGTGGTTGTTGACGTGAAGGTCTTTGACCTAATGTGCAGTCTGGCTAGCTTTTGCTCCATGCGGCTGGCCTGGTCAATGAGTTCATCGAGGGTTGTCGTATCTGGGGAGCTAATTAGTGCCTGCTGAATCTCGTAGCTGAGCCCTTCCTGAAACTGGTCTAGTTTTGCCTAGTTATTCTATAGGACTTCGGCGGCCAACCTTGAGAATTCTGCCACATACGTAGACAGATCATTGTTTCGTTGTTTTAGGACTCGTAGAGCCCGAGTAGCGGTGCCCACTGCATCTGGGTCTCCGAAGACTCGATCCAGGATAGTGAAGAGAGCTTGGACGCTGTCGAGGTTTATACCTGTATCTAAGACATATGGCTGGATTTGGTCGGTAACCTTTCCTTCCAGCAGAGCAAAGACATATGACAGGTGGTGCTGAGTGGAGGGAAATCTGGCTGTGTCTCTATTAAACTTGAGGTTGATCGCATTTTTCCAGGACTTGAGGCGGGTTCTGTCGCTATTGAACTTCGGGAGGGTAGGGAGACTTTCGGTCTTATGTGCTGGGGCGGTCACTGCCGTGGGAGCTGGTGTTGGGGCTGTTGTTGGGGCGAGGGCTGCCAGAGTACGGTTGAGGCTCTGCACAGTTGTTCGCTCATGGGTGAGCACAGTGATTGTTGCTTTGAGGTCTTCGCGGAGGGCACTAATCTCATTGTTGGCAGACCCCAGTTGGCGCTATATGCTCTGGAGGTCTGCACCCAATTGTGCCCCCACGGCATGAGTAGCCGTGAAGATGTCAACAATTTCTCGACGGTAGGCTATAAGTGCTGTCAGGTTAGAGGGGATTGGCATGGCTCACCAGGTCTCAAATCTGGCGCCTGGCAGGGGGGTTTCTTGTTGGGTGGTGGTGGTCTCAGACATGGTGGCGTATCGGTTAGTCAGAATGATCCAACGTAGTGTAACGAGGTAGGAGGGGGCGAGGCGACTAAGGGATACACTAAGCGGGGCAAGGGGTAATGGCACAGGCAACACTTACGTAGGGTAAACTATGCGAGGGTGAGGAAGACTGGGTGGAGAGGGCAGTAGGGGCTGCAGAGTTTCCTGAGTGAGAGACACGGCAAGGCAAGGGCAAGAAGGAGAGCCAAGAACTGTATAAGTATATACAAGACGTTAGATAGAGAGTAAAGAGGAGAGCGCAAACAAAGGAGATATATATACCAAAGGCTACTAATGGCCAAGACTGACCACTAGGGATAAGCTTCCCGAAGATATGCTATAGATAGGCTTCCCGAAGATAATGGAAACCTAAAGCAACGCAGGTGTGATATTATATCTATAATTCTAACTGAGTATCCCTTTTTCTTTGATTTATACTATCTAAGTACTATTAGTACCTATCTTTACTTCTTTTAGAAGTTTAATTTATCTTTTAATTTAAGTTGAATAGTATACTAAAAGAGTTAAATTTATTACTAAATTTCCTAAGATTTAGTGCCTAATCATCTTTATAATAGTAATACTAAGATTTTATTTAAACTCTACTAGTACTTATTTTAGTTAGATATAATATAATATTTTAGGATTCTAATTATAAAAAACTATCCTTAGTTATATAGTGAAAATAATTTTAAATACTTACCTTTAATCTATTTTTTTATACTATTAATTTATTTATGATTCTTGATAAGGTATTTAAAGTTTAGCTATTTATTTAGATATAAAAATTATATAAGATTTTTAGCTAAAAAATTAACTTTAAATACCTTTTATATAGTAAATTCTTATTATATATCTTAGCTATTAATATATAAATTCTAAATATATATCATAATTATAAATAGATAAGTTTTATATTTATCTTATACCTATATAAAGATATAGGCCTTAAAAGATAAAAGTAATATTAAACTTATACTAAATATAACTATTACCTGTATAGGCATAGCGCATCCTCCGCTATGCAACTATACTAGCAGGTATTGCTAGTCTAAGCTGGTATTACCGAGCCGGTATCTGCAAGGGCGGTGTTGATCATACCTAGTCTGGCCAGTAGACTAGCGCACCCTGTATTTCCCTGCATACGGCAACTACCACTACGACAGCAAGTATATATCTTAAGGGTATTTGGGATACCTATGCATCTGCAACACAAGTCAATGAAACTGAAGAACTGCGATCTGGGTGAGGGCATTGCCAGGCCTCCGATATGTGCACGCATAGCTGACCATTCTTACAGGATTATCCAGCCAACCCGGCAAGTTCGGTTCGCATAGGTAGGAGGGTTGTCGTGCCTTCGACATGAGCACTGTCTGACTTCCGATGTCGACAGTGCCATGCCTCCAATATCGACCTGAGCATGCCTCCAAAGTCGACACTGCCATGCCAATGGAGTCGGCACTGACATACCTCCTATGTCGACACTGCCATACCTCCTGTGTCGACATTGCCATGCCTCCGAAATGTATGCCTCCGCTGTAGACATTACCATGCCTATGCCTCCGCTGTCGACATTACCATGCCCATGCCTCCGCTGTAGATATTACCATGCCCATGCCTCTGCTGTCGACATTACCATGCCCATGCCTCCGTTGTCGATATTACCATACCCATGCCTCCGCTGTAGACATTACCATGCCCCTGCCTCCGCTGTCGACATTACCATGCCCCTGCCTCTGCTGTCGACATTACTATGCCCCTGCCTCCGCTGTCGACATTACCATGCCCCTGCCTCCGCTGTCGACATTACCATGCCCATGCCTCCGCTGTCCACATTACCATGCCTCTGCTGTCGACATTATCTTTTTTTCCTTCTCTGTGCAGGCTTAAGGGTTGCCCGGGATTTTTATGCTTATTTGCACCATTATACGCAGGTTGTTTGCTTGTTCATTTTATCGCTCCTTTTCTTGCTCATTTATTTATTCAATTCTAAGCTGATTTGCTCATGGATATCTAGGCTGCTTTGGACGGTCAATTCTTTGCTCATTTACTCACTTATTTTCTTACTCATTTGTTCGCTCGATTCTAGGCTGGTTTGCTCATTCATTTTCTTGCTCATTTGCTTGCTCGATTTTAGGGTGATTTCCTTATCCAGGCTGATTTGCTCGCTTGATTCTACGGTGATTTCCTCACTCATATCCAGGCTAATTTGCTCGCTCATATGCAGGCTGATTTGCTTAATAATATCTAGGCTGATTTTTGCGCTGGTATGGATGGTCATTTCAAGGGTGACTACGAAGCTTATTTGGACGGGTATGATCTGCCTGATCTTTTGAGGTTCCGCGATATTTCTGTATTTAGCTAGTTTTAGATTACTATGAGAATCAAATAAGAAGATTGGAAATGCATAAAATGCAGGTACCATGATAGAACAAGTACACTGTTCATTATGACTGTAGGAAGGGAAAAATAGGTATAGTAGCCATTGCCACTGTGAAGAAGCACAATTTGGCCTTGCGAAGATCATAGATAATAAGCTCGTAATAACAACGTCGAGTATTGTGATAGAGTGTGCAGAATGGATTAGTAAAGAGGGTGACATTGAGAATAGGTCAGAGGGTAGGGAGATATTACGAATAGGTCAGCGAAGAGGTAGATGTTGGCAAGAGGGCACATAGCGTCCAATTGCAAATTTACAGAGTACAAGAGAGCCTTGAATTGTAAGTGTCAGCCCTGCGTGAACTGCGTTACAAGATTGAGATCTTCACATAACGTAGGGTTTTGCAAATTAGCGTTGTATGCACGCCGTGTACACAACGCAATCTAAATTTTTGCTGATGTGGTTTGTTCTTTATTCCAAAAAGAGAACATTTATATTTCTGTATGCACGCAAGCTTACGTACTTAGGTAGTTAGAAAAGCATCAACAATATCTATTGTGACGTGGTAGGTGCCGTTGCACAATGAGTAAGACATGTCAACGAAGCAGCCAATTATTTATGTGAATTATGCATCAATAAATAAATTCGCCATCTGGTTACAACAATACTGTTTTCAGAGCAAATCCTCCCATCTGTGATAAAGATTCTGCTGATGTCAGTTGAGGCTCTTGCCATATAAGATAATATATATGATTATTCTCACCAGGTTACAGAAGTTATTGCAATCGATTTCCTTATAAGTACAGTGCTCTCATGCTTTTCTTTAGAATAAAGCGACTCATGTAATGTACCAGCACTGCCCACCCTGACACTTGCATGTACATGCATGCGTGTGCATGGTTTTGCTCCAAAATTAAAGACATGCAGATACATGACAATCAAGTACCATCAGCCTCACAAACATTCCGCTCCCCACGTTTGACCCAAAGCTCAAGCTACCGGTACGTTCGACTCCCTTCGCTAACTGTAAGAATCACGAAAATCAAGACCTTCAGCGCTACCGAGAACATAGTCATAATATTCCGTCAGCTGATATAAACGATATAGATATCACGCCAGCCGCAATGCCAGTGCCCGGAGTCGGTGATTTTGTCGGAGTTGGAACTCTAGTGTGGAAGATCTACAATGCATACGCAGGTGCCCCGGAGCAGTTCCGGAACTTCTCCGGGGAAATCTTGTCCCTCCATGTCGTCGTGAGAAAAATTGAAGACCAGCTAGGGATGTCGGGTTCTGAGGGGGGTGCGAATTCTAATGCGGGTCCGAGTCGACTACCGGGCTGCGGAAGTATTACAAGCTTAAGCGAGGAAGACAAAAATGATTTGAACATCTTGTATGATGGGTTGCAGACTACGATGAAAGAACTGGATAATCTTCTCAAAAAGTACCAGACTTTAGCGTCAAATCCTATTATCTCATTTGATAGACTGAAGTGGGGCAAGGAAGATTTAGCAGGCTTAAGGGAACGGATACATCTCAGCGTTAGCCTTCTTACAGCGTTCAATGCCAGTCTTGCAAAGTACGACTATCCTTCCTTACCTGCGTAGATTGTATGATCTCTCTGAAACTAATATTTTCAATCTGTGTACTCCGGTATTATTCAGCTACCAACGCGCACAACAGAGTGCCCAACAAAACGCTCAACTCGTCCAGATGCAGGAGCAGCTTGGGCAGCTACTTGCAACCACCGGTCTCCGCCGTAGAGGCTCAGTTGCATCGTTGAACTCAATTGCCTCCTTCGCCCTGAGCATAGGCCAGAGAGAAGCCTGGAAGGAACTGTGGTGGGAGCTACATCGCAATGGTGTAACCGCAGAGATGCTCAAGGCTAAGAAGAAAGAGATACTTAAACTATTTCGCAGTGCCAGCACACTGAGCATCAGTGGTAAAATTAACGATGATGACATGATTCAGGGCTCGGGGACCAGAAAAGAAGGGAAGCAAGCTACTAAAAAGCATTGGGCACCACTGGATGACATGATGGAGATACTGTCACTGCCTGCAACGCAAGTGAGATACTTTGTAGCTGAGTTAGGAGTCAGGCGAATGCTTAGCAAAGGTATAAGCATTGATGCAGGAAACGTGTATGGTGAGACTGCACTTCATGTTGCAGCTAGAAAAGGGCAAACTGGCCGAGTGAAAGTTCTGATAGAGAAAGGAGCAACTATTGATGCCACGAATAAGGACAATTGGACGGCACTTCACCTGGCAGCCCAGAATGGCCACATGGAGGTCGTGAAAGTGCTGCTGGACAGGAGCGCAACCATCGATGCCACAACTATGCGCGGTTCAATGGCACTTCACCTGGCAGCCCAGAATAGCTACATGGAGGTCGTGAAAGTGCTGCTGGACAGGAGCGCAGCCATTGATACCACGGATAAGGACAATTGGACAGCACTTCACAAGGCAGCCCAGAATGGCTACATGGAGGTCGTGAAAGTGCTGCTGGACAGGAGCGCAACCATTGATGCCACGGATAAGGACGATTGGACGACACTTCACCTGGCAGCCCAGAATGGCCACATGGAGGTCGTGAAAGTGCTGCTGGACAGGAGCGCAGCCATTGATGCCATGGATAAGGACAATTGGACGGCACTTCACCTGGCAGCCGAGAATGGCCACATAGAGGTCGTGAAAGTGCTGCTGGACAGGAGCGCAACCATCGATGCCACAACTATGCGCGGTTCAATGGCACTTCACCTGGCAGCTCAGAATGGCCATATGGAGGTCGTGAAAGTGCTGCTGGACAGGAGCGCAACCATCGATACCACAATTACATATAGTTTAACGGCACTTCACCTGGCAGCCTTGAATGGCCACATGGAGGTCGTGAAAGTGCTGCTAGACAGGAGCGCAACCATCGATGCCACAATTACATATAGTTTAACGGCACTTCACCTGGCAGCCTGGAATGGCCACATGGAGGTCGTGAAAGTGCTGCTGGACAGGAGCGCAGCCATTGATGCCACGTATGAGGACAATCGGACGGCACTTCACCTGGCAGCCCAGAATGGCCACATGGAGGTCGTGAAAGTGCTACTGGACAGGAGCACAGCCATTGATGCCACGGATGAGGACAATTGGACGGCACTTCACTAGGCAGCCCAGAAAGGCCACATGGAGGTCGTGAAAGTGCTGCTGGACAGGAGCGCAGCCATTGATACCACAGGTTGGAGAAATTGGACAGCACTTCACCTGGCAGCCCACAATGGCCACATGGAGGTCGTGAAAGTGCTGCTGGACAGGAGCGCAGCCATTGATGCCACGAATAAGGACGATTGGACGGCACTTCATCTGGCAGCCCAGAAAGGCCACATGGAGCTCGTGAAAGTGCTGCTGGACAGGAGCGCAGCCAGTGATGCCACAACTACGCGCGGTTCAATGGCACTTCACCTGGCAGCCGAGAATGGCCACATGGAGGTCGTGAAAGTGCTGCTGGACAGGCATACAGAGATTGATGCCACCGATAATGATGGAAAAACTTCACTTCACTGGGCCGCTGAAGAGGGCCAAACCGAGGTTGCCAACGCGCTGCTGGCGAGAGGTGCAGGTGTAGATGTAGCCGACAAGAACGGCGAGACTCCGCTCCATTATGCCGCCCGCCATGGCCAAGCCCAAGTGGTGCAAGCGCTGCTGGGAAAGGATGCTAATATGGAACGCAAAACTGACGACGGGAAGACTGCACTTGAGCTAGCACAGTTGAGCAGCCAGCACCACATGATTGAGCTGCTGAACGCGGAACGTGTTCGGCGTTCGATACCATAGGTAATGCAGCTGCCGGGGTGGATTTTTGGGGCGTCAGTTTCAGGTTTTCTAGCTTGGATACAAAACCTGATTACGCAGAGACCGGGGGAATATGGTGAGACAAGCGTTTTTCCTTCTTTTATTAATTATTCTGAATTTCCCAATAGGTTGTAGTTAGGACTGCTACGGGGTTAGGACGAGGGGGGTGTGCACGAGTGCTGAGAGAAGGGAAGACGTCACGAATCTCCTTAGTTTGCTGCTTAGGTTTGAGTTTCTTTTTTTTTTAATAAATATATTTTTCACGCCACATCGCATAAGTGGTACCTATACGCAGCATGGTTACTTGTGCTTTTCGCTAGTTTTGTCCATCTAAGTCTCAATTATTCCACCAGGATTTGGTGATGAACTACCGGAGTTCAAATGAATAATATTGGACTACCGCTGCATCCACCTACTAAACAACGCCGGAGTGTTTATGTCCATGAGGGCGCTTTAGACGCAATAACATTTACGGAAGCACGTACACTGCCTATATATTTGCCAACAGAATAATAACAGTGAAGAAAACTACTTGGCATGCTTATATGGGTTAATGTGGCGACTTGCTTAACACTTTCGTTTATAGATTATGTGGTTGAAAATGTATAGGATGGAGTTTAAATGGGATGGATAATATATATAATATGAGCAAAGTGGGTCCAATGAGTAAGTCTACTTCTTTGACGGTACATACAAGATGTAAACAAGGTGCAAGATCCACCTTAATAGTGGTGGATACTAGTGTACACATAGAGTGTAGGAGGAGTAGTGTTCAGACATGTCATATCTGTTTCCAAACATCAAAACATGCAAACTAAAGGCTTCTACTTACTTCCGGGACGGGATTTAAAAAGTGACTCCTGATATGATTTGCGGGATAGCTTCTAAAAGACCAGAGGATCTCGGTGATTCTAGCAGCGCCGTGATTTTTGGCAATATTTGACGAAGAGCACCTTTTGCGGAAAGATGCCTCGGCGCTGTCGCTAGTGCGCCGCGCACTACCGTACCGACAACTGAGGATACATGTAACTTTGCCCAGACTGGTTAAGCTAGCCGTAGCTTCCACATACTTCCGTATACCTACCGGATACCGCCGCTCTATTGAAGTCATGCAATGCCAATCGACAAGATTCATATGGCAAAAAGAAACAACCCCCAAGACTACTTCCGCTGGTGCTGCCAACAGCAAAACAACAAAGGTCCGTACTAACCATTAGCGCTTTCAGTAACTTGAATGTCGAGTGCTAGCATATGGAGGGAAGATCTTAGTAACTTTGTTTTTGGATTTCATCGCTGACAACATCGAGCCGGCTTGGTCGATTTGAGGTTTCCGGACGCCGGTAATACGGCGAGCTGATTACGAATGTCTAATTCTCGTGACGAGCTCGGAATCCAGAGGCCAAAGTCACGATCGCTTATATGCTTACTTAGGTAGGTACGGTTACGTGCTTATGTAACAAGTGCGTTTCATCCGGCATAGCCTCGTATACATACTGTTAGTCTCATGCCCAGTATACTGTAGTATGGTACGTATAGTAGCTAGAGCGGCATGCTGCAACCCCAATCAGCGGTGGTAGTCACAGCAATCTATTATATGTTTAGAACTTGGGAGCAACATTTACCTTTGCCTTGCTGCCATTGCGCTCGGTACCGGAATCGTCCTAGGAGAAGATACGGATGTTGAATTTAGGCAGCAAGGAGGCAGGACGGGAAAGAGAGTGATTCAGAATTCAGAGGAGAGGAACTTGACCAAAGAAAATCGAGAGTTCAGACGACAACAACAGCTTTAAGCGATGGAAATGAAGAGAGAAACAGCAATCTATGCTACGTTGATGGTTAGCGACAGCCATCAGTGTCGAAATAGGAAACCCAACCGTGTATGTTCTGGAAGTCGAGGAGACGAAATTTGAATTTAATCTATTATTATTTGTGACCGTTTGGGTAATTATATATTAATGGAAAGGCAGATTCTGGGAGTTGGACGGCCAGTTCGGTGGCAGTCTTGCCACAGTAGAGAAATATTGAAAGGAGTGGGCTACGAAAGAGGTAGCGGAGAAGTTAGGGGGATACCAGAAGTGAGGAGGCTATTCTTACTCCAAATTACAATTAGATCCTCAATAATGCATATCATGTAGAATATGTAATGCCTTGAAAGGTATGGATAGTAAGTATGTATATAAGTATATTCAGAGCACGGAGTACTATCGGTGCCAAGGCATCTAAGTTGAGCAATGGAAGCACCATACAAAATAAGAGTAACATGTACTATACTTACCGAAGTACTTAAAGTGTAGTGTCCTGATTTGCTAGTTGTTCCAATTGCATGTCAGCTTGCAAACTGATAGCTCGCACGCGCGCATCAGTCCTACATGTAGATGGATCACAAGCCGACATATAGGCGATCAGGCCTGCCAATGACCCATAGGTACGGTCATTACTACAAATCAGTTTTAATAGTGGAAATTTAACAATCCAACTGCAGATACCCAACATCAAGAGGGGATAGTGGTCAGAATATAAGTCCCAAACCGTTTGATATCAGTCGCATTTTGGTAATACTTTCACAGTTGATAACCGGTGTGGGGCACCTACACGCAGGCGCCTCAGAGCAGTTCCGGAACTTCTCGGAGGATATATTGTCGTCGCCAGAAAAACTGAAGGCCAGCTAGGTATTTCGGGTCCTGATGGTGGTGTAGGTTCAAATGTACCTAGGCGCGAGTTCTGGGGTTAGGTACGGGTCAGCAGCTGGGTTCCGGAGGTGCCGCTAGGATAACAACAAAATACGGACATCATAAATGAACGGGAAGATTTCTTCAAAACATACCAGAGGATAGCGTCAGACCCTATTATTTCCTTGCCAACATCATGGGTAATTGCAATCTGTCCATGTCAAACACTGTATCCTGGCTTGCGCTACTGTCTTTTCCAAACTATCACCAAACTAGCCGCAATCTTATCCTTATCTTTATTAAGGATTAGCTGGACATATCCACTACATATTAACTGATATAATATGTATGTAGCTCCTTCTTAGATCTAAGACTGCATCCATTGTTTGACTACGAAATATGATAAATAGTATTTCTCTAATATGCATATGTGATTTAGAGAGTTGAGATTTCTAGAATTAAGACCGGAACGAGTTCTAGGTGTATCAATAGGTATTTTAAACGATATAATATAGACTCACCTGCTTAATACACCTATACAGTAGGCTGGTACACATTCATGTTGGGTATGGTGCAGAAGATGATCACACTAATGTATTGCGCTCTAGTGGACGTTTCAATGGTGTGCAGATATGCAGAGCACGCCTACGTAAGATTTATTTCAAGATACATACCTAAAAACAGACTCAATAAGTAGGTACAATACATACATGACCAGCCTCACCTGAACCGCATGTACTAGGTTCTCTAGCTATCCATCGATCGGCATTCCTCACTACGACCACGCACATACAGCCGAACGTACTATCTAATGTTACTCAGTTATATTGCGAAGTTATTCCACACTTATTCCACTACCCAGTATCATTTCCGTTAAATTGGCAGTGAACAGGCAGTGCAATATTAGACATCACTATTGTTAGCTGCGAGAATTTTGCTTGAATCATCTAATTCAGACAGAATGTATCTATAGTTAGCATCTCAAGTATTATAGGTACTCGCTTCCTGAAGCCCAGGGTTCCACTAGGACATTATCCCAATGGCAGCTGATGTCTTCTAGTATGCCTATGGGGGCTAATCCAGTTCAGGGTAATATAAACTATCATGATTTTTTTTTTGAACACAGTATTCTCCCTTAGCGTCCCGAAAGAGAGCGGTAGGGGTAGGCGAACTACGCCTCCGCCGTCCCACTCTTCCTTCTCTCCCGAAGTGGGGAAGTGAAACGGTGTGGTGATTCAGCTCGCAGGGGGGCGCGCGCAAGCGCGCGCCCCCCCAGCGTCTTCTATTCTTTACGCGGGTGTGTCTAGCTCCTGCTAGGTCGTGGCTTCTCCGATGAATTCCCGGCGCTGTTGGGCGTAGTGGGGGCATGTGAAGGTGACGTGGTATCCGCCTGCCTGTGGGGCGTCGCAGTGTGTGCATTTGGGGGAATCGACCCTACGAGTGCAAGGGCCTGTAAGGCAAGCAAATTATTACGATATGGGTATGCCTGTAGAGGAATGGTTGCGGAATAAGCAGGTATTTACCTACCCCTCCGTTACAATAATACTCTGCGCCGCAGCCAAACAGCGACTTCGTCGAACTGCCAGTGGAATAGAGAGAAGGCCGAGAAACTCGAAGAAGGTGCGAGCATTGTGGGAGGACCGGCATAGGTGTGAGCTGAGACAGCGGAGATGTAAGAGAAAGTTGGATAAACAAAAGAGCTGCGTTATACTTTAGGGGAATATGAGCGCCATGCTTTCGCTTGTCCCGTAGTTCATTTCTATGCAAATACTATGTAGCTTAATGGCTATATTGGGCGAAATTGTAGCTACATACATATATAAGTAGGTATGAAGCATAATATCTGTGTGAAATTTGTTCATCAAGGTTGTGCACGCGAGTAATGAGTTCAGGAAAAAAAAAAAAAAATATCTGAGAGAAAGTTGCTAACATTGCATAACCAGGCTAATATAGCCATGTACGGTCTAAGATAATGCATCTGAATCAGCAGCCAGAACACGTTAGATAGGAGCACCATATGCACAACGCTCTACATCATGCGCATAATCTAGACTAATGCGCATATTCCTTCCGTATCGTGCCAACTAGACTATGCGTAGTTTACTAAGTGCAAAAGAAAAGAGCCGCCGCGGGTATGTTGATCAGCGGAAGCAAAACGCCCCAAATTAATATCCTCATTGACATAGTTCCACTCTATGACTCCAATCCAGCAATATACCCACTCGGCTAGTGCTAAAGTATATGCGCAAGCTGTTGGCATTAATCGTCACGGATATCCTCTTTTTTTTTTTTTTTACTCAGTCCTCGTATGCACAACCTTAAGGGTCGTATGACGAGCCACCCGGAAACCGGGTGGACGGATATCCTCTGGTTGGTGAGCAACGGTGCCATACAACAAACAGCCACCAACACAGCTTGATGCACAGCAGCATGCCCATCACCACTGGAAGCTATAAGAAAATGACTTACTAAGGTGTACTAACTCATCTCCTCACATGTTCACAACCATATATATTTTGATTTTACAAGCAGAAGATTTCTAGTACTTTCTATCATATTCTAGTCATGTATGTGACATAGGGAATGAGTCACGTTCTGCCCTATTCCGGGACTCACAGTGTGTGACTATGCTCTTGGCATGTAGAATATAAGGAGGGGGACCTCTACTGGTAAGACCTCCTCAGCTCACCAGGAGACAGATAGTTATAGATACTAGTACCTTTGTACCTCTACCTGATAAACCTTCATTAAGAAATTCACTGACAAGACTTGTGTACCAAGACTTCCCCAGAAAGGAAGTTTGCAACTCTTGGTACAGAAGGGACATCTTTATTGCAGATATAGATAAATTACCGGCAACTGACTTAGTTATTCATACTATCCCCGCATATCCAAAAGCCAGACCTCATCGAGCTAAAGACCCAATATATACTGCAGATGAGATTAGATGGCAGAATGTCAATTTGCTGGAATGGTCTGGAGTGATCATTACTCCATGTACTTTATCTTGGGTTGCCAAAACCACATGGGTCCCCAAGAAGGAGACTGTAGTGGATCCAACGACTGGGGAAAGGTGGCCATTGAGGATGGTGCATACCTGTCGCCAGCTGAATGATGCCACTATCAAGACCCACTATCTTATGAAACGAATTGAGCCGATCCTGGAAGAGCTGGCTAGGCCCTCCCGACAATTTTCCTTTCCAATGACGCTGCTTATGGGCTTTATGCCGTCCCGCTTACCCACTGCATGCCTATAAAATAGCTTTCAATACGATGTTAGGTCAATACTGCTATGCTCGGATGCCAATGGGACTTACTGGAGCACCGGCGACTTATGCCCATCTGAAGGATATCACTTTCGGGCCCATCCCAGCACCCAATGGAAAACAGAGCTTAAGCCATTCCGCAATGCTTTTGGATATGGCATTTAAATACTTCTGCGACGATGATTATAGTAGATCAGATACGTTTGAAGATATGTTCAGCTTCTTGCATAACCAGTACTTTCCAAGGCTCGGATTGGCATATCTAACGTTAAAACCCACCAAATCAAACTTCTTTGTGGAAAACATCGATCGGCTAGGAATGACCGTTGGGGAACATTTCACGGTAGAGGGGGAGAGGGTGTATGGGTTAAAGGCATCAGTAGCTAAAATTAAGAAAGTGGGTGAATTTCCTACTCCTCGAAGCAATAAAGAGATCGAGGATTTCCCCTACGTTACCATCTACAGAGGACTCTCGACACAAGCATATCGTTCGGACCGGGAGAAGTATGCTTGTAGCCAATATATGCTTATAGCAAGAGAAAATAGGTAACTATGGATTGAAGCTAACTACCTAGCGGTAGGAAATGTTTTGGAATAGGCTTATGAATACAAGCAGAGTATATAAACAAGAAATATCCAAACAAGAGTAGGCATAGAGACGGGAATGTCAAGAAGGGGAGGCAGCGGAGGCACCTCCGGAAGGCACCAGAAAGTCAGTGATCCTGCGCTGAACATGCAGACACCTGCGTTGAATTTCCAGAGTCTCAATACTTTGTTTTCACGCTGTAGAACATCTTGTAGGTCCCTGATATTGGCTGTAGGTTCAGCTTGAAAAGAAAAGAGGAGTAATCCTTCAATATCTGCGAGAGCTGCCTGAAGTGTAACCGGAGGAGGCAATACAAGTAGAGCTTCAGCTTCTGGCTCATTGGCTTCATTAGGAAGATAGGTTGCTAGGATTTCGTTCTCAATATCGCTGACTGGATCTTCAACGATTTCTGTAGGTGGATCAATAAATTGAGTTCGCAATGCAACCTGAGATAGCTTCAGACCTGAGTGTGCAACTCGAATGAAGTCTAGGATTTCGTCCTCAGAATTTTGTTGATTTGGTACTGAGTAAGCCCTTATTGGGGTAACCAATATATGCTTATATCCGGTATGCTTGTATCGAGAGTCCTCTGTATTTGAAAAACCTTATCCCGGGTCGAGTGGAGAATGCCAGGACTATGAAAGAGACAGTGGTATGGAAGGAATCCTCATCAGTGTCGTTGCCATCTTCATCCAAGAGACTATCGGCATCCTCCTCGAGGTCCTCCTCACTTCCATCGGTTTCCCATTCCTGGGCCTGAGATTCCGCTTCCGCCACTATTCGATTGATGATCGCATCCATCCTGCCTGATGCTAAGGTGATTTCTTCTTTTTCTGCTTCAGTGAGATCCGTATAAGGGAGCTTCTTGTCAGGGTTTAATATGACTTCTGGTAGCGGGCCGATTCTCCCCCGGTCCTGCGGGACCACTTCGTGAGGGACTCCTCGTGCATCATAAATGATATATGAATATAACGTATAGTCCCCGAATGCACGCATAATACAATTGGTCTCCACCCCCTCACCTTGGTATGGTCCCTCCCTGGCTTAGGTATCATCACCATCTTCATTTCCCGCCACCCATACGGTTGCTTTGTCTTCAGCCCTACTGACGCGCACTGCCCAATATCTTTCAGCACCTCCTGCCCTAGTCCTGTGTGCTGTATTTTCTTCAGGCGTGTCCACCAGATATCGCCTGGTCCCGGCGCACTGCTGTTCTTCGTCTATTTAGTGCCCGCCTCACTCTCGTCATCATCTTATCCTCCACGAGTAAGAGTAAATAGTGGCCTACTCGTGACCTCTCTGAAGTCCAGTCCCCGTCAGGATGATCATCCGAGCACCATATCTATTCCTAGTTTTTCCTTACTTTCTATGCCTGAACCTTCTGACCCCCGGCGAGTGGTCGGTACAGTGAACTCTCGATATAAGAATATACCCTCCCCCGCCCCCATACAAAATAAGAATATATTTGATAGAAGAATATTCTTATTTTCTCGAGGTTGTTTACTAAGGTATTCTTATAGCAAGAGTACCTGATTGGGTAATGTATAAACAGCCTAGCTGGAATAGGAAGGCTTATCGATAAGAAATTACCCCACAACCAACAATACTGCCAAACACAATACCGCAACACACAATACTGTGTCACCTTCGAACCCTCAAACTAATTCAATATGCCTGCTAGTAGTGCATTGAAACGTCAAGGTTGGACGGAAGAAGAACGCAAGGAGATATATGAATATGCCCATGCATATCCTGATCTGACATGACGAGGCATCAAACGTTGGTTTGAAGCAAAATATCCAAACAAGATCTTGACTCAATCGCAAATTAGTAAGATCTTGAATCCTACCAAAAGACCTCGAGGTCCATCCGATGCTAGTATACTGGATCCACAACAAGTACAACATAGCCGTCATGATCGAAAACGCCTACGACCAGACAAAAGGAAAGGCAAGCAAACAGTCATTACTGCCTTATTCACTTCATCCGGCGCTGTCCCTGGTTCTCCTGTACCTAGTTCTTCCTCTACCTCACGTTAATTCTCTTTTTTGATGTATACCTTTAGTAGTTACCCTGACATTTGATATAAGAATATATTTGATGTAAGAATATACCCCCCCGCCGGACGATATTCTTATATCGAGAGTTCACTGTAAGGGTAAGTGAAGAAGACCTCAGCCGCGTCTCTTTCGTCCTCCCCCTCTTCCTTTATCCAGATGGGGTGATCCAGCTGTTCCAATATAGTACTGCGCCTGATGAGCTCCCTTCGTTGTTGGTGATGTATTTTTTTTTTTTTTTGGTAAATCAGTACTCGTATTGAAGCTTCTCGCTTATGACGAGGCAGCGCATCCCCAGGTTAAGCCTGACGGGATTATCCAACCACTGGGCCGCTCCCTGCCCCGTATCTACGTACATGACCAGATACCCCCCTTTAGGAAATAACCAATATCGCCCTCTCATGCCCGTAGGAATCGCCAAGAAAAAATCCAACAATTCATGGTAGCGCATCTAGTACAAATACCCGTCCACTTCCCTTACAAACAGGGCATCCCCTCTCACCTCACACAGCCCGCAAGTCTCATCGGTGGTAGTTGACCTGGTGAGTGATGCTGCTCTTTGTTTCCTTTCCCCTCTCTTCCTCTGCTGCTCAGACGGTTCCAATCATATCTTGTGGTGCGGAAGAATTTTCTTCCCATACGTAGCCTACCTACCTCCTCCGCCGACTTTGTATAGACCACCAGAGATCTCCGGTTCATGTTGTTTCAATAGCCACCTAACTCCCATGACTTCCACACCTTCATTATCTTCCTCAATCCATCTTCTCATTTGCCCTGGCTTGTACCTAGTTGGTACCCCATGCATAACTACCGCTTGTGCACTGACCAAGGATTCTAAGGGTATTGGAAGTGCCAGCTTTGGAGACACAGGGGGTTTAGTACTTCCTTGTTTCCTCGACCTTTGCCCCTTCCTTCTAGCTTTACCCGGAGTTGTCTCCCTCTCTAGTTCATTATCTTCCTCTTCATATGCGCTCAGGTCCTCATAGACCTGCCAACTAGTCACCGATGTAATTTCTCCCTGCGTGTTATCTCTGGGTACTTCCGGCGATAGCGACACTGCTTGTACTGCTACCTCCGCATATGTCTTCCCTGTCGAGGATGTCGCTCCCATTGCTGCTTCTTTCCCAGACAAGGGTGGAGATGGATCGGTCGCTACGTCTCGAATGGTTTGTGTATCTGTCTGTATTCCTTTATCCTCCGGGGGAAGTAGATCAGTTGCTGTTGTCTGTGTCTGTACCCCTTTATCCTCCGGTGGCAGCGACTCATTGGAAACAATATCTTCCGCCTTTATGATAGCATCCACGAAGGCCCCCAATCTAACACCCTCGTCACTGTAGGTATCTGATATACTCGTCCAAAATGCGTTGGACCGTAATTCCCTTGTATCCTCCAAAAGGTCCTCCTGCCCCCTCCTCCTAAATGCTGTCTCCATTGATGCTGTCACTGATGTTGCTGGAGCCCCTATCTTTTCCTCCCTCTGTGTCGATACTGTCACTTGTATCAATGGAGCCCTCGTTTTTTCTTCCGGCTGTAACTCTCTCTCAAACTTGGAAATGCTACAGCATCCGACGGGGTAGTGCAACACGACCGGGATATGCAACAAAACAGTGGTAGGGTAGAACTCAATGGATTTTCAGTAGAATTCGATGGCAAGGTGCTCAAAAGCTGCGCACAAGTTCGGAGAATAACTTTTGAAGTACCCAAGAGCCCTGGATCAGGGAGTCCAGGGAGGTATCCTGATATATGGCTAATACATGAATTGCGTGATGTGAATATATGACCAGGTATTAAATTCAAATAATATGATAGAGCAGAGTCTGGATACATTTCCTGACCCTCTTACGTAGTGCAAAAACCATGAAGTGAAGTCTACACCTCATGGTATGATGGAACACACATGAGCATGTACCCAAATTAGGGGGGTGCAGGTGTTTTTTTTTTTTTTTTTGGTAAATCAGTACTTGCATTGAAGCATCTCGCTTATGGCAAGGCAGCGCATCCCCCAGGTTAAGCCTGACGGGATTATCCAACCACTGGGCCGCTCCCTGCCCCGGGGTGCAGGTGTTGAGGAGGGCCTAGGAGCAAACGTACCCAAAATGGTCTAGGTTAAGAGTTTAGTGTGTCAAACGAATACCAGACTATTGGTATGAAATCCAGGTACTCTGCGCTTGCTTTGAGCCATTATCTATATACTTAGGCCTGGATTTCCACTTTCTCAACAATAGTACCCTAAGCATCTACGGGCATCTAATCTCTCAATCGCTGCCCAACCAAGTGGTAAATTTGCTCAAAAGATCCTCTTTCTCACCCAGATTTACTTAAATTATTGAGATCCTATGGTCTCCTCGGTCATATGAAGTTGTACTAATAGTTGCCTAGTTTGGATGGGGAGGTGGCTGGGGCGACCTTATCTAGTTCTTATTAATTGCTGTATAGAAGACTTAGAATAGCATATGTTTAATAGGGAGACCCTTTTCAGCCACTTGGTACTGGCCCTAGGCTGTTTTGATAGTTCTGTTACTGCGTGCCCTCCCCCCCCCTCCCCTCTGCTTATATAGGCTCAAGTCATAAGTTCTGTATGCTCTTCAGAGGCTGTAAGTGGGTCTGTTTGCTTCACACTGTGTGGGTAGAGAAGGGAATATACAGAGACCCGCCTTAGTGTATAGTTCAAGGCCCACTCTCCTATCTAAATGTGAAAACATTAGGCATAACATATATCAGGATAACCATAGTGGCTCCGTAAGCTAGGGCTCTTAGGTAGTTTATAAATGGTTCTATGGACTCGTGCGTCTGGTTTGAGTACCCTTTTATCCAAATCCGATGAAAACTGCTCGAGTTTGAGCCTTTACCCGCTATATTGCACTTCCGCCCCGGACCCCCTAATTTGGGTGCATGCTCATGTATGTTCCATCATACCACGAGGTGCAGACTTCACTTCATGGTTTTTGCACTATGTGAGAGGGTCAGGAAATGTATCCAGACTCTGCTCCATCATATTATTTGAGTTTATTACCTGGTCATATATTCACATCACGCAATTCATGTATTAGCCATATATCAGGATACCTCCCTAGACTCCCTGATCCAGGGCTCTTGGGCACTTCAAAAGTTATTCTCTGAACTCGTGCGCAGCTTTTGAGCACCTTGCCATCCAATTCTACTGAAAATCCATTGAGTTCTACCCTACAACTGTTTTGTTGCATATCCCGGTCGTGTTGCACTACCCCGTCAGATGCTGTATATCCCGCTGTTCCGGCTCCAGAGAGTGCGTCAAGTAGTAGCCTAGCTGCCCTAACCGCCGCGCTGGCTGTCCCATCCCTATCTCGAGTGTCCCCTAACCAGATTGCCAGACCTTTCATAAGCTGTTCTGCCGCTCCGACGAACATCTTCTGTGCCATTTTTCCCCTGTGGATCACCATTTGTGGACACCTCGGACCGCAGCCGCTACAATCCTGTCGGCACGTGACCTACGGTGCCGCCATTACTGCCTTTCCCTTCCCCTTTCCCTTGTTCGGCATGCCGTAGTGGTGGTGTGGGAGTTTCGAATACCAGACGCGTTGGCGTAAGAGAGGTTACGCGTGAGGTTTTCAGGCTTTTTTTTTTTTTTTTTTTGGAGTCTGTACGTCTATGCAGCCTAAGGCTATGAGACGAGGTTTTCAGGCTTGAGGGTATGGAGAGAATTACAATGTTGGGAATCCGATGTCTACTCCTACGTGTTGGTGATGTCGAGATAGGTGAAAGTGACATGGTGGCCGTCCTCGTCTTGGTGACTACTGCGGCCAGGCCGGGGAGTCTACTCTGCCTACGGCGTGAACCCAGCTGTTAATGCGGCCCAGATTGGTCCTGAGCCAAGTGTAGGAGGAGAGGGCCTGTCGGCTCCACGCTGTCCAGTGCGCTCCGTGTCCCGGATGTGAGCGCTAGGAGCTGCGTCTAGTCTTGGACAGTGCACAAATGCTCCCCTCTGTCGCTGTGCGGGGCCTGCCTGTGATGGACCTAGCGAGGACCCGAAGCCCCTCTGGAATTCGCTTTTTCGTTTCCAGGGATGTTCTAACCCAGCAGGTGGCCATGTCTCGATGTCGTCTCTTCTGCAGCAGGGCTTTCAGCTTGCCTTCGATGTCCGATCTTGGGGCCTGGCCCCTTCTAAGGTCGATTCGGGTTGGCTTCGCTGCCATAAGCATATGAAGCGTATCAACTTACTTGTCCCCGGCGCCGTCGTAAGGCATACTTTCTAGTCCTCGTCCAGGAGTGAGCCTATCTCAGCTGCCCAATGGCCCGTATGTCTAGACCGTGGGCTATCGGCTAGGAAGAGTAGTATATCCAGGAGAGGTGAATTGTCCCGGTCTCCGAACAAGAGTACTTCTTGGTCAGCACCTGTCAGGCGGAAGGCTGCATGAATGGGGCCTGCGAGATTGCCGTCCTGGTGGGAGTGCATGCGTTAACCATCAAACCAGGTATCCTTCCTTGCGTTGGTGATTCAGGGCTCTGAATGGATGTTTGGGTCTCTAGACCGGATGGCCCTAGCAGCCCAACAAGTAGATAGGTGCTTTCGTTAGTTTTTTTTTTTTTTAAGCAGTACTTGTATTGAAAGGACGAGGCAGCGCATCTCCCCAGGTTAAGCCTGGCAAGATTGTCCAACCACTGGGCCGCTCCCTGCCCCGGCTTTCGTTACTTCAAAACATCGCGAAAGGTATATTCTTGGTTTTGTGTCTTTCAGTAGCTTTTTGGTGCTTCCAATTAGCATTTATCTTTTGTTTATGCATTCTTCACTCACATTTCCGGTAGTGCCACATGGACGCGACTGCTAGTAACTGGTTATCCTCCATGTCAGTGAATCACAACACCCCTCTTGCTTGGGGCTGTAGGCCTCACTTATAACCTTAACAATAGGACAGGGGTGATTTCCTGGTTTACTTTCCTTTGTCGCCTACCGGTATTGGCTCCGGGTATTCTTAAGCTAGAGGGGTCATGTACGTAGATACGGGGCAGGGAGCGGCCCGGTGGTTGGATAATCCCTCCAGACTTAACCCGAGGGATGCGCTGCCTCGTCATAGGCGAGAAGCCTCAATACGAGTACTGATTTACAAAAAAAAAAAAAAAAAAAAGGACAGTCTTAGAGACGTTTCTAGCTGTATCTGGTTCTCCATTCACTTCTGAGGGCAGTGATGGATGCGGAGCTTCTAAGCGTGATGATCGCATGGCAAGCAGGCAAATCGAGAGTCGCAGTAGACGGCCAAGGAGCCATCGGACTCCTTGTCAGCCTGCAGTATGAGCAGCCGCGCTCCATGATCGAGGCAAGGGCGAAACAGTTGATGAGTGATGGGGACGAACGGTGATGTGGGTTTAGGAGCATAGCGGTGTGTCAGGGAACGACTGGTACATGAGGCAGGTACATCTAGCATACCAAGTACATGTATAAATTGATTTTTACCCTGAGCTACCAGCTTGGCAAACCCCGTACGATAACTATTGATAAACGAGTTGCTGTCCATTCTTGCCCCATCACCCACTCCAACCAGACTACATCCACCCCTCTAATCTTCAGCCTCACCCCTCCATCCCTTCTCAGAACTCAAAATACTTAGCTACTTACCTCACTCAATCAATAAACTCCTAGTCCTCCCGCACCACTACGGTTTTACATATCACCGGTCCCCATGCCGCTCTCACAGGCGTTTGGCAAAGGGCGTACAGTAGGTCTGGCTGGGCAGTCTTCTCCTTCATCTTCCTCCAGACCTGCACGCGAGTATAGTCCAGGTCTTTCCCAGGAAGCAATCGACATCCTCGAGAACGGTTGCCCATCACCAGATATACCAGTAAGAACCACGCCTTACCGATTCCGATTCAATGTCCCATCTCCAGCCTCAAGGCAGTTTGCTCCAGTTCCGTCTCCATTGGAGCACCTTGTACCGCACACTCCAAAGACCAGACTTGTGTCCCCTTCTGTCGCAGACCACCTCGATTCGACTCTAGCCTCTTCTCCAAAGGTGTACGACAAATACAGGCATGCAGGTGCCAAGTCGTTCTTCTCCAAGATGGTTGAACGTCTTATTAACGCCATCCATCCACCGCTCACGCGCAGGAATGCCAGGCTTATCCCTTCGACGCTGGAAGACATTGTGGACTATCTCTCTGATCAACACAGTAAGCCTGAGGTGCACCATGATGGATTTGGAGATATGAGTCAAGCGGGGAAGAAAAAGACTATGCTGGTGTTTGATGTGTTCACGTAAGTTGAACTTGTCTTCAGTTCTATTTTGATCGAGCTGCAATGTGGGGCTCACTCTGAGAGCTACTCGAAGATACTAATTTACGCGTAGTACAGAAAACAGGGCCTTGAGAGCATTTGCTATCGGCCCATCACCACAGGCACCCCTTTACATGTTCTACCCTCTTAGGCACCCATACGACGAGGCCCTCCTCGAGACACTAGCAAACCGGGGAGACGGAATTTGTATCTATCCTCCCTACCTTCCGGACCCTGATGACATTGAAGAACAGGATACAGTGGAAGAGAAAAAGGAAGAGAAAAAAGTCGAGCAGGATAACAAGGACACCTTCTGGAAGAAAGCCATTAAGAAGCTCTGTGATGTAACAATGCGAAAGCCGAGTCGGAGGCCCACATCTATCCCTCTGAAACCGTTTCGCCCCGTCGCAGTAGGGCCAGCAGAACCACCGGTCACTCACCCACTATCACAATCCTTTCTCCAGTTCCGTGATCCATTAGAGGGTTTTAAATCAGAGACGATATCCGGGATACGGTGGAGCAGCCTTTGGATCAATCAACGGTTCCATAACTGCCTGAATGACCGGCCGGCACCTGAACCTACTGAGGAGGAGCTTACGGCACAGGCCCGTCGGATGATCAGAATTGTTTGTTATGAAGCTCGCCTCGCCAAACTTACCGGGGTTCAGAAATGGTTCTACGAGTTGTTACACAAGAAAAGCGTCCACAAAGTAGTTAAGATCAAAGGTAAAGCAGTTGCACGCGAACCGAGCGGGGAAAGCCAATACGCCCAGCATGAAGCACATAAGGGAATGCAGGACGCCGGCGCAATATTCATCGAACCTGATGTCACCATCCCCCAGGATGTCCGAGTGGCAGAGTACATCTTTCCTGCAGTTAATTCTAAGAAAGACAAGCGTGGTCCAGTCCGCTGCAGCCATTGCTCTACTGATACAGGGTACTCAAGCGCGAGAGACTTGTCGACGGTCATATCCATTAAAAGTGAGGGTTTTGTCTCCTCGGGACAGCAGGAGAAGCCAAAGATAGCATTACAGAGCAAACACCCCATTCTCCGCCGCGACCCAGTGGCAAGGCCCTTGGAATCTCACACGCGCCGTCCACAGACCATCCATGATCTCAGCACCTTGATTAGCCACCTACGATTACCGCCACCAACTCTCCAACCGGACGAGTCCGCTTTTCACACGGAATATGTTATTGCTGATGAATATCTTTCTCTACATCAAAACAAGAATCCCGATGAGTTGGTAGCCGATGAACCTGGCATACAAATCTTCTACGAGCCCCCTGCTTTTCGCACAAAGGCCGAGAAGAAGGGAAGTGATGTGGAGTATATCAGCGGGAGGTACTTGTGGGTCCATAAAAGAACTACTTGGGCAGTTGTCTACGAGAGGAGGAAACCCAGCAAGACTGAGAGGCTTGAGAGTATGAAGTTGAAGCAAGAGGAGAGAAAAGAATGGGAGGATGCACAAAGAACCTGGGGAAATAGTGATTGGAAATCAAAGGGGGAGCGATTACAGAAGAAGCTGGCGAAGGGGCCACCAATGAATTTTGGGAGAGTCAAGGTTGGTCAATCCCGGTCACTTGAGTTGCTCAAACTCCTTTTATGCTAACAGATTTCTTGCAGTTGTACACCCCAGCATGCTCCGAACAAGAACTACTTGGCTATCTCAACTTGGAGAAAGGGCAACTTTCCGTCCGCAGAGATGTCACCGCCGAGCAATTACACCTTGCGGTTTTGGCGATGTTTTCGGTGGTAAATTTTGAAGAAGCAGTCGAGGAGGAACGTAAGCTGCTCAAGACATTTGAAGCTGCTAAAGACCTTACTGGTTTGAAAGCCCTTCTTGCTCATAACCAACAGGATCCAGAAGGAAATCCCGCTACAGCAAAGGAAGGAGTTCAAGGCTCACAAAGACCTCGCTGTCCAGAGTCCGGACTACTTGGAACGGAAGGACCGACGCTTCAGCTATTTGGAACGGGTAAAGCAGCCGAAGAATTCGTCATTGTCGGCGATAACAATACCAAAACTTACTTTGGGTCCGCCGGTGTCCAGGAACTTGTCAAGAGAGCAATGGCGCCAAGCACGGTTGAGTCTGACTCTGGGTCTGTCTCTGACTCCGATTCCGAATCCAATAGCATTCAGGAAATAATCCGAAGAACATCAGGCGGTTGGAAGCGACGTTCTGACTTGCCCCAAGATGCTGAACAAGGTCAATTTCAACCTCCCAGATGCTCTCCTATGGCTAGATTGCCAAGTGGACCCTAAATCTTTCTGCTGGATAACCTCTTGTCCAACCTCTAGCATATACCGAACAAGAATATATAATGGAATGTGACCAACATATTGAATTCATTTTTCTGAATACTTTTCTGGATTTTTCTTATTTTTTGATGATTTTGTATCATCCATTTACATTTTTAGGGTGATATCTTTTTGTGGAGATGGCAGCTTTGGGAACGAGGTCAGTTCGCTCCTGATGGTTCGGAATTCTATTCCGGACATTTTCCCTTTGGGACTGAAATTTGCTAAAATGTCTTTTCGTATGCTTCACTTTTCTGACATTTGTATGTGAGGAAAAAAATCGATCGTATGAACAATTGGGTGGATGTTGTCAAGCAGATTCTGTCGCATCTACGCCACATCCTCTTTTTCTCATTTCTGATAGTTGCTCAATTTCCTTTTATACTTCTGCTTTTTGATATATTTGTCTCGTTGGGGAATTCGACGTTACAGGTATGAATGTTTGTATAAAGTACTAGTCTGAGATGGTGTGAACTGTACTTACCTTGCAATTAATTAGCTTGGAGTTCATCTTTCCGAACTTAGGGTAACAGCGTGTGATATGTGAATCCCCCTGGGAACTCCTGGTTCCCGCAAAGGCAGTTGTCACGCCAGGGAGATATTATATACATATTTCGGGCATCCCAGAAAGGGACCAACTTGCCTCCTAGCAACTGTCTTTTGTCTTGTCGGCAAACCCCGATTGCACAGCCCTAGAGCTGAGCGCTCTACGAGCGGATTGTGCCAACAAGACTAGAGATGAGTCGCACACAGATGTACCCATCCTGACGTGGCTGCTCCCGCGAGAGTGATTCTTGGATCGTCTAATTTCGTAAACTTAAAGAATATAGGATCTCCGCTACAGGCATTCACTTCCTGGAACCTGCGCAGTAGCCCAGTCTCAGCTGGAAGCCCTTCAATTGCCTCGGAGGGGGGGTTGAAAATGCACTTCATGGTAATGCCAACTATCAAGTGAAGGAATTTAAGCACTTAAGTAACCCTACTACACTATAATAATGCTTGTGGGATTTACTAGGATGATTGTGGTATATTACTGGAATGATTACCAAGGAGAGCAGGTTGCACTTGCCCCTTCCGGGAGCTAGATATACTCTCGGGAACTTGCAAGCTCTGCCAGTATTTATTATGCGGCCGAGGGTATTTGGGGGTTGGGGTCAACTGTATCCAATTATATGATCACGGATGGCTACATATAAATTCATAATATATCTCGTGGCACTTAATTACTCGTCATTTTGTGGTTGTCTACTCGTCTTACCCCTAAGATAACAAAGTCGCTGGAGGGTGCTGGCTATGGCTATATGTCACTCGTTCCATAGACTAATCATAGTCTCCACTCTTTACCGTAGCCTAGTCTGGCCCGTAGCCTTACGCCACCCAGAAATTACTAGGAACGAGTTACTTTGTAGATGGCAGTACAATTATAGACTACGAGGCCATTCACAATGTATACGATGAGCCCATTAACGACGAGGCGAGTACAATTTGCGAGTTTAACAGATCCGTTATCCATCCATTTGCATAGAGAGGGCGAGTTACAATACCACAGAAAGACGAGTAGCCTTGCCCAAATGACACGCGATAGTTACAAGAATCGCGCCCGTACATCGATATCTCTCAAAAAGCAGCCAGACACCAATAATGTTCCAGAGAATATACATACACCAAGATGCAAATCACAAAGACAGAAAGCGATTGCATTGTACAGTCACTTTGGGGTATTTAAAAAAAAAAAGCAGAGTGATATATAAACAAAATACACGAATTACAAATCCTATCATACAAACCTCAAAGGAGTCCAAACCATCGACATGCACCACGCAAAAGAAAAAAAAAAAGGCCGGACATACGATACCAAAATTTCTATAACTCGTATCAGTGATTCGGCAGCAGAAGCTATGTCGTCCGAATCAGTCTTCCATCCGCTCCTCGGACCCATGACCTTTGCGCCCTCACGAGCTCCGCATAGATTTCTGCGATTCTCTCTTCACTCGTTGCCCGCACCGGAGCTGGTCCTTCTTCCTCTTCGGCTCCATGCTGACTTTGTTCACTCTCCTCCCTGTCAGCCGCAAGCCCGTCCGGCTCTTCATCTGCCTCCAGTTTGAACAAATTCTCAGATTCGATCCTATCAAGTTTGCTAAACTCGAAAACCAAATTCTTCAATTCATCCATATGGGAGTTATCCCAGTTGCCAGTCGTTAGGAACATGTCATTGTGGGATTTACCACAAGGGCATACGACCTTTCTTCCTAGCACACGGATCTCTCGGACAAAAGTGTTTCCACTTCGCCGACCCAGCTCCGTGAATTCCAGCTTTATCCCCATGAGGACAAGCTTCTCCAACCGGGTTGTGTGATCCATTCCCATGCTCCACACGATTTTCATGTCGCATTTTTTATAATCACGCTTCCGGCGATCGCTGTCCGCAGTGCGGCCTATTTTAACTCTTCGCTCCCCCGCAGAGTTCTTTGGGGAACAGGCGATGTACAGGTCTTCCTGTATTTCTCTTGTTTTATTCAGGTACGCAAGTAATGCTCTTCGAGTCTTGGGTGAAAACCCCATCCCTCGAATAATGTTTTCTATATCCGTGAAATCATTTAGTCCGAATTTTTCAATTATTCATAGGGCTTTTATGCGTGAATACTCACCAGGCTGTACCTGATTGCTGTGGATATTCACATCAGACCACCGATTAGAGGAAACCGAAGTTCTGAGTGGTCGGGACATCAAATCCCTCCACGTCCGCGCTCGTTGCAGAGGTCTAGGTTCATCTCTTCCTATTTCACGGATCTGGTAGAGAGATGGAGCTGGTTCCGAACCTTCTACCTTCGCGGTAATCACTACCGCCGGTGCGACATTCTCACTCACGGAGATTCCATGATTGAGCTCGGAGGCATTCCCACTCGAATTTTGCGATACCGTAATTGGAGCTCGGCTCACATTTGCACGCACAGTTGGACGGGGAGCTGGTGCCGCTGGAGCGACGGGGGCGGAGATGGGTTTGGGGTTTAGGACGTGCCGCCAGCAGAAGTCACCTGTTTTTGTGGTTAACCCGCATTGGTCACCATTTTTGTTGTAAGACTGGCATCGCCTAGCTGGCATGGCTTCTCACAAAAAACTCCGGGAGAGTAGAAATCCAATAAATTTCAACTATAGTTGAGAAGAGGTTCGCGGGGTATGCTAGGTACTATATACCAATCGACGGCGGCTGTAAGGTCTACTTAAACAACCAGAAGGGCTATTTTCGCTCAAATAAAAACCTCCTCCTTCACATATAGAAGACCCAACCCCTCACCCCGAAGCGGTTCGCTCGGATATGAAGAATGTGGGATGGAGACGAACGTTCCACAGCACATAACGTATCCATATAACAACTCGACTCCGATATACTGGGCACAGTAATAAATTATTGTTGCACATGAGGTGACAGACCAGAATCCATTGGGGGGCACATTAAAAGTTGTATTCTGGTTGGATAACAAGCTAGCAGCAAGCTGACGAGAATAATTTATCCCTGCACCGCGTGGCCTCAGAAACGTTAGGTGTTGAGACAATGCGGTCAATATACGGATACTTGCCCAGGAGTAGCAGATGCAGCTGCGTGGCCAGCGGATGTTTCACAATGATCCAATCAACATTTCCAATAGCGAGCGCTTATAAACTGCACATATAACTAGCGCCACAGATCTCGAACCGAAGCTCAATACTTGGTGATTTAGATAATCCCACTGTGTGTCGCAATCCTTGCTCTGTGAAGTACCTACAGCTGTATTCGTGCGTATGCATGCACTTTTAGCTCGCCGGTCGCTAGTTTTGGTATGTACATCTGCGCTCTCCTTGTTAAACAAAATTGTGTGTCGACCTGTTACTTGCATTCTCTAACGTGCCCCAGCATGCCGCTCAGGTGCTCGACACTTACGCTGCTCAAGTGTACATTCTTCGACTTCCTTGAAATCTCGGCCCTGGTATACGTATCACATATGCATGTATTGATTATACACTCGTGACATGAGAACTTTGTGCGAACACACTGCATGTGTATCCCTGCTTATGCCACTGCGGACACATAGTGGGCATCGTGGAGAGCTCCCGTGGGAAACGCCTCGCGAGTAATATTGACACTGGTTTCATATACAATTAAAACTAAGGTGTAGGTGCCGGACTTACATATACCACTACATCAGGAGCCCGAACTAATGAGCTGTTACGTAGAGAGAACCACATTAGTGAAACCGCTGTTCTATCACAGTTGATTGCTCTCAGTCCGAAGAGGCTGGAACGAAACTATGTCAGAGTTTTCTCTTCGCTGCCCCTGGGAGTATACATTAGAAACTGCTACACAAAAAGTGGCACAAGAGACGCCGCATGCGCCCTAGGTACTTAAGATACCTCATTTCCGATGTATGAAAGCTTAACGCCGTTCATACACATTGTGCATGTCACCCTTCCTTTCAGGGGTGAATATTCTGAGACAGACAAGCAGAGGTTGGCACACGTGAACATACCATCCATCACCGGGCTGCGGATCACCACAGGGATGTAGATCAGCATGGCGCTAACTGCATTTCGGGCGAGATCGAGCTGTACGAGAGCCCAGGGTGGACGGAATTGAATTAACACGAACCAAAGACCTCCGAGAGCTCCCTGTGAGAGGTGAAGGGCGAGTGTGAGGGATTGTACCCCGCTGAAAGGGGGGTAATGTGGCTACCACACGGATAACAAACCAGGTGAAGTAGCAAGTGATAAACTACTCGGATATATATCCCATATCCCCAATCAATCATTAGATATCCCAACATGTATTTGAGATTAAATTGTAACCATTGAGGCCATAGTAGAGTGACTCAGTGTTGCCTAAACCCCTCCTATTTAACATGCTTTTTCTTTGTAGCCAGAGACTGCTTTATATCTGCTCTCTCTAACTATAAATACAAGCTAGTCAATATCTTATTATCAGAAACTCCACTATAACCATTCTCAAATTTGCCTCTGATCTTATTAAACAGCCAGGTTTACTATTTCCGATCATTTGTGGTGGTAGCTTGCTGAAGGTGCTAATACTGACCCACAATAATTTTAAAGCGCTTTAAGCATTCAAAAGTTCTGCTTTACCCATAAGAGAACTATTCCGTAACATTACCTTGGTATATTAACTATCGCAGAGACAGGATTAGTTGATCAGTGTTACTATTATAGTGTGTAGAGGAGGCGATGATAATTCTAAGACATATCCTATGCAGTATCTTGGCAACTATATTTTCGACATTAAACCAGTACCACATATTGCTCTATTATCTTATTATAGTCATATCCCTTCTTAAACTTTACCAAATAGTGGAAGGAAGCTTCTTGTCTTTATTACAGCTATAGAATAAGAGAATCCAGTTTCTACAAGCAGAAAGGAGGGAGACTCAGGCAAGTGAAAGCTTAACTTGCTCCCTGTAATGAATGGTACTAGGCAGTAGTCATTCGGTACCGTTTATACAATCTATATCCGCTAGTATGGATGTTTGTGTATGCCGGTTCTGCTGAGGGATTGCCTCAGAAGGGTAGTTGTGGTGATAAAGTGGGGAGTTCCGTTAGGAACGTTAATTAACAGGTGTAATCTCCGCTTGTAGATTGTTGCTAACTAACTGATCTGTTATAAGACTGTAGTCTGTCTGAGTAGTCTGAGGAGGAGATTCCAGAGGGGAATTCGTGCTCCTTTTATACTTGTTCAACAACGTATCTAACAAATCAGAATACATGAGATACGGCACTTGCCGTGGGGCAGTGCTACATGAGTCATAGGAAATACATGAGTCATAGGAAACGGGGCTATGCCGGGGCTGTGTAATACCTTCGAGGGTGTACACGAGATGGCAAGTTCCGCTAAGTAACTAACTACCAGATTCGGCAGTTGTGAAATAATGACAGATATAGAAAATACGAGATAAATAAAATAATAAGAAATAACATCTCTTATTACACTTCCCCACTTAGAAGGATTTACTATATTTAGTATTCCTCCTCAGTTTTCCTAGCTTCCATACGTCCTATCTTAAGAGATAGTTGAAGTACGTTGGTGTTGATGTTTTTGTCGTTAGGGGCGTTTTCGTTCATGACGCGGTCTCGTTCTTGTTGAATAAGAGCTCGAGTTTCGGCTCTTGTCCGAGGTCCTGGTTTTCCGCTTTTGGTACGTCGTCTCCTGAAAGTATCTTCTAGACTTCCTTTGATCCAGAAATCCTGAAGAATTTCGCTAGTAATGTCTTTGGCGTTGACCCATGAATCATGTTCTGGGGTATATCCTAACCATCTGACCTTGTATTGACGTTCGCCTGTTCGTGGCGCCGTTCTGAATTCCAATACCTTTTCAACTTCATAACGATCCTCTTTAATTAGTCCTGGTTCCAGAGATCGTCTGTTAGGGAACTGAGTATGATCGTTTTGGTAATATGGTTTGAGTTTTGAAATATGAAAGGTATCATATATGAGATTAAGATCAGGTTGAGTGGATAAGTTCAGACTGTAATTATTTCGCTTGTAGTTAGCAGAAATAATTTGAAATGGGCCTAACCATCGAGGTTTTAGCTTAGGTGAAACGTTCGGTACGTTTATGTTTTCCGAGGATAACATAACCTGTTGTCCAACTGAGAATTTGGTTGCGTTTGTTTGTCGCTTGTTCGCTTGAGTCGCTTGTGTCTTCTTGGCGTCATAGAGTGCCTGTGAGGTGTTGTTGTGTCGTTCATTTGCCGATGCAAATGCATTAACAGGACAAGGCAGTATGGATGCTCCTTGAGATGCGCTGAATCCTAGTAAAGTGGTAAAAGGACTACTTTGTCTGGCACTATTAAATCTAGAGTTCAGCTTCAACTGAATCTCAGGCAATTTTTGTAGCCAGTCAAATCCTTCGACTTTACATGCTCTTGCTACTTGCAAGATTTCCTTGTTCACGATTTCAGATTGTCCGTCTGTACGAGGGTGATACGCAGTAGACGGTTCCAATTTGATTCCATTCTTCCTAGCCCAATCCTGGAAGTGTAGAGACATAAAAAGAGTATCGTCAAGGTTGATCAGGCCTTGGATAAAAGGTTATGAGTAATAAAGATTAACTTTGGATGTTAAAAAAAATGTAATGAATGGTACTAGGCAGTAGTCATTCGGTACCGTTTATACAATCTATATCCGCTAGTATGGATGTTTGTGTATGCCGGTTCTGCTGAGGGATTGCCTCAGAAGGGTAGTTGTGGTGATAAAGTGGGGAGTTCCGTTAGGAACGTTAATTAACAGGTGTAATCTCCGCTTGTAGATTGTTGCTAACTAACTGATCTGTTATAAGACTGTAGTCTGTCTGAGTAGTCTGAGGAGGAGATTCCAGAGGGGAATTCGTGCTCCTTTTATACTTGTTCAACAACGTATCTAACAAATCAGAATACATGAGATACGGCACTTGCCGTGGGGCAGTGCTACATGAGTCATAGGAAATACATGAGTCATAGGAAATACATGAGTCATAGGAAACGGGGCTATGCCGGGGCTGTGTAATACCTTCGAGGGTGTACACGAGATGGCAAGTTCCGCTAAGTAACTAACTACCAGATTCGGCAGTTGTGAAATAATGACAGATATAGAAAATACGAGATAAATAAAATAATAAGAAATAACATCTCTTATTACACTCCCGCCAATTTATCTATACATACCGTGCATCATAGCTTAGTCTTGTGGAGCGATTACTACTTAGTAGCTTTTATAATACCCAACTCGAGCACCTGTATACCATTATACAATCCTAAAAATATATTAGCCAAGCTATTGCACAGACATGTCTCAGAATCATCATCACCTCCTCTGTGCCTACTATGATAGCATTGCTCCGGCCTTTGTGACAGTTAATAGGCCAAAGTAATATTATGGAATAGTTCTCTTATGGGTAAAGCAGAACTTTTGAATGCTTAAAGCGCTTTAAAATTATTGTGGGTCAGTATTAGCACCTTTAGCAAGCTACCACCACGAATGATCGGAAATAGTAAACCTGGCTGTTTAATAAGATCAGAGGCAAATTTGAGAATGGTTATAGTGGAGTTTCTGATAATAAGATATTGACTAGCTTGTATTTATAGTTAGAGAGAGCAGATATAAAGCAGTCTCTGGCTACAAAGAAAAAGCATGTTAAATAGGAGGGGTTTAGGCAACACTGAGTCACTCTACTATGGCCTCAATGGTTACAATTTAATCTCAAATACATGTTGGGATATCTAATGATTGATTGGGGATATGGGATATATATCCGAGTAGTTTATCACTTGCTACTTCACCTGGTTTGTTATCCGTGTGGTAGCCACATTACCCCCCTTTCAGCGGGGTACAATCCCTCACACTCGCCCTTCACCTCTCACAGGGAGCTCTCGGAGGTCTTTGGTTCGTGTTAATTCAATTCCGTCCACTCTGGGCTCTCGTACAGCTCGATCTCGCCCGAAATGTAGTTAGCGCCATGCTGATCCACATCCCTGTGGTGATCCGCATCCCGGTGATGGATTGTAGGCACCATGGGCCATCTCAAAGTAGTAGGGCAATCTGCGGTTCGAATACCAACAGTACCTTAGCTCTCAGACCCAAGTAACCTATGGCAAAGACTCCTAACAGCTTCGGCCTAATCAATATATATCATCCACAGCCCTTCTGATATCAGACAAGACTAGAAGATTCTTCAGCCAGGGACCGCCTATAGGTTACAGAAACTCATGACTTCGTATACATACCATACCTATGCTGATGGAATGTCAAAAGCTAGCATTTGTGGTCTATGGTGTACGGCTAGTATACGTAGTAATATATAGCAGCCTCGCAAAATGTAGACTGTGGGCACGAATATACATAAAGACCAAACCAGAGGCTCTAGTCGCAACCATGAAACCGACTGTAGTGTACATGTAGAGAACCTGAAGCATCACGACCCAGCTTGCCGGCAGAGGCCCTGTACAACTACTCACGAACTAAGTAGTTAGGTATCTAGACACTTGAACTGGCCTATAGTCTACTGGGTTGGCCCAGAGAACAAGGAGAACGAGAATCATTTGTAACTTAGGTTGCGGCTACCATATTCTGACTAGAGGTAGCTTCATGCCGACTAATGTGCGCCAGAGATGCAGCCGCGACAGCGGCTAATAGCCGAAACATGCAGGTGCAGGGGATTGTTGATTACAGGCACGCTACTCTGGTTTGTTTGGACACATGAGCAGCGTGTTTTGTTTCAGAAGGCACAAGGCTGTACCTCTGAGAGACCAAGTACGGTAACACCCTCTATTTTCACCTGTGGCATGCAGGGGCCACATAAGCTAAGAATGGGGGATTGTTGCGAATCCCCCATTCTTAGCTTATCTACACGCCAGGGGATTCCCCCCACCGCAAATTTTCTAGCCCAGCTTGGCGTCAACCAAGTCGCTTTTGAAAAATGTAGCAAAGAACAATCGGGTTTGTTCATATATGCATATATGTATTCATATAGCAATGAGACCTCTCGAAATCTCACATTTTTAGTAAAGCTGGAAGATAGAATCTGATAAGATTTTGCCTATGATAAAGTTACGTGTACTGTCTTGTCCAGCCTCTGCGGCATCTTAAACTGGCTGATTTAAGACGCTGTCACGTCCAGCCTCTATTGTATTTATTACCCTGAACCTGCGCAGGCTTGGCACTGTGTGGGCTTGGTACTGTTCGGGATTGGCACTGTTCGGGCTTGGCACTGTTCGGGCTTGGCACTGTGCATTGGGCTTGGCATTATGCGGGCTTGGCTATGTAAACTTTCGTACACTAATAAAATTACTAGATTAGGAAAACAGGAGGATTAATTGTAATACTGAAGTACATAATCGATGTAAGATGTGAGATATGAACAAATTATAAACAACTATCTATTTGATATCGTATTCTATGGTCCCATGCATTGGGATTCCTAGATTAAAAGTCCAATAGAATAATAATAGTAGGGTCCGAGTCTATTTAACTAGACTATAGATAACCAGAATATCAACTCAACTTATAATCATAGCCCCCTGTACTCTGTATAGACAAGACTATATTACTACTACTTCTGAGATAGCTCGATTGATAATAACTGAATATATATCAAATTTACTACAAGTAATTATTTGTTTATGGTTCAGTGGGTTGGGTTTGAGTTCGAGTCTATATAATTGGAAAGTCAATGAATGGTTCGATTCATTTTTCCATTTTGTTTTTCTTTATTTTTTAAGACTCCTATCATATTTCGCTGTTAAGACTACCACACAATGCTAAGCCCCGCACAATGCCAAGCCCGCACAATACCAAGCCCGCACAATGCCAATCCTATGCAGTGCCAAGCCCAGTGAGTGCTAAGCCCGCACAGTGCCAAGTGCAGGTTAGGGTAATAAATATAATTAGAGGCTGGAGCCAGCTAGCTTAAGACGCTGTAGAGGCTGGACAAGACAGTGCACGTGACTTTATCATAGGCAGAATCTTATCAGATTCTATCTTCCAGCTTCACCAAAGATGTGATGAGACTTTGAGAAGTCTCATTGCTATATGAATACATATATGCATATATGAACAAAACGCTCACAAATCCCATTGTTCTTTGCTATATTTTTCACAAGCGACTTGGTTGACGCCAAGCTGACCTAGAAAATTTGCGGTGGGGGAATCCCCAGGCGTGTAGATAAGCTAAGAATGGGGGATTCGCAACAATCCCCCATTCTTAGCTTATGTGGCCCCTGAATGCCACAGGTGTCTATTTTAGATGAAAACCCCACTCTGCGATAACGAGGACTATAAATAGTACCAAATGCGGGTGCGGCGCTGCTGCCTAGAAATTAACCCAGGCCACCACTATATTATATATATATTTAACTATACGCAGTCCTGTCTCCTTGCAGTATCAGTTACATATGATTAATTGATTGCATCATATTAGCTTAAAATCAGTTTCACGTGCGTTGAACAAATTACGTAGCCATAATTCCGGAAGCATGTCTCATGAGATTCTGTCTGGTGTTTGGCCGAATCCAAACCATGGCTCTGGATTCATGCAAGTCAGCATCCATTATGCGGGAACTGGCCGCCCGGTGGGGGGACCTGGGAAGTTTGGGTGATAAAATGTTTTCGGTTTCAGTACCTGTGTGGTACGGGATATGAAACCCACGTGTAGATGCAGCCAACTGAAGTCTATGTATATTAATTTATAAGCTAATATTTGTGATACCATGCTAACTGCTTCCATCCATCTTATCTCCGTAGGTATATGTATATCGAACGAGGACAAAAGCTTCTGGATAAGAGCAATGCTAAAACGAATCTGTTGCAAGATTTGTAAAGTCCACCGCCCCCCTTAATAGGCATTTGCTTGTTAACTCCTCCTCTGTCCTCACCTGGCTTCGCCTCGACATATAAAAGATTAGAGCTTAATTCAAGTGGTAAATAACTTCTGCTTTGTTTAGCGAAACTCGGGATTTTGAGGGAATGATTGAAGAATGGTTCTTTAAAAAGCACTTGTTTTCCAAAAGTGCCCTCTTTACCAAAGCATCCCCGAATTCAAAAACCTAGACATCACTTTGTGAATCTAGAATTATTTATCCCAAGTGGTTTTCTACGACATCAAGAAATGAAGCTGTGAGATGCACTTTCGTGGCGGTCATACTTCAGCTGACTGCAATATGCTATGCGGTGCTATGCAGCGTTGATTAGGTTATTGGGGAAGTTCGTGGGTTTGTTGTTCTTAAACCGCTCGAGGAACAGGGAGCGTAGGGTTGAGACCCACCTGAACCTCGCCATGGGCCATCCTATATGCGAGTAATGAATTTAAAGAAGAAAAAAAAAAAAAAAATACTTCAGCTGACTGCAATGTGCTATGCGGTGCTATGCAGCGTTGATGACATTAGATTTGGCCGAGACTTTTTCGGAAGATTGAATTTGTAAGCAGAAGCGGATGCAGACGGAGGGGTTTATCCGTTTTATGAGAATCAAGATCTTAACCGTATTCGTTTTGCATCCATAGCCCCCCAAAAAGGGGCTAAAAATAACAGTCACTGCAACTATGACCCGCAAAATATTTTAGATTGGGAGTGTAGGTTAGTAGCCAGCCATAGCTGGACCTCGAGCGGAACAATGCTTCAAACCCAGGTTATGAAATTCGGTCTAATTACCCCAAAACGCCGCATGTACCCAAAACGAAATACCAAGCAACAGACGTACTCCCCTACAGCTGACACACCCCACTTTGCATTCCCTTTAGTTCTGAGCCATCTTTACCAACTAACCTTGATCTATTAGGTAACCCTAGATTCTCAGGCTCTAGCTTATCAAACTCCAAGATCCATCGCCGAGTGCCACCCTCTTGCGTCAAGCTGAACCATGCTCGCACAGTGGAGTCTTCGGCTCTCAGAAAAGAACTTCTTGAGACCATGCTCGTGAATGTAGATGTGCGGGGTATCCGCAATTGTCCAATAAGCCCACCCAATGGCGAGACCTCATCTGGTATAAGGACCGATCGCCTGCAATAGTAAATAGTTCCCAATGCGATTACTATCTGGATACCTGTCATCGCTGCCACCAGCATGACAACCCTTCTCCAATGAACAGACAGTCTACTACGAACCGTCTCCGAGCTCTCGGTGATCTGTATTTTTGGCAGCACCTCGTCCAGGTACAGGATCAACATGCTTGTGAATCTCCCAAGCACGGCAGCAACCCATATCTCCCCATTTTCATAACTTTCGTCAAGTCCAATGGCATTTGCAAAGTTTATAAAGCCTTGAATATCGGTCACATCTCGGTATCGGAAATCATCCGAATTTGCTGACTCTGAATCTCCCATGAAACGCAAGAAATATTCTGCCAATGTGGGTTGAATGTTGGTTGCTGGATTACCCTCGGAATTTAGTGGAAGTTGAATGCTGTTCTCACATTGATATGTTGCCTCTCCTGGTGTATTGAGGAATTTATCCCATAGCCCTATGAGACAGTGTTAGATGACTGAGGTAGCAAGATGTGGTCATCGATATGTTCGAGGACACTCACAGATACGAATGCAAAGTGGACCACAGCTTGAAGGATATGCATTCCTGGGTGGGATGAATATTCGCTCAGCTGCGAATCCGTCGAGTGGATTTTTCTTTGGGTCAAATATTTCATTTGTGAAAGTGACATTTTCCCCTCCTGAGATTCCCTGTACTTTCACTATTTTTATATATCAGCCGTCTGATAGGGGATAAATCATGACACGACGCTTAAGAACCCACATTGTCCAGGAATTATTGTCTCATTTCGTACCACATAGGTGTGACATTCCGTTTGTACTACGATAGTCCTATTGGAAGGATATGTTGTGTTGCCCTTGAATTGACGCAATTTATATTCGTAACTCGCTACAGGTTGCCCTGGAACAAGTGTTTGCGTGATATCTTTAGCTGAGAATGCTCTTCCTATGACGTGGCGAACGCTGTCGTTGGCATCAGCGGTGAGGTTTGTGTTCTTTGCTTCCGTATCTGAGGTCTTGATGCGAACCGCGAAAGTAGCATAATCAAATAACGTATCTAGCAGCAACCATAGGGTTAGGTTTTTGTTTACGGCTGATAGTCCCAAAATCCCATCCTTCCTTCTGAATAGTAAGCAAATATATACATTACCTAAAGTCATATTATGGACATCGGAGTGAACATTCGTGAACTGCACATTCGGTAATGGCCACCTGGAGATCGAAATACTCTCCTTGATGTGTAGGCTCTCGTCCACATTGAATGTCAGGCCAAGGAGTGCAACACTGAGACGTGCTGAGATACTGAAGGCTAAATACATTGCCGCTATGAAAGTGACTCTGTTAAATGTTCGAGGCCGGTGAAGCACGTGATGCGAGAGAAGATGTGCCACAGAAGTCATGGAGCCCCGGATTATGTATGTAATCTAGACGCATGCCACAGCGAAGTAGATATTAACAGATCTGAATAAACCACAGAACATAATATAGAGAAGAAAAACAATTGGTGCTTACGTACCGAAAGTTCTGTATGGGGGTTAGATGCCAGCACTTGGCCTCTAGCAAGCAACCCCAATTGATCCAGCAAATAACCAATCCCCAAACTGAGAATTGCCGATAACATAATTATGGCAAAATTGAATGCTCGCTTTTCCCATTCACTCAGACCTTCTTTCTGGGCGGCTCCATGAAGACAAATCATTATCATTGCTATTACAAAAGTATTCCCAAGAATGACAGCACCAATATGGAAAGCAGACTGTTTGACAGGAAATCGTAGAACTTTTGCGCAATCGCCAGGTTGAGGAATTTCATTGTGAGTATTCTTTGGGTCCATAGCCATGGATTGCTTAGCCGAGTTGGTTGCTCCAGGATCTTGATCTAAGGTAGGGCCTTGCATGACACTGGCAATTTCGGGAAATGGAGTTATCCTGATGGAGGAACACATAACTCAGATATCAATGATTCTTCTGCGAGGAGATGGATCAATGAAATTAAGAAGTTGGAGCTTATGATCCAACCTTAAAGGTCCGATAAGGTGTAGGCGTACTGGTGTAACGTAAGCGACAGGGATGCGACGCACTACAGGGATGCGACGCACCGTGCCAGGTGCACAAAAGTCAACGCAGTGGGACGTAGAGTTATTCAATCGACCTGAAACTTGAAACGAAGGATCTAGATACGTAGGGAAAGCTATCCCGCATATTAGCTCAGGGTGAGAGAAAGGGTAAGGTAACAATATAAGGGGGATTACCTAGGAAACAAAATCCGTACAAAGTAATATATGCTAATGAATCTCAATGCCTTGGATGCAAGAACATGGTTTTGATAGTAGAAGATGATTGAGAAGGTGTGCTAAAGCCAGTAGAGGGTTTTGGAAAGAGGTAGTGCTTCGCAGCTGGCTTAAGAGTGGCTACCATAATAGGGTCGGACCAAATGCTAGCTAGAGAATTAGAACTATCAAATTCAGATTGAATTTCAAACCATTTCTCTGGTGAAGTTGACGCAATTTGAACAATTTTTGTTGTGGATATAGTAGAGTCATAGAGTCTTTGAAAGCACTGTGGACGCTTTCTTTTTCACTTTTTTCACTTAAAAGGATGAATACCGGTTCCAGACCATCCTCCAAGAATATTCTTTTTTATCATAGACCAGTTGCTAAGAGAATAAAGTGGTCAATCAAATAATCCATAGCTAAGTCATGATCTGTCTATCCAGTGCCTCTCAGTTGTATTGCGTGCGCTGTTGCCCCGCGTTGCCCCACAGTCGCGATATGGTTGCTCCACGCAGAGCCGCAACCAGGGTGCGTCGCATCCCTGTCGCTTACGTTACGCTTAACTATATTGAATTTGAACCGTCCACTCTTCCAGTAAATGACCCTGCAGGCTGCGGCGGATAATATTCGCCAGAAATCCTAGTACACCCTACTGAACGCACTCACGTGCGTTGGGGCTGTGGATAACTTACGACCTGAGACCCGATTTCATATCAGTGGTGTCAGTTCGCAGGAAACGTTACACCGCAGGGCGCGACCCCAGAATAGCTCCCATTCCACGTTTGACGCTATCAATGTATGTATATTCATAACGATGAGCCATTTTACACTGATAGGTAACTCATTCAGTTTCCGATCAGGCTGGGGTATTGCAGGGGTGCACATATAACGTGCGAGTATGTACAAAAACCAACGATCGAGGAGCTTGTGTTAGTACCTCGGAATTTTTCACCAGGGTACATACCACATTAACTGGCGGTATACACCCCCTTTCCTTCCACACGATAGTCGGCAATGGAAACAGGGCGGCTATCTCGCCAGTTATGCAGCTGTCTGTTACATATATAGATCGAATATGTGTGCTAGCGCCCCTGAACCCTTAATATGGGTCAAAGGTTTTCAATGCCACGGCGACAGGGGTATAATTTCTACAATACCACAACTTATTCGCAAGGTTTATAACCATAATTCAGCAACCGGCCGACAGGAATAGGTATTAATATAGAGACAATACCGACATGAATAACAATAGAGACAACAAGAAGCGACCGATAGGAAGAGGTATTAATATAGAGACAATGCCGACATGAATAACAATAGGACAACAGGAAGCGACCGACAGGAATAGGTATTAATATAGAGACAATGCAGACATGAATAATTATAGAGACAATAAGAAGTGACCAATAGGAATAGGTATTAATATAGAGACGATGCCGGCATGAATAATAATAGAGACAATAAGAAGCGACAGACATGAATATCAGTAAGAAGAACAGCTAACTACAAAGAAGAAACAAATAGAACTTAGTTATGAGGAGTCTGACATGTGCATGAGTTATGCCTAGGCTGGCTGCAAGTAGAGTAGAGGTGTTCTTGTGCTCCAGGGGCACGCTGGCGAGCCTCACCACGTCGATATCTTTCTTTTTAAGGCCGTCCTCGAGGGATGCGAGTACGAGCAGCTTTACATGGGAGTTCTTCTGCTTCTGAACCTGAGTCTGAGTGAGGTTTGGGATTAGGGGGTGCTGGTAGTACATGAGGACCAAATACAATAGGATGGAAATTAGTAGAATAAGTATCTCGCCAAGTTTGGATTGAACAAAATTGCGGCAGAAATACAAGAGGGAATGGGTAGTTAAGATATAAGATAAGAGCAAATGTATGTGTACATGGAATATCATTCCTTTGGTATTCGTAACAGGTACATGTTTGACTGGATCGCTAAAGTCAATGCTGGTAAGTAACAGTTAAACATGAGGTTAAGGGTGCAATATAGGTATGTTGAGGATTTAATATACTGATTTTGATGCTGTTATTGGCCTGTTTATTTGCTCGAAGTCATCAGTCACATGTATTGTCTTTGCACTTACATATAAGAGGTTCTAGCCGGCCATATTGTAATCTCGTACCGTAGTTCTGATAAAGTTCAACCGTACGGATATTACTCGAGTCTTTTAAGTTACCTTTATATCGCTTGTTCTCTATCCCACTTGCGCTTTATCCTCTTCATGTTGTTTAATTACTTGCGCTCTATCCTTTGTTCTTTGTTTAATTAAGTAACCCACTACAAATTAACTCCAATATCAGATATACCTTTATCTGGAATTTACTATGTGTGGTATGGGAGTGTCGCTGTGGTATTGTAGAACCGTTGTGGTATTGTAGAAATTATACCCCTGTCGCCGTCCTTTGACCCTCACGGAGGTTTCCCGTGCTTAGTCAGTGAAGTTCATACTGAGACAGTTCCAAATGGGCCTTGGTAGTGGTGGATATAGGGGGTTAGGGTGGCCTGTTGTTCCGTGGGCAGTGTGGAGGAAAACCGGAACCTCGCCATGGTCATGCCTTATGCGAGTAATGAATTAAAAAAAAAAAAAAAAAAAAAAAAAAAAGACCCTTAATTATGGAGAAAACCTTTAAAATGCCCTCCGGGTAACACGGACTACAGCAAAATGCCCTTCGCTTAGTGGAACATGTCTAAGATACAACACTATACCAATCTCTATACTAGTCATGACTCAATGAACAAGGACAGCGAATCTATGCAGAAGCTCTTAGTATATGCAAAGGTTCCCCTTATATGCAGAATGGCTAACAAGCTATTTGGCTCGGTGCATAGCTCGGCTTCAGCCATAATCTCTACCGACCAGCTCTACAGCCAGCTCTACCGACCAGCTCTATAGCCAGCTCTACCGACCAGCTCTATAGCCAGCTCTCTACAGCCAGCTCTATAGCCAGCTCTACCGACCAGCTCTACAGCCAGCTCTACCGACCAGCTCTATAGCCAGCTCTACCGACCAGCTCTATAGCCAGCTCTACCGACCAGCTCTACCGACCAGCTCTACTACCGCTCTATGCCAGCGATCCAAATAGCCAGCCAAATAGCCAGCTCCGCCGACAGGAAAATACCAGTTCTACGACCAGCTCTACCGACCAGCTCTACTACCGCTCTATGCCAGCCAAATAGCCAGCTCCGCCGACAGCGAAAATACCAGTTCTACGACCAGCTCTACAGCCAGCTCTACCGTCCAGCTCTACCGACCAGCTCTACCGTCCAGCTCTACCGACCAGCTCTACCGTCCAGCTCTACCGACCAGCTCTATTGTCCAGCTCTACCGACCAGCTCTACAGCCAGCTCTACCGCCCAGCTCTACCGACCAGCTCTACCGACCAGCTCTACAGCCAGCTCTACTACCGCTCTATGCCAGCCAAATAGCCAGCTCTGCCGACAGCGAAAATGCCAGTTCTACAGCCAGCTCTACAACCAGCTCTACAGCCAGCCAAATAGCCAGCCAAATAGCCAGCTCTGTCAACAGCGAAAATGCTAGTTCTACAGCCAGCTCTACTACCACATATATTGTTAGGTAAATAGCTAGCAGAGCATTAAATTATTCTCTAATCTCCTCTCTATACAAATAAAACTATCTCTCTATATAGTGCTTAGTCTATTCTGCAACTTCTGCAGTTGTGCCCATACTTTCCACATAATACACATGATTGACTGCCTGACCCTTGGTTTGGTGCAACTTCCGTCCCATTTAGCTCTGCCTGAACCTTTGCTACTTGTCGCTTTGACTCTCCAGCCACCATTCGCTTCACTTTTGGACGTCCCATCACCTTGCGCTCAGCTTTAGGTGCAACCAGGATCTGATTTCCTAATGGCTTTGCTTTTATGTCGCTAAGTGAAATAGAAGCAAGGGGATCTTTGTAAGTTCGTTCCCATGCAAGAGTTGTAAAGTAATAGGGGACATAATCGCGAGGACTTGGATGAGCTGGAAGTAGTGTTTGAAGCTCATGAATCAAAGTGAATGCATGACCGCATGGAATTCCATTTGCCTGAAAATGTCCACAAGTACAAGTGCGATACCATAGATTGGTAATAAATGTTTTGTGGTTGCATTGGGTGATAGTGCCGCAGGTTTGAGAAGAAAGCTGAACCGTATTTGCCTCTGCCCAACGTTGATTGCAAAGAAGTTGCTGATAGGCATACTCGGTATGAATTTGTGGTGGTAGCTGAAGAGCTTGAATATAACGTTTGCAACGTTTATTCATAACATACTGCCAAATTGTATCCAACAAATCTAAAATAGGTAGTTCTCGTTGCTCTTTGAATACCTTATTAGTAGACTCAACTACATTGGATGTTTTATGTCCATAGTAAGGTCCTATATAAAAAGCTGTAACCCAAAGTTTTGGATCAATAGCTTTTAAATATATTGCTGCCCCCTGATTATATTGCTCCAATGCAGCCATCGCTATAGTATATTGCTCTATACTATAGGCATTTGCAATTTTCCAAAAGTATGAAGCAACGGTATTAGAATACCGTTTACATACATTGCCTAATATAGAAATGTCAGAATTAGGAAATCCGATAGATGATCATGTCTCATACCTTTTAAGTGAAAGCAACATATTAACCGTTGGATAGAGTTTCCATATACAGCTTCCTCCGCTCCTAATAATCCCTTATCTCGATCAGAGATCAACGTCATACCAACTGACTCTGGTATAGCATTTTTCAAATGAGATAAGAACCATGTCCAAGAGTCCAAGTTCTCACTCTCAACGATAGCCCAAGCTAATGGTAAGTTTTTCCCATTACCATCAATTCCAACTGCAAATAACAAAGTCTGAATGAACCGTGCTTTCAAAAATGTCCCATCCACTGCCATAAACTTTCGCATATGTCTAAAAGATTTTTGAGATTCAACAGGACAAATAAAAATACGTTGAAATGTATTTTCCATATTAATATCTTCATGCTGCAGTTGAATATAAATATCGGGATGGTGTAGTTGCAAGGCTGAAATATAGGAGGGAATTTGCTGGAATTGTTGCTGTTGATACTCACGTCGGTCTTGTACCATAGCCATCTTAACCTGGCGAGCAGCCTCATAGGAAATACTTTGAAAATATTCCATTCGAATACAATCAATAATTTCCTGTACCTTGGTAGCTTTCGTAATATAGAGATGTTTTGGTACTACTCTTCGTAACCATGTTTGTTGACTCGAAATAGGACGCAATTGATTTCTCCGACCGATTTCAGCACAAGTATGTTGTGAATGTATAACTTTCACTTCAATTTCTGCATCTTTATTGCTGGAGGCCATCAACCGCCATTGACACCCATCAGATTCATGTTTACACACATAAACCGCTCGTGATTTATCTTTCTTCTGTGCTTTAAAATCAAACTGTGCACTAATTGCCCAATCTTCAAGTTCAGACCGTAGGTCTTCCCATGTAATAAAGCATTGACCAAGATGGATTGTCATTATAGTCTAAAAATTGGGTTAATAAAGATACAAAATCTATACTATACTCCATAGAAACACACCTAATATGGGATATAAATAGATAGAGCACAGGCAAATTGACGCTCAAGAATAGAATCAGGTAATAGGCAGAGCAAAAAGCAGCAGACAATGGTATAAAGTAAAGGGCAGAGAGACTGGTAGACAACAGTATAACAAGTAGAGAGATAGAAGGTGAAAAGAACAGTCCGCAGAAAAATCCACCAAGAAATACACAATCTGGAATGGCTGGGAGACAATAATAGTACTAGGACAGAATCACTAAATTGGAAAAGTACCGAGCTCGGAGGAGAGCTGTTCATAGAGCTAGCCATAGAACTGGCAATTTCGCTGTCAACAGAGCTGGCCGTAGAGCTGGCCGTAGAGCTGGAGGTCTCTTCGCTGTGGGCGAAGCTGGCTATTTGGCTGGCTATTTGGCTGGCATAGAGCCGTAGTAGAGCTGGTCGTAGAACTGGTATTTTCACTATCGGGTTGAGCTGGCTATTTGGCTGGCTATTTGGCTGGCATAGAGCAGTAGTAGAGCAGGTATTTTTCGCTGTCGGCAGAGCTGGCTATTTGGCTGGCTATTTGGCTGGCTGTAGAGCTGGTTGTAGAGCTGGCTGTATAACTGGCATTTTCGCTGAGCTAATTAGCTGGCATAGAGCGGTAGTAGAGCTGGTCGTAGAACTGGTATTTTCGCTGTCGGCGGAGCTGGCTATTTGGCTAGCTATTTGGCTGGCATAGAGCAGTAGTACAGCAGGTATTTTTCGCTGTCGGCGGAGCTGGCTATTTGGCTGGCTATTTGGCTGGCATAGAGCGGTAGCAGAGCTGGCTGTAGAGCTGGTCGTAGAGCAGGTATTTTTCGCAGTCGGCGGAGCTGGCTATTTGGCTGGCTATTTGGCTGGCATAGAGCGGTAGTAGAGCTGGCTGTAGAGCTGGTCGGTAGAGCTGGTCGGTAGAGCTGGCTGTAGAGCTGGTCGGTAGAGCTGGACAGTAGAGCTGGCTGGTAGAGCTAGCTGTAGAGCTGGTCGGTAGAGCTGGACGGTAGAGCTGGTCGGTAGAGCTGGACGGTAGAGCTGGCTGTAGAGCTGGTCGTTTTCGCTGTCGGCGGAGCTGGCTATTTGGCTGGCTATTTGGCTGGCATAGAGCGGTAGTAGAGCTGGTCGGTAGAGCTGGTCGTAGAACTGGTATTTTCCTGTCGGCGGAGCTGGCTATTTGGCTGGCTATTTGGCTGGCATAGAGCGGTAGTAGAGCTGGCTGTAGAGCTGGTCGGTAGGGCTGGTCGGTAGAGCTGGCTGTAGAGCTGGTCGGTAGAGCTGGCTATAGAGCTGGCTGTAGAGAGCTGGCTATAGAGCTGGTCGGTAGAGCTGGCTATAGAGCTGGTCGGTAGAGCTGGCTGTAGAGCTGGTCGGTAGAGATTATGGCTGAAGCCGAGCTATGCACCGAGCCAAATAGCTTGTTAGCCATTCTGCATATAAGGGGAACCTTTGCATATACTAAGAGCTTCTGCATAGATTCGCTGTCCTTGTTCATTGAGTCATGACTAGTATAGAGATTGGTATAGTGTTGTATCTTAGACATGTTCCACTAAGCGAAGGGCATTTTGCTGTAGTCCGTGTTACCCGGAGGGCATTTTAAAGGTTTTCTCCTTAATTATGTGTTAGAACACTTGCGCCAAGATATATATGTATACATATATAGCAGCTCATGTCCAGAAAGTAGTACCCGCGAAAAGCCCGCATCTCTATTCACCAATACCGTAGCATTTCAAATGTAGGCAGCCGAACCAGCCACGAGATTGATACATATCAATGTATGCATACTATGTCAAAATAATATAAAACCGAACTACCAATAGCATTTTCAACCTAGCAATTTGAGGCAAGTTAATCTACACATATATATGTTCTGGTCCGTTCCGGGATCCAGGCCGTTCCGGTATGGCCCGGGGGCCTGGATTCTGCAACGGCCCAGGCCATTGCGGAATTAAAATTTTGGTCAAAGGTTTTCAATGCCACGGTGACTTCTATAATACCACAACGGTTCTACAATACTACAGCGACACTCCAATATCACACGTAGTAAATACAAAATAGTAGTGTATCCAATATTACAGTTACTTTATAGCAAGTTACTTAATTAAACAAGAATAAAGAGATAGAGCATAAGTAACTAAATAATATAGGGGTATAAAAAATTGCTTCGCTTGCTCAATCCTCTACTTAATCAATCCATTAATTGCTGAACCTTCCTGTTGAAGGAGGAATTACACAATGCTTGGTGGTTGCAGCAACAATTCACAATAGTCTAGCTACTTACGCATATGTTGGACTCCTCATTAATCACTTACACTATCTGCTTGCATTAATATGCTTGGAGTGCGCATATAATGTGTGAATGTATATGCTATTCTAGAACGGCCCAGCCAGGCCATTGCGGAATTAAAACTTTGGTCAAAGATTTTCAATGTCACAGCAATAGGGTATAATTTCTACAATACCACAGCGACAACTCTAATACCATATGTAGTAAATACCTAATAGAAGTATATCCAATATTAAAGTTATGTTATAACTAGTTACCTAATAAAATAAAGAACAAAGGGCAAGTAACTTAACAACATAAAAGGGATAAGCGCAAGTGATTAAATATCAGATAATATGAGGAGTCTGACATGTGCATGAGTAGGTTTGTGGAATATGTCGCTGGAGTCAATGCTAGTTTGATGTGAGTTTGAAGGTGTAATACAAATATATTAAGGATTTAATAAACTGATTTTGATGTTGTTATCCCTTTGTTCTTGGTTTAATTAAATAGGCCGCTATAAAATAACCCGAATATTGGAATTTTGCATTTACTATATGCAGTATAAGAGTGTCGCTGTAGTATTGTAGAACTGTTGTTGGAGTGCGCATATATTCATTCTGCAACGGCCCGGCAAACTCGCAACGGCCCGGTCCATACCGGTATGGCCTGGAATCCCGGAACGGACCAGAACATATATATCACATACGAAAGCCTCGAGGCTATATACACACCTGCAATACATCTATTTGAATTGGAATATGGATAGTCAGAGGAGAAAAGTCCATTTTTTTCATTAATCTTCACTTCTTCAACAATGGTACAATATGTGAGATAAGTAATTAACAAAGGACATTCCCTAGAATAGTGTATTTTCAGTACATACTTACTTATTAACTTTATGTTTGAATATCAATCTGGAAAGTATGATGTAAAGATACAAACCAGAGATCCTGTAGGAAAGAATCGAAGCTCAACTGCAGATGCAATAGCCACATGCAATGGCGCCAGGGGTCCAGTACTGCAGTTTCCCTCGAGCGACATAGTGCTGAGGGATTGGAACATGGAGTACACTGCCAGCCATAACACACCTCTTTAATTGCATTGCAGGAGAGGAGAAGAGTAATTTTCGTCAGCTTACCATGTAGATATCCAACCGAACTGTAGAAAAGGATTTATCTTTAAATACCTAGACATATGCATGTAATGCAACTTCCCGTGCACAATTTCCTCTTGCGTCCTACTTCGCCGAAGCTTATGTCCACATCCGTATATACGGATACTTACAATGGGAGGTGGAGCTCGGAGCTATATAGAGCATGTAATTGACAAGGATTACGAAAATGTATTGCTACTATCTTTTATTCTTTTATTCCTTCTTGTATCTTATTTTATATTTATTTTGGTTCACGTACAGGACAATTGCACCCGAGGGCACTAGTCTCGAGGCCTCGCTCTCCTATAAATATTAAACTGTGCGCCTCAAATATGTATGGGGCGTATTTAGACTAGTGCCCAAGCTTCGGGTACGAGAGGAACCTAGTTTTATTCATATATTCAACAAAATGAAATGTTTAATAGAGAGGCTACCAAAAACTCCGACAGAGGTTAGGAATTTTCCCAGGCCACCGCAGAATAAACATAATTGGACTAGCTCATTTGTGGTTGGTCCCATTGGCCCAGCATTAGGCTAGACATAATTAAAAATTTGGAGAGACCATCATGGGGCAAGACCCGTGAGCAGAATACCCCAGGAACAATGTTGCGAACCTTGAAATGTTTTCTATATCAGCCTTGCATCGCCGAGGGCTACGGAAATCGTAATCAGTAGGAAGTTCCCCCTGCCATTCATTGCTGAAATAGGCAGCATTACAGATTCATTCCTGACTCGCTCGGATCTATGGATATGATTCCACAAGCCTGCATACAGGATGCGTAAACCTTGGTCAGCTACTTTCTCTCTTCCTCCCATTTTTTATTGTTTATTTTTGGAAAAATCGTTACTTGTGTGAGGCCCCATTTGCAACCAGACTAGTGGAGCCCTAAGCTAGTAGAGCCCCTAAGACTAGGGCTGTTTCACTCCGCTACGTACGGGGTAATTAGTGTAGTGTTTCATTGATCTCGCTGCCCAGTGTCATCTCACACAATCCTACGTATGCGTAGCCTGGTTGATAAGTGGTACTGTGGGTAAGGTACTTGACGGGGTACCAGGTACTTCCCTTGCCTTTCTTTTCTCGAATTAATAACCCAGCTGCAGCCTACAATCTCCAGCGTACGACCTTAAGTACTTACGTACCCTAGGCCTGCACCAGTCTCGCTTCACCCTGCTCCATCCCCATTCACCTTTCGCGAGGTTCAAGAATATCTACAAGGTTAAAGCGGAACGATACTGGCTTCAGGCAGTTGATACCTCAGCACCTGTATGAATAAGATGTAAGGAGAGGAAGCTCGCAGAATGTCAGTCTACCTAGGTTTTACTCGAGCTCATACAGTACCTCCACCCCAGGAAAAGAGCACCTCTCGAACCATGTTGCCGATATCGGGACCCGCCTACACTTTTGCGAGGAACTGGTGTCATGCAGCCAAAACAGACTGCTTTCTTCAGCTCTGAGCCTAGTTCAAGCAACGTCAACGGAGGTCCCCCTGGGAGAGCTCCCTGGGTACACTGGCAGTGGAATTAGAGTGGATAACCAGGCCCTGGGACTGCTGAAACACATACAAAGCCCCCTCTTTTTCTAACGGGAATGATGAAATTATATAGGTACATAGCCCTCTTCACCTCCTTTTGAAACTCCAAGGCGTGAGTTGTTTCCTATATATAAAAGAAAAAAAATTTACTCATAGCTCAGCCAGACAAGGGATTAGGAGGAGCATATATATACCAGACTCTTCTGCTTGCTAGGTGGCTATCCTAAAATGACTCCACGTGCTGCATGTGTTACTGATGAGGTCTTAATAACTCGGCTTAGGTCCACAGCAACCGTACTATTTTCACAGTTCAGCCCTTTATCCTTCAATTGAAATGATTGCCGCCCTAGCCCCAGTGCCGGGATTCGAAATGTGGTCGATCTACGGGACTTCAAGTTGGCGTGCTCTCCCAGACCAGGTACTCTTACCTCCTAACTACGTATATATTCAACGATAGAAGCTCAAATGCGTCTCAGTTACAAACACAGTCTCCCTTAAGGTGAGACAAGTTCTCCATGCCAGGACTTGTTCGGTGCTAAATTACATGGCTCAAAAGTTATGTAGTCTCGGAGGAACCGCTGTTGGCAATTAGGCCGGACCCTTAGGATCTCCTCTATACCCGCGCTTTTTACGACAATCCTGCGTGAAGAAACTGCAGATCCTCCTATTCATGGAGAAGGGAATTCTCCACTATTCACCTCGCGGGATCATTTGCACGACGGCCGATTGAAACACTGTCTGTCCGACATATCCTTTATATTGTTGAACCCCGAAGATATACGGACCTAATTTATCATGAAATCACAAAATAACGCCGAAGAAAAATAAAAACGGATATTTGATCCTAGCTGAACAATTCTCACGCCAGCCGGTGTCTTTCGGTCTTATACCCGAGCATACTACACACATTTGCCTCGTCATGCGACTCCTAAGGGAGTAATGAATTTTTTGAGAAAAAAAATTGCCTCATCGGACAGGTCTGCAATTATGAACAAAAAGTGACGAACAGTCTCACCACAATTACGATGAAAAAAGATAAAATTAATTGCCTATCAATGATGGTGACCATGTTGTGTATGATAGGACATGCCATGGTGGTACCCTCCTTGGCTTACTGCCATCTGTTGAGGATCGTGGGCTACCGCTGATACTGTTCCGCCCACAGGATTCCCGTATGCGTCCGTGTTACTTCCGGTCAAGAACGGGTTTCCGAGCAAAACCCCTGCACCATCAAACACCCACTGATTATCATATGCTGAGGGAGCCCCGGAATGTGGAGTATGGTTAAGGCGTGGCCTGCTCTGGTCGGACTCGGTCACCGCAACATCGGCCTGTATCCCACCTTCACGTCGGACGTTAACACTCCCGCCACTTCCGGAGAGCACGGAACTCCGAATTCTCTGTCTCGCGGAAACGGCAGCGACGGCAGCGGCGGCGGCTTGTAGGACACTTCGTCTATCATCTTCTCCATGCAAACCATCCTCCTCCTCCTCGTCCTCCTCCTCCTCCTCCTCGTCGTCGTCGTCGTCGTCGTCGAAGGCTTCCCCAGCCAGTCGGACCCCCTGCGCTGCGTGGTAGCGTAGTCGGTCAGGCGCCTGCTGGCGTTGTGATGAGTCAAGTGCCCCAGCAGTTTCGCGGAGCAAATTTGTGTCGAGTAACACATCACTCGCCCCCTTTTTCGAGAGCTGCCGCTTCTCATACTCTTGGATGTTACATGGGGAATTTATGGGAATTATGGGCATTGTTATAGCAGATGTAGCCATAGGCGCGGGTATTGGACAGGGGCTCTCCGTAGGACTGGGGTCAATATTCTTGATTTCCATACCGCGAACACGATTACTGTTGGCTTCAAATGAGGGCAGATCAAAAATGTTGAAAGCAGGCACCACTGGAGTTTGAAGGGTCTCGCCCGCTATTCCTCCTGGACTCCCACTGACATGTGTGTATCCGTTTGAGCCATTCCCGGGTGATGGGGGTAGTTGGTAAATGTTAATGTTGTGGCATGTGTGATGGGGGTTGTAATGTGGATGGGAGTTTTGGAAGTTGCGGTAGGAACTTTCGGAGACTGTGGGCACGCTTTCATATGTTGCTTCAGACGAATGGTGCAAATCGGTATCCTGTCGCTGTTGGGGCCGGGGATACTGACTCTCGGGCCTGAAATTCGTGTTGAGGCTTGGCATGTCACGCAGGATCGATCGGAGCTGACTTTCATGTGTTCTCTCCAGTCCGTCCTGAGAACCTGAACAACCCAGGCCCCTGCTCTTGTCGGTTGTTCCCTGTGGTTGGGGCACGCCGTCCGCTGCCTCCGTTTCGTTCAGTATCTTCACTATGAGCTTTCTACACCACCCTGCAATCGGGTACATCTCCGCAAGGGACTCCAAGAAAAAGAGATTGAAATTCACATCATCTCTCACCATCCGCTCCTTCTCAATGTCAATACTCTTGAGCTCGACCAACTGCACTGACAGGGCAGCAAACAGGAAACAGACGTAGTTGAGAGGCAAGAAGCGAACATCACGGTTGCAGATAGCGTATACTTCTCGACCATGTTGTGTAATCATTTTGGCAGCAAGTGACGCAATTGGGGCAGGTGGTCGTCGACTCGAAGTCGGCGCGTTAGCAAATGGGCCTCGGCCAGTTGGCCCACCAGATCCTGAGCTGGTAGTGGAAGAACCTAAAACAGGTCCTTTATCAAATATTGGACGATGAAGTAAGAGTTCGTAAGACCTACGATCTGTTAGCACCGAGGGGTGTTGAAGGCTGATATAAAGCGGGAAATTGCTTACTGAAAACAAATCTTAAATATTGACTGCATTAGTCGTTTGTAGAACTGCTGGTTACCAGCGGTAGCGTCGGGATTACCAGTTGTCACCATTAGGTCACCTCTCAACTCAGGAGGCAATGCCCGCTGCCAGTCCTCCAACATTCTCTGACACCTCTCCCTCCTTGATGCGCGATCACTCGGTAAAATGGCACCTCCATAAGCAGTTTTCGTTACCGGCGTAAATTCGCATTTAAGAATCTCGTGCAGAACCCTTATCAGTCTAACAGTTTCTATCATAAACAGTGCCGTCTCCTTTGGCTCGGTCGGGAAATCCTGCATGGATAGCTCTTCCACATCACAATCCTCATCTTGGATAAGAACCGGCTTGCCCATCGCAGCAGCAATCTGACGGTCACGTATGTATAACGCCCACCACATCTTCCGCCACAGCATTTGTTCTTGCTCCTCAAGGATCCCCTTAGCCCAGCTTTCCCTTGTTGAGCGATGAAGTCCCATGCTTTGGGCGATCCGCAGGGCCCCAGCTACCCAGTAAGACTGGTCCTTGTACTCACCTGGTATTCGCCACCAGAATTGGAGAAGGAACATTGATTGGATGATACTCAGTCTATCCATTTCATAGTCGATGCTGAATAGCATTCGAGCGCGGTGCACAAGGGTCTCAATTGCAGTCGAGCGATTTGAGAACGGTTTCCAGCTTTTGTGACTAGTGAGTGGGGAAGTGAGGATAGAAAGGGGGCAGTGTATGGCGCCAATCACAAGCATGGATTGGAGGAGAAGCAGGGACGGTGACTTATTTGTCATAGAACTGTTCAGGTGTGACTCGAACCGTTCTTTGTTTAAAATGGGGAAAAAGGGGTGGAAATGTGAGAAGTATGCCTTGATCAACGCATCCTGAATGGGTGCTGGGGGGAAAACAAAGGCGTCAAGGGAAGCCTGCACAGCGGAAGCAGCCTGAGGGTTACTCCTCGCGATCTCAGATACCATCTGTCCAGTACGAGAATTCTCGAGATTCGGTTTGTCGAGCGGGACGCCGGCCGAGCCAATCCTCCTAGCAGGTGGGGTTTCGGGGCTGCCGTCCACTACGGGGCTTGCAAAGTGTAATGGTGTGCTTCCGGTCTTCTGATGAAGCACCCAACTCAAATGCCAAGCTTCCCCTACGTACGTGATGCGTTGGGTTTGTGGCACCCCGGGCTGTGATTCAAAGAGCCTACGCCAAATATCATTCTCAGTTATCGAACTCTGTCTCCTGGTATCGCCCAATTGGATGTGATTATCCATGGGGGACCGCATGTGTGAGTTACACGGCATATCAGAGTGGAAGCCTGACTGGCTGGCGCCGGGAGGAACAATAGCGCACGGAAGACTCTGGGAAATTGAAACTGGGGGCAATCTAGGGCTTTGGGTAAATGCCATGCTCTGGGGTCTATTCGGTTCCTCCTCTCCAGGTGTGATTAGTGATTGTGTTTCTGATTGGCTTCTCACTTTATCACGAGACTCAAATCGTCCACGCTTGCCTCTAACAGTTGAACCCATAGTTAGCAACAGATATATCCCCAGGACAAGAGACACTACATCCACACAGTACAGGTCCAACTTCACAGGGTGGTTTCCCCACACACCTTACCCTCTTACTATCGATGAAAGCACAATCAGTCCTTCCCGCACTCTTGCACGTCGTGCACGGCAACCCAGTAACGCTCCCATCACACCGCACCCGCCTCTCGTTGCAGTTCCTACAGGCGATCATTGACCTCTTCCTCTTGGTTTTCACGGTAGTTGCTGCCATGGAGCTACTCGCTATACTCACAGGTGCCACCACACGCACCCCCCTATTCGGTAACCTGGATGATGCTCCATTGACAGATGACGAGTATATAGGGTGCTGTGCTACAGAGGAAGCGCTTGAGGTTGAAAAAGATGATCTCCCGCGATCTCCGGTACCCCCGCTGCCCTGACGCCGCCGGCGATACTGCCCCATACTCCCATTAAGTGTGCTATCATTTTGCATTCGCGCAGGCGGCTGTTGCTGCGATGGTAATACAGGAACACTATCGTGTATTGGCGAGCTATACGAGTATGTTGAGGATATGGTATCGGCCATATTATTCCCTGCGTGCATCATACAAGTAATCTAAAATCCTAGTCAATGTGTGGTCGATGAAGAAGAAGGAATATACATTTATGTGATTAGGTATTCCTACACGTAATACCCCTCTCTATGGAAATTCCGTTTCCGTGGTCCGTCGCGGCGATATAACTCGAGTGAGTGCGCGCCGCAGCCACTCCGTGGTCCTCGATTAATGTGCTATGTATAATCGCGCAAATATCTATCACGCACCAACTAACCGAAATCAACAGCCAAATCTACTATATTTGTTGGTTGACTCGGCCAGCCGATGAGCCGTTAGCTAACGGCAACGGGACTTCCGAAAGTACTCCGAAGCGTCCTTAATACAATCGATTAATCCCGGCGTTGTGCTGTCGCCTCCAGTCAAAAGCGTGCCAGTCAATCACCCTCTTGTTCCGCTGTCGTTATTACAGGGTTAGTTGTTAGCAAAAATCAGTCAATATGCGTGTGTTCGGCAATTGGACCGTCAAAACTGATAAATCTTGTGACAATAAAATCGCGTAGCTCGAAATTGTGCAGCAATCGAAGTTGACCGTCAACGTCGTAAAGGTGACATCCTCCTTATCACTGGAGCTGGAGAAGACCAGAGAGAAGCCCAGATGTAAACCAAGAGGAAAAGGTACGGCCCAACGTTAATGATAACCAGAATCAGTCTGGAGGCATCACGAACCCAGCTTTGCATTTGTGCTAAGGCAAAACTGTCCGTGCGCTGTCTCTAAACTCAAGCTCATCCTGAAACTGGCAGAGGTTCCAACCGATATTTGATAGCGCTGATAATATTTGGCGTGAGGCTAGACAAAAGTCCCTGTATCCACAGACATGCTAAGCCAGGTTTAGGATTAGGTTCTGTGGGACACCTGCTTTGGTGTGAGCGTGAATGGATGTGATAGGTCCTCCATAGGTAGGTAGGGATTATTTGCGGGGGTAGAGTGATAAAAAAGAATGGAGATGGAACCCGGCTGGTTGGTTGGTCTATGCTCACCTCTTGATTGATTTTTAGGGAAACTCCCGTGCCGATACTAGACCTGCCATGGACTACGTACTGTTGGGACACATAGGATGTTATAAATCCCCTTTTACATGCTTAGTGCGGGAAAACTGCACCTCTGTTCATTCTCCATGCAATGTTGACAGGAGGCGATACAACCGAAGGCATGATGCTCACATACTCGGTACTTACCTTTAATTAATACGTTGACAGCACCAACGTCAACCAGTTGGCAGAGCATGGGCCCCTTACTGATGTGCAGTATGGGAGAAAAAGCGGCAAGTCAGTCAAAAGTGAAACCTGACTGCAGTACTGCCCAGTAGGTCAAAATTCGAGCGTCGACTATCAATTTGCCCACAAGTAGTCAAGTTGATACATATAGGCCAGCGAGATATAGTACTACAAAAATTCATGCTGCAAAACATTTGACCAGGTCTCTTACTCGCCAGTTTTCGCGATATAATCGACGCTCCATGAACGTTAGCCCCTGCCTAGCCATTCATGTACATAGGTTCAAGAGTGACATAGAGAAATCCCAAACCCCTATATGTACTAGAGTATGGAGGTGAGTGACTGAACAAATACTTGGTGGATTATGGATCATTCCTGAAGGAAAATCCACGTGCGGTCTGGTCACTTGGGTTGCCCACTTTCCAGGTCTTTGGTGCTTGGCTTGGTCGCTAATAGAAGCTTTCCTTTCATTTTTTTTTTTTTTTTTTTAGGCAGATCTGATGAAGCTTGTTGGTCAAATTTTCTTTTGGGGGGACCAGGGCACTGTATGAGATCGCCAGACTAGCTCTACCCTAAAAGCCACCAATCACGCTGAACCTATGATGTGCTACATAGCACTTCGAGGCTGGGCGCTTAGAGGGTACTAGGTACATATCTTCTAGGCAGGCTTGCAGCAATCTCTGCATTTACAACATTCTGGGAAACACCAACCATATGCCAAGCTACATGGGAACCTAGCTACCGGTACTAACTACCGATATGTTTAGACATGCCTTTGGAGAGACGACAGAAGCTTGGGATAACTCTAGATAGAGTACATATGATCAGGCAGTTAGTACCACGGGCAGATCCCAACGTATTGAGTGATTCTTACAGAGCCTCATAGTCCCCGGGGCCGGGATTGGGGCAGGGTACTCCGTCCTTAAGGAGCCGGATCTCCCCAACTCCTAACTACCGGTATTCTAGAAATCTTACATTTTCCTTCCCCAGCAAGTATGTATCACCAACTTAATGTTGTCTGGGTATGCTATTAGTGTTTCTTATTATAATATGGGTTAGAATATGCTGCACAGCTTAGCTATCCCCTTTTGTATATTGATGCAGCTCTCACCAGCTACAAAATCTATATTCGGTTACTTTCCCCGATAAGACCAAGCTTCGAGAGTTACGATTGAAATGTTATATGGAGATCATTAGATAATGCGACCGATCGCTTCAGGGAGTACGAGTTCCGCCAAAAGCAATGACAGTATTAATTACAATCTACCGTAGCCGGGTAGCCGGAAGATTTTCAATCTGTCCCGTTCACCAATTGCGGCGATTGGTCAATGGTTGCATTAACTCGAAACTATCTCCAATTGCGCTATCCTGCATATTGCTGAATGGGTTCAGCTGAGTCACGTGCCCAGACCCTCGTAGAGGGGACCAGCTAAACAGTTCAGCAATTGCATGCGATTAGTCGATTAATACATGCTGCTGTGCGTCCCGATATTGCATATATTCTGATAGTGGACATGCTTATCTTAAGGTCTACTGTAACATATGTAGCTGTAGGTAGTTGATGCGGGCAGGTACAAGGACCATGCAATATAACTTAAGTTGTAGTCTCGTTGCATGACCCCTCCGTAGGAGGCTTAAGTTGGTGCGATACCTCGACGAGGGTCTGGGCACGAGACTAGTGCTACACAGAGGTGCACGCCAAAAGTTGAAATAGGAAGGAGGAAAAGAACTTTTGTTCTGTTCCTCCGTAGACTGTATCAGCATACATATTTGTTTGCGCGTTATTGTCGTGAGGCATCAATACCAGGCTCTTTCATCATCGCATCCTGGGGGCACTCCAGCTTACATACTTGAAGTTGATGTCAGCCACGGCAATATTGCACTAGAGTTAGGTAAGACAATTTGAAAAGGAACTCTCAGCTCCCAGATGTAACAGACCTACCGTGGAATACTCTAGAATGAAACATACAGAGCGCCGAGAACCTTTTATCCGGAGGTCGTATAGTATGATCAGAATCAAGACCACACAACTGTCAACCAACCCAACTGTTTATCCCTCTTAGAAGCAAGTGACGTTACACGACTTGACCCTCCCAAAATCACACTCGCCATCCAGGCACCCTCAAAACTTTAATTCGGTAGCTAAAGTAGTAGATGAGGGAGTGCGATTGCGCAATTGTGGGGCGCTCGGGCCTTTGCGGCTCCGGCTTAAATCCTCTGGGCGCAAACCGGGGCCGGTTGTGTATTTGCTGGCTATTTTTCTATGAGTCCAGAGAAGTGGATAGGGTAGGCGAAGATAGGGTATTGGTTTTCCTGGGAGGCGAGCATAGGGATGGCAATGGGACACGGAGCCGGCGTCTATGGAAGCAATATGGATCTACGACATCCAAAGCTTGAAATGGGATGTGCAGATTGCTATTGGTGAAATCCCCGTGGATAGGAGACAAAGCTGCTTCTTCATGGTCCCTCCGCCGGTTTGTTGAGCTTTCAGATATATAACTTCGCTGGAACAGCCGCTACATTACTACTGACTATCCCAGGGTTTATTTGGAGAAAAATATCCTTGACGGATGCACGGTATCCAGATACCTTCCGTATGGACGCACATCAATGTTTTCCACACCAGGGCGGAAGACAGATTCTAATTGTCCCAGTAAACATTAATGCGAGCAGGAACACCATAGGCTTCACCTTCCTCTGCAACAATGGCACCGGGATCAAAGTCTTCGACGCTCTTGAATGGAAATTCAAATCTGACTTTGACCCGACTCTTAAAAACCCTTGTTGTGCCCAAACCGACCCTGGATCTAATCGGCGGAACTACATCTGGGGGAGCGGATATCGCCGCTCCAAAGGGAGGCTGGCAAGATAGTTCCCTTAAGCTTCAAAAAACGCAATGAACCAATTAACTACGATGATGATGCCGACATGAATCCTAGGCCCAACAATACCGCCAACGCCCTCCCCACAGAGATATCCACCCCCGAGTCCCCACCTGGCGGAATAAGTAAAGGTGCCTGGGTGGGGCTAGGTGTACTCATCGGCCTTATGTGCCTTTTGCTACTGGAGATGTACATTCCGCTGCGACAAAGATGAGGAAAACCGGAATCCAGTTGAGCTTTACGGGGGGCGGGAAACCGTGGAGCCTCAGGGCTGTACAGCAAGGCAGGAGCTATCGGCGGGTATCAGCCACCAGAGCTTATGCATATGCAGGGAGGCAAGTTTGTGTATCCACTGGATCAGGAGCATGGAGATAGTAGGGAGTTGCCAGGATCAGGCCCTGGAGAAGGGGTTGCGGGAGCCCTGAGTCTAGCGGGAACAATGGAGTCGGGTAATCAGATACAAGTACCCCAACAAGGAAATGAGCAGCCGATGTCAGATAAGAAGAGTATGCGGGGTTCTCCTTACCAGGGGGTGTACAGCCCAGACCAAGGTATGCGGGATTCATATCAGGGCGGGTGGGTGCCGCATGTTCTGTAGCAGAAGTGTGTCGGTAGTTAGTTAATTAAGGGTTCCAACCGGAACAGAAAAAGTAATGAAGTAATACTAATGAATAACGTTATATGCACTATTAAGGACTGAAGGTGTTGGGATTGGCGTATGTATAATTAATGGGCTTTGATGAATTCATTGCTGGCTGCGACTTTGGTAGCAATTGAGCGGATACCTCTTCCCCGGAATGTTCTCTGGCGATGTGAATTTGAAACTGTAGGCTGGAGTAGATTAGGAAGTGGGTGATCTGTATGCCAAGGTACCTTGGTATAGTTACAGGCTGTCTTGTATCTCAGTTGGCGATTATTTGGAAATTCATGTTACTCTGTCTCTTTTCAGATTAAAAAATATGGATATTCTTTTGTATCATTCCAAGCAGTAGATACGCTAAACCTTGCTCTAGTAATTAATACATACAAATATAGGTGGAGTGGGACTGAATCTTTGAATCAAGAAGAAAAGGACATTACATTTTCTCCATGTAATTAGCGTGTGATATTGCTTCGCGGGATGAAATGAAGATTCAAAGAATAGCGAGATAGATAGCGCATAGGGCCGAGCTAAGGGTAACAGGATGCGACATGTGAAATTTAGAATAGCTCAAACATTCCGTGGCCCCGTAAAGGAGACATTGTTACTCAATTTTATGCCGAAGTTATCCCAGAACTGCCTGGTAAATTAGGTGATTCATAAGGTAGCAAGATAATGCCTATTTAGGACATCCTGGAAAGAGCAACCACTGGCTTGCATCTCTGTAGTACCGGACAGTAACTGGCTGTTGCCTTGCCGATATAGCCAATTAGCCAGCTCCATAGTATCAACTGCACACAGTGGGAGGCGGGTGCTATCGCGCTGGGCATGCACTGACATGAGGATATGGGGCATGATATTGGCTCTTGAGGGGAAAGCGGAGATTGCAGAAGGTCACTAGCTCCGTTGTGGTGTTTTTTGACGGAACGGAACAAGCTGTAGATGGGAGATCGCTGCCTCCGTGTAGAGGCTTATGGCTTTGATGGGAATATATATTGGGCTTCCTTTTCCGTTGTTTTCGAATATCTCACCATAGGAAAGCCTCGGATCAGGCTTCGCCATGGCCTCACGCTATACGCAAGTGTTGATTTTTTGAAAAGTAAAAATACCCGGTCACCATCATTGCTGTCATTGGATAACGCAACTGAGTTTTTGTCGAAAGAATGACAGGTCCCAGCAGCATTAATCGCTTACTGGTTAACCTGGCCCTTGTTAGCTTCTGAGATTCATAAGACCGGTTACACTGTCTGTAAGTACAGAGTAAAGTAGAAACAATGATGCTACTGAAGGGCAAGATGCAAATTTTGGACAGGGGCCCTTTCCAGGTTTACTATAACGAATCTCACGAATGGATAAGCGTTATAATTAAGCTGAGGTGGAAAACATTGCTAATCGCCGTGAATTTCTATACCGTTGGAATGATCCCGATCAAAGCATTACTGTTTGCAGTATGTTAAATATATTACAGCCTTCGTACCTGTCAGTTTATTGGTTAAACCTCTCACTTGGGTTTGGCTAAGTCCACAAACTTGATACCTATTGAACATATATGCCGACAGTTTCACGATTACCTAATGTACTCATTTATCACAACATTACATGTACAAGTAACTACCTACTACTCTTTCCAAATCTGAACACGCACTTCTAGTCATCTTGCATCGCTCACACATGTATTTCGTATGGTGAGAAGCCTCGCTTCTGATTTTCCCTACTCGACATTGAGTCTACAGAGAACCACTGCAGATAGACGACAAACTACAACTGAGTTTTTTAAAAATTGTTCGTTACTGCACTAAATATCGGCGATAGCGTCCGATGGGGGAACCGGTAAGCTAACGAGTTGTGGTTACTCTAGAATTAGCGTGGCAGTTTTGATCGTGATATTTACCAATGGGCGGTAAGATCTAAATATCATATAATATCATAGGCAGTTGGTGCATACTAGTCTGGTTAGTTAGCCAAGCACAGCGAGTTAACCGTGTCAGGTTAGCTCATGAATTCCATGCTGTAGGCTCACGCTAACAAATTTACTAACTAATGAAGGAAAAGCTGTAATTTGGATGTCTAGCTGGTTTTGGATGCAGAAAGGGGACTCGTCATACCCGCCAGACCACTCGTCATAACGAGTTATTGCTCTCCTATATTGAGGACATTATACAAATACAACTATATCAACGCAAATGCCACATCAACGCGAATACTCTAATTAACAGGGATACCACATCAAGCGAATACCACATTAACACAAATACTATATCAACGTGAATACCATATTAACACGTATACCATATCAAAATGTCTGAAGTCATGATGCCAATTTGAAATATTTTACGAGTCCTAATCCGGTTTACAACTACAAGCTTACGGTATGGTACACGTTCTGAAAGTGCTTATTATATATAAGTAGGAGAGCTTGTCGTAAAAGGATCAATGGAGGGGTAATGCGCACTGACAGACCACGTATAGTTGGGTCATTTGGGAAAAACGATGCTATGGGAGTTGTAAAATTATTAATTGAGTTTATACATATTGACATGGTAATTATAATGATACTGTATGATATTCATCTTGATGTGGGAACTCGTCATGACGAACCCCCTTTTTGCATCCAAAAGGAGCTACATATCCAAATTACCGCTTTTCCTTTATTAGTTAGTGAATTTGTTGCGTGATCCGCCTGAATCGCTTCCCGCTGCCGTATCAACTTTATAAATTCTGGGATGTATATACACGTTTTTTGCACGCTGTTTGCCACGCGCGACATTGATACTGGGCTCCGGACCTTTTTTTGTGTTATGCAATCCCTGAAGCTTACGTGAGTTTGGGGGGAGCATTCCGGCTTCAACAGGCACAGCTTCAAGTACATTGGGGGGCGTTGTGCCAACCTGACTCAGCTTCAAGTCCCGTGCAAAAGGCCTAGAAAGGTTTAAGTAGCTGTTAAACTGATACATTTAGAGTTTTGTTTCGCAGGTAAGACAACTCTGCGAACTTCGTTCTGATCTTCCCAGACATGAGTATGTAGAATTCCGCCTATGGCTTCTCTTGGGACGTCGCCGTGCTGGTGTCATGATATCGAGAGCTGGAGATCAGCATCAAGGCCTCGCAGTTCAATTTCCGGGACCCAGCAACGGAAAGACAGCCAGATTCTGCGATGCCTAGTCGGGTTACACTGACAACCGAACCCGTACTAAGCCTTCCAATTAGCGATACCTAGTTGGATACAATGACGGTATGTTTTTGTGAAGAAAAGCGGAAGACAGAGCCTCTTCCAGATAAGATTGGTAAGACAGTTGATGGGGGATTGATTGCATTGGACAGGGTGGCCGATGGGTATTGCTTTTCCTGGGAACGAGCGTAGGGTTTCCAATAGGACATCTAGTTATGCACGACGGCATATGGGAACAATATGGATCTTACACTTCAAAACCTCGACGTGCCATGAGCAAGTTACGACTGGGGAAATCCCGGTAAGAAGGAGAGAAAGCTTCTTCCTCATGTCCCTGTGCCGGATTTGTCGAGGTACCAGATTTATACCTTCTCTAGAACACTTCAGCAGGGAGTTACATTACTAGATCTATTTGTCCCGACTGTCCCATGGTTAATTGGGCGAAAAATTTCCATCACGATGCCGGTACCAAGATATGAATGCACATTAACGTTCCCCGTACCAGGACCGAAGACAGATTCTAATTGTCCCAGGGAATTAATGCGAGCGCGACTACAACAGTCTTCATTCTGAAACAATGGCACCAGGATCAGAGTCTTTGACACTCTTGAACGGAAATTCAGATCTGACTTTGACTAGACTCTCAAAACCCTTGGTATGCCCAAACCGATCGTGGATCTAATGGCGGGACTACACCTGGGGGAGCGGATATCACCGCTCCAATGGGAGGCTAGGGGGCTCATTTGCAACTTTAAATCATTTTCATTTTTTCACTTTCCGCGTTGCACTGAAATTCTTGTATATATGTGTTAAATACACATCCGAAGAGAGAAATGCCGCGAAGCAGCCCTCCCCCCTAGAGCTGACCATTAATTTGAGGCCCCGCTGACCATCGAGAAAGTTCCAAATGAGCTGCAGTCGACACAAGCAAGATGGTTCTCTTGAATCCATCTTCAAAAATGCAATGAACCAATCAGCTATCGTGAATCCTGGGTCCAACAATACCGTCAACACCCCTCCTGTTACAACCCCACGCAGCGGAATAAGTAAAGGCGCCTGGGTGGGGATAGGAGTAGGCGAATTCATCGGCTGGATCTGCCTCGGTGGCCTTATTTACTGCTGGAGATGTACATTCCGCAACCACAAGTTGAGAAAAACCCGCGTCCGATTGACCTTTCTGCGCAGCGGGGCCCAGCAGATATAGAGCGAGGCAGGACCTACTGGTGGGATATCAGCAGCCAGAACTTATGCATATGCAGAGAGACATATTTCTGTCTCCACCGGAACCGTATGAGCAAGGTCAGGGGCATTGTGAGGGTGAGGGATGCAATGTGTGCAAAGTCAATATCAGGGCTGGTTGGATAGGCGGGCGCAGCATGGCTGGCAGCCACAGCAGTAGATGCTTCAGTAGTTACGATCAGAAGCCGGGTTGGGGGACGGGAGGCAGAGGTTATCCTGCGCCACCGGAGGAGGGCTGTGAGGCGGGGGGAGAGGCAGAGGATGAAAAGAAGGCAATGCGGTAATACTAATGAATAAAATTATAACTACCATTAGGGCAGAAAGTATTGGGACTGGCGTACGTTTTAATGAAAATTGATTCATTGCATAGCTTTTCATAGCAACTTTTGAGTAGATACTCCCTCACTATAATGTTGCTTTGGCGATGTATATTGAAGCTATAGGCTGGAGTAGTCAGGGAAGTGGATGATATATGCCCTATACCTTCAATGGCTGTCTTGTATCTCAATTGGTGACTATGCAATAATTCTTGTAGCTGTTGATGTTTTCACCTTTGCATTATATATATACTATATCAGTTCAAGCAGTGGATATTTATTAATTCTACGCTGTTAGGATAGAGGTCAGAGCTATGTCAACATACTGAGAAGAGAACTGAAGTTATTGGAGTAACAAAGGAAAAATGATACATGAATGTAATACACGATATTGCGTCGAACGTTAGCGAGATCTCTCACATCCCGTGTTGGCTCTTGGGTATGAAAATCAAAGAAATAGCGGTATATATGACGGCGAAGAAGGGAGTAAATTCACTCTACATACCAATAACAGTGTGAACGAAATAACAAGGCATAAGTAGGTTTAAAACAGAAATATATGACGAGGTGGAAGGAGCAGAAGTGTAGGCGATAGTAACTCTATTGGGAGGAATGAGCATGAAGTGAACAATTGCGTGGACAATTGGGAGGTACATACTGTTCGTGGCTGAAAGTATTTACGCACTCCTTGCAAAATTTGTTTCTGTCACGCATTGTATATGTACGTACGTATAAGGTATGAAATTCACGGAGATCTAGACAATTACGCATAAATGCCTAAGAGGGACTTATCCCGAGCGAAGCTGGTCTGAGTATTTCTTGTTATCTTTTTCATTTAGGGCAATCGTACTGTACGTACCCAACACAGTCCTGGAAGCATACCTACAGAGCGCTAGTGTCCATCAGTATAGAGGAGGAGTTTTATGTGTGGAGAAGCTCGTCACCAGTTATCGGAATTCTCTAGCTAAGTCTCTATGTATACTAACTTAACGGATCCAAAGGTATTCTGCGTATTTGAGTTATTCCTCAAAGAGAATAGCCGCATCGTGTACCATAATCTATTTATGCTATGGAGGTCACATTCAATATAAAAAACACAATGGACTCCCATCTTTCAGGTCATATGTAGGTATAAAGCTGGACATTTATGAACATTGCGTCAAGGTTAAAATTTGATGCAAGTGTGATATTAAATATTAATATTAATTACAAATAAAATTGGTAACCATAAATATCGCATAACTCCCAAGCCAGAGCTCCCATAGTCCAAGCGCCATAGCATTCCCCCAGGCATCTTCAGCATTTCCCAGGGGGCTTTCGTGCCTCAAGTGCTTACGCCCTGAGGGACATTAGTGTTACCGACATTAATATTGGAGACTTCGGTTTCTGGGGTCTTGATGCCGGGAAGCTTATTTTCTGAGGTAGTCGGTTCCTTGAGAATATTCACACCTGGTGCTTCAGGACTTAAGGTGCTTGTGGAGCGGCGTTTTATCCCAGTTGGAATTGTGGGGGCATTGATAGGGCACACCTCCTTGACCTTAGCCTCGTAGCATTGTGCCAATTTGGTTTGTGATGTCCCTTGGACGGCGCTCTGAAGCATCGTGATGCAAGTGAGTTGATCTTCATTCACTCTACACAAGGAGATTGTTAGTTTATTCATGTGATTGGTGACTTCAGGAACCACAGGATGGCTGAAGTAAAACGTACGGGCAGCTAAACTCCACACATTCGGCTGCTACTTTCTCAACCCATTTGGTGCACTCCTCTACAGCAGGATTGGCAAGACAAGTTGGTAAGGTTGTTACGTTGGGGACTTCGCACTCAGGCACAGCATCAATAGGCTGCTTTTACGTTTAGCCAGATATTTCTTCATTTTATATTGTGGCAATGCATCATACGTACCTTAGGGACAGATTCACCGACCTGTGAAAATTCTGGGGCGTCAATTCCTCCACTGTTGAGGTTGTCGTATGGTAAAGGAGCGGAAGCAACAAGTTTAGTCGAAGCAAGGATGAGAAAGAAGAAAGTTGAAGAGTACATAGTTGAGAACTGCATAATGGTGGTTTCTATTTGTGAGTTTCTCAAGGAAGGTATGAAAATGAATGTGGTCTGCAGGTGGAGGTCCAAAAGAGTGATGGGAGCTGTATTTCTAGGGAATCACGAAAGAGTTGGGGTGTCAGGCTACTTAAATGTCCATCGCTTTTCCTCCTGGGATCTTAGCTGTTTGTGACAATTTGGATTGTCGGGAAAAACGGTCATGGTAGTCAATAATTATTACTCGGTATTGATTAGGTCTCGTCGATCAACTGTGCATTGTCTTATCCTGTGACGACTACAATGACAGCGTGTATACCAAAAAGAGTAATAGGCACCATACGAATAACAATTGATTTGCAAGTTCATTTCCGGTCGCTAGCTCTTTGAATTTTGCTCGTCACGCTTTAGATCAAGTACGATGTTAATAAGATTGCTCTTGTCAATCAGTATTTTCCTAGCAGTTAGATGTATACGTAAGTCTGGAAGCGCTGCAAACCCAACAGCAGGGGTACGGTATACCACTTTACCTATTACAGTGTCATAGCAGTACGAATATCAAACATTGCTATACTCAATACAAGCAAGCTCATTTCACGTAGCTAAACTAAATTCGGAGAGAACAGGAGTCATATGTAGTCTGGTAGGCACCTCGTAGAGATGTTTATGGAGTAGATAAGGATACTGTATTATCGGAATCATTATACTATGAATCACTATACAAATCCAGGATGTCGGAAGCTATGATGCCAATTTCTACAGATGCTCTACCTATTTGTTTGAGCTCAATAAACCAGTTGTTCCATCAGTTTAATGAAATATGGCTACATATCAACAAGAGCCACTTCAATGCAATGGTACAGTGCGAGTTCAAAAATATATCTGGATGCAGCAAAGCTTACTGTTTCTACCAAACAGTACTCGGAAATCGGTCAGCTACTAGTTCCTATCCAGAAACTCCTTGCTATAGAACTTTGATGCTGTTGCAGAACATATTGCAAAGGGAAAGGAGGATTTCACAGGCAATACTTACTTCCAGGTCAACACATCTTCGATCTGGATAGTGAGGTTAAAGTATTAAGTACTGCACAGTGGGAGGCGTATGTGATGATTATCTGCAGAGTGTAATATGGAGGTATATGAGACCATGGGTACTCTTTGGATTGAAGAAGGCAATGGGCGGAATGCTGGGAGTGTGATCCGGGTACGAGTGTGTTGAGCAGCTGCAACAACAGCTCTATGCAATACATGAATCAATGGATCGGCTTAATCTAGAGGATTCAGTATGAAATCAGCGAGTAGAGGAATGGGTTATTCATATACAGGCAACGTTAGGTAGTTTGACGAGTTTACGTGCTGTAGATATTACAAGCAGAAATTGGCCATGGGAGTTGTAGATATCGCGACTCCTATTCTCTGTCTGAATTTAGTTTAGCTACGTGAAATGCTTGCCTATATTGGGTGTAGCAACGTCTGATATTCGTGCTGCTATGATCCTGTAATGCATAGGTACCCTTGCTGTTAGGTGTGAAGCGCTTCCCGTAAGTCCGAGCCTGGTTCCGTGGCAGAATATTCCATGCATGCCGTTGCGGCTAGGGACTTTCATTTTCTTGGCACTCTGCCTGTGGCAATAAAAGCGGACTTCCTGCCGGCCTCGTAAATTATGATTAACTGCTGCGATACCCTGAGTTATGGGGACGGCGACTGAATGGGTCTAGACGAAGTAGCGCAATTGACAATAAATAACCTCTAAGAGAGAAAGACCTCCTACCTAGTTTAGGGATGTACAAGGCTTTCTCGGACTAATGTTGTTCCGAGGGTTTAGGCCTTATATTGCTCGAGAAAAATTCGTAGTTGTTTTGTAGCACTTCCCCTTTTTGAGTACCGTGCTTTTTGAGTACCGTGCTTTTTGAGTACCGTGCTTTTTGAGTACCGTGCTTTTTGAGTACCGTGAAATTCGAAAGCCGTTTTGCTAATTAGCAACTAGATTTGACGATCATCCTAGGTTAAGCTTAACGCTGTGGATCTGGCTTGAGGTGCACTGTCCTTCTGTGTGGTATTGGCTGCATCATATGAACGGTACTGACCTACCTTCAATACCAGGGACTCCAAGTCCGGGACAAACCGATTGGCTGAGTTGCACAAGGTAACCATCTTACCTTCACGATGGTCATTGATACTTCATTATGCAAAATGAGTTGCTACTTTGGAGGGTACAGTATGTACTGTACATAGTCTGCAAGAACTAGGGGCCTTTGACTGCGCTAACATGCGCAATGCAAAATTCATAACTGGCAATCCCCAAATCATTGGGAGCATGGTAGTTGATTTACAAATCACCGCGAGAACTTAAGTTAACAAATAATATTGGCAACTTGTGTAGAACAAGTGCATTGTCGGAGGTAGTGTTAACGACATGCGATGAGCTCCAAATCAATCAAAATAATAGTCTAGTTGCACTACCCCTCGCAGAGTCAAATAAATGGATAGAGGGGTTGAATAATGATTTCTGATGTCGCTGCCATCAATAGCTAGTTCAGCGACAATTATTTGATCGATTTGCCACCAATTCGGTTGGTGGGTTGATGTCGATGTCGGAGAATGTCGATTCTGCCAGCGACCACGGCAAGTGAACTGGTTGGCGCCAAGATAACATGGAAGAAGGAGAAGCGTACACAAAGACCTTTGTCCGCGGTTTTTATATAGTTGGCAATACCTCTAGTAATGTTAATATTGCAACACACTTATAAGGGCATCTTTAAATTAAATACGTATGCCTCTTGAACTTACGGCGATCGCCGCACTCTAGGACCAAGTGCACTTATCGACTTTGAGGATAGAATGTGTAACCATAACGTACAAATAAAATTTACAGAACAAATCCTCAAAGCATAAGTGTTTACAACTGCGCAAATAATTCCCGGACGTTAAGGGAGACATTGGTTGCGCATATTAACTTTTTTTTTTTTGTGGGGAATGCAAACACCCTGCTAATCGGCACGACCCTTAAGGTTGCGCACACGAGCACTGAGTTCAAAAAAAAAGAAAAAAAAGGCACCTCCATTGAAATCAAAAGAGTATTCAGATTCTCAATAAACGTCGTAATACACTCCAGCTAGGTCAAATCAAGCCCAAGGAACCACCTATTTCTCAAACATGCAGCCCTGCGAATCTTGCTTCCAAATCCTCCGCTCTCGTCACTCCCGCCACCACAACATGGTTAGTCCCTCCGATTGGGGCATCACACTGCGGACACTTTGCTAGTACCATTGGCATCCCGCAACGATCAATAGTAAACTGTTCCCCATGGTTAGTCTCTACCTCACCATCTTCACTATTCAAGGAAGTTACTCACTGGATGTCTATTCACACAATAGTACCAATGGCCGGTCCCCTTCAACTCAGCTCTCATTGCATCATATACTGCTTGCATTTCATTATTTGTCACCGGGCTGAAAAATACCGAAGCCCTCATCATTTTCTTCGCTTCCTTAACTTGGGGTTTCAAGCCGCTCGTACTTCCTATATACCTCCGGCAAATAGTGAGTGCTTCCTCGAGGGACTGCAGTTCTGCTTCGCGTGTATTTCTGATGGTAACCTCGTGATTCTGCACTTGCTCGTGGTAGTTCCGCATTTGCTCTTGATACTCTCGCATCTCTCGTGCCCTGCGTTCCCGATCTGCTCTATGCCGTGCCAAACGTTCCAAGGCTGTTTCATTACTCTGTATCAATGGCTCTGATGGCTCGTAACCCTCTGCTTCTGGGCTTGGTGGTGCAGAAGGCGCAACAGCAAATTTCAATTCTATACCCACAAATCTTGCATGATACAACTTAGCCTCAACCTGCTGGCGAGGTTGATGAGCTGCCGCCGCATCCTGCTCCAGTTGTTTACATCCCGCCTTCAACTTTTCAAGCGATTTCAGCATACTTTTTTCTACTCGCTGTTTTTCTGCTAGCCGATGTTTGAGTGCCCCAAGGTTATGGATCTCTAGAAGATCGTATAGACGTGCCCAAGCGGCCCTTAAAAAGAGAGCCTGTCCCAGTAGTCGGTTACGCAAGACAACTGAGGTGTCGTCCACAGTGTAGGTGCTGTCTGTGATCCGTTTTCGTCTGATGCAATCTGCAACCAGTTCGTGTATACGAACGTAGGGCTGTTCCTCCCTAGTTACTGAGGTAATATAACGTGTTGTCCCCTTTGACACCTCCATCAGGTGCCCGTGGCGGCGGTTGATTAAGGATTGAATTGGATTTGTTGACCCAGTTATAGCAGCAGCAGCCTGTGTGGCATTCGGAATATACAGTTTGCCAACTTCCTCCTCCAATGACCTTCTACCGTTATTCAGCTCTTTCTCTATACCCGACAATCGTTGTTCTAGGCTCAAGAACTCCCGGTGTGCTGTCAATAGGAACTTCTGTGTCAGCACCTCGATCATGACTCCTTTTGCCACACGGTTATAACGCAAGATATCTGTCAGAGGGCCTCTGCAGGACGGACAGCGTGTCTGACTCTGTTTGATGTTCTTGATCCAATTTTCTTGTGGTTTCTGGGAGATGATATTATCCTTTTCATCGTATTCGTAAACGTCTCTCATTTGCATTAATCCATCAACCGTGTCCATGCAAAAGAAGTGACCGCAGGAGAGGAATATAACTGGGTTTGTATCGAGCTCAATCTCCTTATACGTCTCCATACAAACCATATCCACAACGGTTTCGAGAATCTCCGGTTTTGCGCATTGTTGGCAAAATTTGACATCTGGACACCGCTCACCACAAACCGAAGGACACCTATGACCGCACTGCAGTTGCTCCTCACAACGCTTGGAGCAGGGTAGAATATCGCATGGAGCAGCACAGGGCATGTTACACTTCCCTTGATGAACGCAGTTCCACGTACATTGCACTGCGCATGGCGTACAGGCTTCTGAACACTTCTTGGCGCACTTTGAGTGGATACATCGTAGCTCACATGGTTTGTCGCAGACCCCACATTCGATTCCCACATGGCACTGCTTTGTGCATGAATGCCCACAAGTGTTGAATCCACGTTCGCAAAGACTCCTGCATTGAACATGCTCGCTGCCGTCCTCCCGTGGTGTAGGTGGCGCCCGACATTCGTGACATTTCGCGATACACTTGTGCCCACAAGGTAGGCTTTGTTCGCAGGCCGCCGGGCATTTGAACTTAGGTTCTGTGACGTTCAAGAAGCAAGCGACATTGAGCTTATGACCACATCCAGGGACTGATTTGATGATGCTGCGTCTACAAATGATCCTGTCCGGATTCTGAGCTTCATGACAAGCCACATTGTAGGAAGTGTGTCCACATGGGAGAAGAACGTATGGGATAGCAACCCTACATGGTGCACATATCTTTCCGCAGGGTATAGGACATGGATGTTCGCAACCGGGAAGCTTCCTTGTACACTCCGCTGCGCACACCACCGCCTGATGAAGCATTTCCGAGTGGCACTTATGGGTACAGGTATGGCCGCACCCGAGTGTCTGTGCACATCTTTCATCACAACCTCCTTCGGGCGAGAAACGCAGGAAGTCGTCTGGCTTCTGGACAAATATCTGCTTATCTTTGTGTCGTGGACATTGAAGTTGAAGTGCGTCTCCAAAATTGCCCTGCCTGGTCAATAAGGTGAGGACCTTTGACCACATCTCGATGGGGCGGGAAGTGTCTGCATTTCCGATAATGTACATGCCGTGCTTTGCACGACTGTTATTGGAGTTCCAATAGATTAGCGTCACTTCATGCATTTCAAAATAGTATACATATATAATTATAATGCCCAACTTACCTAAGGAGTACATTAATGCGATTAGATGTCTTGAGGAAGCCACAACGATGGCCTGGATTGCACCTTACAAGTGAGATCACTATCACTTTTGCCTCCTCACCCTGTTCAAGCAGCACATGTTAGGATTATTTAGTTATTAACCAATTAACCACATACCTGGAAATTATCAACCGTGGCCAGTCGCAACTCACTCAACAGCGCCCCCTTCCGCACCAGCTGTGGTTTCACCGGCAATTTGACCCCCACCTGAATATCTTCATCGCTATCCTCAGCACGGTCCAACTCCTCCTGATCCTTTTCCCCAACTAAAATCTCAAACATTGTACCCAACTTCTTCTTCATCTTCTGCATCTGGCCCAGATAAGGTGTAAGCACCGCAATATCACCTTTACCGTATTTCCCTTGTTTAATCAGGTGCTTCACTAGCGCAGCAACCATTTCAATCTCAAAGTCATTCGATTTACTGACAGACCCAGGATCAGATTTGTCGGCATTAGCTTCCATATGGTCATGATTCATCCAGAAGAGCCTGCGCGCCATGCCTTGAACTTCTGGATGGGTGCCGGTGCTCGGGTAGTCCTTCAGTCTAGGATAAAGGGTCTGTCGAATGAGATCTGAGATAGAGGGATGCATTCGTCGTTGGGTATCAAGAGTAGCAAATGGGAACTGCAGGCTACTATCATATTTCTCTTTCGTCAATCTCTCAAACAAAGATTCATCCAGTGCGTGCTTCTCCCCTTGCTTGCTCTCCATAGAAAGACTATAGTTAGCGATATGTGGGCGTAGCTGCTGGTGGTCTCCAATTAAAATTGCATGCTCCACGGAAGGTAAAAGCGCTGTCAGTGTATGTGCTTCCAGAACCTCGCCCGCCTCTTCACAAACCATAACCTTTGCCACCAACTTCCGTAAGAGCGAAGCCTGACCAGCAAGCCCTGTAGTTGTTACACCAATCACCTGTGCACTGTGCAGACAGCGACGATCCCTCTCCTGGTACATTTTCTTCAAATCTTCTTGTGCTTTCATCCATGCGGCAGTTGCACGTTGTAGGTTACGTAACAGCTCCCGTGTGATGTTGCTTTCCCAATACGCCTTCAGCCGCATACGCTCAGCTCCGCTCAGCAGACTTATGTCTTGACACTCGAGAATTTGCTCCATTGTTCGCATTCGCAATCTCCTCACGCCACCGAAAGCCACATGTGCTTGTGGTTGTTGAAGGAACCTCGAGTGGATCCAGTCGTCAACCACTTGTTCTGGCTTTCGATGGGATACCACCTCGAATCCCTCTTCATCGAACGCCACGCTAAACAATTGATTGCATATTGCTGGATGATGCTGTACTAGATAATCTCTTAACGTTCTCCAATGGTGGACCATGTTTAGCTGACTGCACAATTCTTGAATTTCCTCGATCGTAATCTCCAGCGACCCCTTCAAACTCCTGATCTCGGCTCGCTCCACCCAAGTCGAATCAACCTTTTGAGCCACGTTCCGGAGAATGTAAGGTTCCATTTTTACCTCCTTTGAGCGAGAACCTAGCCGCACAATTCTCTCCACCCCACTTTCCAAAAGATCGACAAGGAATTGATCCAGCGCATGATTTGTGTAGCACCTTTATTAATTATTTCAAATAATTAGCTCACTCCTTTTTGGCGATATTGGATTTCCGCAAGGTTTGTGGCCGCACTTACACACAGACAATTGGTCCGAGCTTGAGTTTCGCATCATTGCGCAAAAGAATCTTACAAAGCTGAACCCCCACATATGACTTTCCTGTCCCCGGTGGTCCCTGAATCAAAGCCAGTTCCCGAGTCAGACCGCCAATCAGTGCCTCACATTGACCACGGTCTAAGGTGGTATATGCTTGTAATTGAGCTATATTGCATGGCCTTCTAATTGAATGCGTGAGGGGGACATGGCTATATCCATCCTTCAGGATGACTGACAAGTCCAAAGTAATATTCCCTTTAGTAAGGTATAGCGGAGGAGGCACCTCAATTTTCGTAGGTTGTGCGGGATCTGCAGACGGTTGGTTATCGGCACTATTCCCCTCAGGAGCAATTAGTTTGGAGAATGGAACTATCCTCGCCATGATCATATCCTGAAGAAACCTCAGAATCGGTTCAAATGAAGCGAATAACATCCCCGGAAATTCAATGAGATATGGTAGGACATTATCTCCACTGCGGGTCTGCCTCACTTGGCAGTGGTACCGATTTGCAACTCTTAAAAGATCGTTTGCAACGTCAGCCAGCTTCAGGGTGACAAGTGCTCTTGTTGGATGGTCCGCCAAATTATGCGGTTTGAGAGTTACCGGCTCTTGCTTCTCGTTCGCTTTCGTTGTATCCCTACCTCTGAACCTATCGTTCGCATCTGGAGATCGTTCCGAAACCAACATGAAGGTGAATTCCTTGTGTTGTTGATCAACTAAGCACAATAACGCCCCGCTCTGCAAGTTCTTGTATTCTAACCAATAATTCCTTCTCGCCAGAGCGTCTGGCTTTGACTTTATCAACCTCTGTGGTTGATCGAACGAAACGTCAAGCTGAAACCCATCCCTGTTTCCCGCCTTGAACCCTTCTAATACCACATTTTTATAGATAACTACTTGAGTTGCATTCGGTTTCACTGGCTTGTCAGGATTTTTTGCCAACGCATCCATCGTGTATCTAATTGCATCGCGCAACTGCCCCGACGTATCCTCTCGCAATAGACGAAATTGAGTATCTAATATCCTGACTATACCAGGGGGTAAATGGTGAGCTTTAGGATGGTAATCCTTCCTGGGAAGATACTCGGTCCTCATCATTGACATAATTTCTTCTTGCGTGGGCAGAATGCTGATATCCGTGATGGAGGCTTTATCGTTGTCGTGGCGGGGACCATTAGCAGACAAAGAACCGGGGAAATCAACGTTCATGTGAGAACTCAAGTCCCCGAGTGTCGCCGCTGGTTTTCTCGTTGGTTGCCTGCGTTCTGGTATTAAATCTGCAATTCCTAGCTTTTGTTCCACCTTGCTGAGTTCCGTGTCCGCAAGCCTCGCGGCGTACTCAGTACTGCCAGAGTGGAAAGAGCTCCGGAGAGTCTTGCTAATATCCGCAAACTCTTTCTGTATTGCTGCACTTTGATTGAAAGTCAAAGTCATCAATATTGCACCCGCCGCCGCACAAACCGCAGTCCCAAACTCAGCTGACGTTCGACTAATTGCTGTTGTTTTCGAGAGATGGTTCACTACATGAGAGAAGAAGGGTACCCCTCGAGCGCCAGAATGGCCGTAAATAAAAGTATATATCGTTCCCACGGGCTTCTCGAGCGCCAACGAGGAACGTAACTCCTTATCCGTGATTATCTTGAGCAATGGCACGCAATGAATCCAGAAGGACAATGTCCGAAAGCCCGAAGTGTCATTTGAATAATTTGCTTCCACAAAATACTTAAGACGTGCCAGACCCTCTTGGTCGGCTAACTCGTGGACCAATTTCTGTCTGATTGACGTGTTTTCCGATTCCAGAATTTCCTTTGCAAGTGCGAGGAAGTGCTCGGCCTGAGTGGGTGTGAAAGTAGCAATTCCCGATATCAATCTACTAAGTTCGTGGAGTTTTTTTTCGATGGGGTCGCGTTCTGGTCTTTTCCCACCGTCTCGTAAACCCCCTATATTAGAAGCAGCTGGTCCACTAGCTTGCAAACCTAATCCACCTACTCCCGAGGACACTTCATGGGAATATTTGCATCTAGGGCCATATTTACAGTTGCCTTGCCGAAACTGAAAGCAAATTTGGTTTGTAGTGGGGGTTTTAGGAGTAATATTGGGGATGCTAGTTCCCCTTCGTCTGCCAGGCTTTAGCGGAACTGTAACTAACATATGCGGGGATCAGCAAAACTTACCCTTCTACTCTCCCCGTACTAGGTGTCTTTGAACCCCGATTATGTCCTCCTCGGCCTCTCTTTGAACTCATAACGTATAGCAGATAACGGTGGATGATAGATGATGTGTGTTTTCTCTAGTTGCGATGAGTTTGTTGATGATTGACAAAGTCAACTTGGAAAGAGTGATTTTAAGGCAGGTTTTATATATGAGCCTCAGGTAGTATGTTGCCTACACGGGCAGTGACTTTGGATATTCATTGGGTGTAAATCTAAGAACAATTAACATGTGTTACCAGAAAATCAATCTAAGCAGATAATACATGTCAGCACAGACAATAGAATTGGAAGGCCTTACAGGATGTGGGAGCCTTGATGCAGGCAGCCCAGCCGCACCCGCCATGCAGCCGCACAAACGACAAAACTAGTTTATAATAATAGGTCCAAAGGATTGTCATCTGTCGATTCAAACCAAAGATTTGCAACAGGAATGTCATATATATAGTTTATAGGCGAATACCAATATCTTTTGTACAGCTGTTCGCAAGGTGGCGTCCCAGTTGGAAAAAATTCTCGCGCTTGGTTAGACTATCCAAGGTCCTCGAAAGCTGGAGTGTAAAAATGGAATATACTGCGCTAGGGTGATCACTTCTTCTGCGATATGGAGGGCTGGAGATATGACTCCGGCCTGTTTATAGGCCGCGAAGTAACGTCGCCGCGCGGGTTTGTTACATATTTCATCGGATCGAAACACTAGCACTACCTTAGTGCTTAATCGCACATAGAGACATTATAAATCGATATTATATGCATACTATTTAAAAAAGCCTACTGCCATGCTAGTCTCGATCCGACTCTAGCGTCGACCTGTAGATATTGATTGTTTTGTAGGTATGACAGTTTTATCAAACGCCTAACGTCCGGAAAGTTTCGAGTGCATTTTTGGTCAAAATGACAACATTAGGCTAAAAGTTGCTATACAGCTTACCCTTCCCTTCTGTCTCGATTGAGACTACAGCCAAGTAACCATTACAGCCGGTACCTACATACTTATATAAAAGGGTACACTACAAATTACCTGTACCTTTGGTTACACGGAGCGGCTCTAAGCAGCTAGCTCAATATTAATGTTTCCAGATTGGGTCGTCAACCACAGTACCCAGCCTGGGAAGAATTCTCGCTGTGGATTCACCATTTAACTCAGACGCTGTTCCGAGACGACTGTTCACCTATTTCAACCTATAAGGAATATTGTACAGTATATAGGATACCACGATTGCCCAAACTTGACTTCTAGCCGTAACATGACTTCTGCTGCTCCATCAATTCTGCTTTCTTGTTCAAGAGATGGCATGCATACTAGTAGCGTATGTACTTAACCGAAGTTTAACGAATTTGCGGAATGTCATAATGACTCCACTAATAGACTGCTCGGAGTCTCAGAACTCTCCTTTTCATACCCAATTGGCAATATTTTGCCCCAGAGATAATACCGAGTTCAGTCTCTAATATTTGAAAGCACAGCCTAGAAAACCATTGAAATTAAAACCCTGCCGATGAATTTGAGCAAATTATCTGCCGAAAAGCACAAAGAAAAAATTACTTATTATGCAATTATTCTTCTCACCTATCGGTCAAAAGTCCCTTCTTATATAAGTTGCCCTAGCTGCATTAGTTCTGATCGCTGTGAACCCCGCCCCCTCCTAATGTACAATTATCTGACTCCTAGCCTGCCATTGAACCCGTTTCTTTTGCTGAAATGTAGAGAGGCACGCGGCTATGTCCATCCCCAACTCCGTCCGACGCATCTGATCGTAGGTGAATCCTCCCAGCTTAGTTATCCTTAGTCAGAGTGGAAATACTTCCGTATCCAACCCCTCTATATGTTGATAATGAACCACCTTCACACCCGGAACATGTTGACAGAAGCAATATGTAAGGGGAGGCTCTGCGTTGGATACATACAATCTGGGTTGGGAATCTTAAAAAGGCCGTAGGGCGATATGATTGCTGGATGAGCCTTTCCACATAACCTTACCTTGATATCTATCATGCCCAAGGTATGCACCTCTATCTTAACACGGGGTTGGGCTCGAATGTAGAATCTGATGTCGGAGGTCTTCAGGGCAGGTTTGAACAGTTCGTCGGATTGCTGGCGTGGCCTTCGAGGGGGGTACCCATAGTCACGCCATTGTAGAAACGGGAACGTTCAGGCGGGACCAGTAGGTATAAGTATCTGTATGTGTTTTTAGAACTCCTCTTGTGCCTCCTGTGCCTCCTACGTGGCTCTTGTGTCTCTCAGGTGTCTCCAGGAGACAAACTTTTATTTTCACATACAGGGCCCCGAACTTTAGTGAACGAACTGTGTAATCCTCACCTGCAACCTGCATGCAGTGCAATAATTCATCTCTGTATTGAGTATTATCAATATATTTAAAGAGATATGGGGGATAGTTTGCAGGCTGTATCTGCATTGTTGTGGAATTTAATTCTGTCCACACATCTAGAACGTAGCCTTATAAATTGAGTTAAAAACCTGCTCCAACCCCACTCTTGTACCTACATGTACCTGGACAGACATGTTATCAGTGCATTACAACTGAACACATGTCTCCTCGCATCATGCCTGATCTTTGTACATGATTCCCAGAGAGTTGCATGTATGCCGGTGTCATGCTGTTGCAGGTCACTCACGCCCAATTTTGCGAGCGTGGCAAATACTTGAGACCCACCGAATGATCAAACCCATATGATAACCTCGGAATTCAATTTCCTGGATTCACAATAACTCCAAGTCATATTTACTAATGTCATAACTTCCCAATGTCTGAGAGCCTATACGAGACTGGCCAAAAGAATTCTTTACGGACCTGAAGGTACATGTCATATTAAAATCTCCAAGCCATATTATTGCTCTATATATTATGAGATGTACTAACTGTAAATATTGATAGCCAAAGAAATTGAACTTGCCACGTTCCCCTTATGTTACTTACATATTCACTGGCAGTGGATGCATGATACCTAAAGAGTCGCTGTGGCCAGCCTCGTGGCATCGAAGTACATTACACGTGTATGCATTATAAGACCATTCAGTTAAAAATAAAAGTATCTGCATCCCCAGGATGTATCAATGATTGATTTATTCCGGAAAGATCTCTATACATTATGCAGCAGGCAAGATTGGAATAGAGAGTAAATATTTTGTCCTCTAATCTAAATCCGATTGAGCCTAGAGAGCGCAAGAATTCATGACAACCTCTAGATTCAAGATAAAGCTTGATATGCTACGCACGACCCCAGATTAAACCAAAGAATCCGAATTACCTCTTTCTGTGATTTGGAGAAGGTGTTGATAGGACCCAAGATATTACTTTGGTGACCATATCTACAGATTCCCAATTCAATTCCCGAGGATCTCGGGAGCTAGGTTTGGAAGTCCTTACACTTATATGCAACACTTTCCTCAAACCGCACTAAGGGATAATAAGCTCACTCTTGTGTAACCGCTTCTTTAAAGTTGATGAGCGTAAATTCAGTCACGTGATAGTTTTTCGCCTTGGTGAAGAGAGAAAAAGAATAAAAAATCAATTTTAAAGTATATGACCAAGCCTGTGACTGGAGAGACGTGATGCTGCTGATGATTCTGATGATGATGGTGGTGATGGGAGAGAGAGGGGGGAGGGGAGTATATATAGAGACGAAACCCTCCTTGCCTTTCGTGATTCCGTCATGTCAAGATTCCCGAATCAGCACTTCCACCAACGCCGAACAGTTTCCATTCCCGAATAAGCAACATACCGCGCCGAATAGCGACTAATCTTCATGTTTGAATCAAATCAAAATCAATGTAATCGGAAAAAGAATTATCCTTTTTTCTCCCCCCCGTATGTGTGCGTGCACACATGTCCAAGGGGAGAAAAAAAGGTTGAATCTAGCAAAACCAAAGCTACCAGCTATACCCTTACTGACTAACGGTCATGCTACCAACTAGGGGGAGTGGATGGTGTTGTTGGAAACCATCCTGGTGAATGCAATTGCGTTCGTAGGTTCGAATCCTGCCTCCCTCAAAGATTTTCTAACAGCCAAGGAGCACGGGTTTGTCCTCACGGAGGTTTCCCGTGCTTAGTCAGTGAACTTCATACTGAGACAGTTCCAAATGGGCCTTTAGTCTCATGCCAAGACCCGGCCCTACTCCGCCATCTCGCAGATCTGTGCACCAAAGCGTTCCCCTACCCTAAACATCATGAACTTCGAGAACTTGTCCTTGGAACAACTCGATAGATCTCAGTACTCTTTTACCTATTTTTTTTTTTCTTTCCACCAGATTGGTTTTTGATAGGTTTTTAATGAGGCTGATAGATCACACGGCATGCGCCAGATTCATCACACAGTGTGCGCTGAGGGGGGGTTGTTGAATAAAACCAGCTTACACCATATGACATCATGGCCCCACTCATGGGCCTACGTATGTATCATATCTAAGGCATACGTATGCTCTATATTCATGTATATATATCTCCTGTATCTGCCTGACTTGACTCGATATCTTTATACATCAGAGCAAGTCTGTCAAGTCATTTAATACACTTGATATCTATCACTCATTAGTCTGGTTGGCACGACCCCTCGGTAATCACTCATATCCATCGCACATATCTCTTCAGTCTTAGTGAAAAGTCTTCCTCACGGAACCTAATGACGCTCGGAGTAGGGCCGGGTCTTGGCATCAGACTAATGGGCCTTGGTATGGTAGTGGTGGATATAGGGGGTTAGGGTGGCCTGTTGTTCCGTGGGCAGTGTGGAGGAAAACCGGAACCTCGCCATGGTCATGCCTTATGCGAGTAATGAATTAAAAAAAAAAATGCTACCAACTATCACGGCACAGTGCCTAGTTAAACCTCACCCGGCCACGTGGCTACTTGGCGCGAACTTTTTATGAGGACACTTAAGTAGACAGCTGATTGACGGAGGACCTCCGTCAAAGCAGCGGAGGGATTTCATGATACTTATGATTGAAGACAAGAGGGGAACAAAGGCGACAAAGACAATGGAAAGCATCAACAAGCCCATCAAGCCCTTCAACGTATTTATTTCCATTCAGTGTGACTTATTGATAGTCGTAGCAGCTCTCACTACACGTGCACAAACAGCTCTAAACGTTTGCAAGTTGCGATTACTCAAAACAATAATATTGATCATTTAATCCTAACGTCTACTACCCAAGTCAAACGTGATGACAATAGTAGTAGACTACACTCCCCTTTGTCATTTGCAATTGACAAATGTGCCCCCAGAAAACCATACCAATCGCGAATACAACCTAGAAACCCATTAATATCGCTGGGCTCGAGCCAACTACCTGCCGAAACACAAAGAAAAAATACTTGATATCCAGTAATTCTCCCTCTCCCTCCCATCGGTCGAAAGTCCCTTCTTTCCTTCTCACATAAGTTGCCCATGACTGCATGAGTTCCGACTACTGTGAACCCCTATCTCCTCATAATGCCCAGTTATGCTGCTCTTACACTGCCATTTCATCTGTTTCTTTGCTGAAATATCAAGCGCGGCCATACCCATACCCAACTCCGTTCGATGCATCACTGGCAGGTTGTAGGTGAATCCTAGCTCCCAGCTTCGTTATCCTTAGTCATAGTGGAAACCTGATGCACTTGGAGTGTATCATTTTCTCCAACCCCACGGACAACTTGAACGTGAGTGAGGAGGGCCGCGAGTGGCCCATCTACTATCATTTTGCGCTCAGTTCCCCAGTGCACACCAAAATACCAAATGAAGCTAGATAATGGAATAAACACGTTGATAATAAACCAACCCCACACCCGGAACATGTTGACAGAAGCATAAGGCGTGGCTCTGCGGTGGATACATACAATCTGGTTTGGGAATCTTGAAACGGCCGCAGGACACCCTAGGAAGCGAGATGTGATTGACGAATGAACGTAGCCTGGTAGATTGTCCCAGGTAGAAATCTGGGATGTGTTGTCGATTGACACTAAGGTCATCACATCAGGGAGGAGCATCATTGCGGGTTTCGCCCAGATGTCTGCTTTGAAGCCTGCTTTGGACAAATTGCGAGAACTAGAGCCACTACCGCTACTTATTGTGTGGGAACTGATGAACTCTGCTTCCTCGAATTTTAACACTCCAGCAGTATCTTCCACAGTAACGTATGCATAACAATGCTCTTCGACATACCAAATGATTCCGGAAGTAATATGTTTTGATCGAGCCATAAATAGTAGTATTCTCCAGTGCTTCCACAGTGCAGACTGATGCAAAGCCGAGGAGAACTAGTAGTGACAGATTCGGATGAGTGAAGATTTCGGGTGTCGAATACTTTGGCAAGACTTTGTTGATGTATGCAGTTGGTTGAGCCTCAGCTGTTGGGGATTAAAAAGCATAGTTGCACCAGGGCTCATGTAATCCAGGAGCTTTGACTGAAAAATGCTAAATTGGCTTTCAGCCGTTGGATTAGCTGTCATGTTCAAAATCTCTTTGGATGGCTTCTGCTAGGAAATATTCTCTATCAAGATGAATGGCAGGTCACTTCCATAGACAATTGAATTGACAGGAATGGGTTCAGATGTATACGTAACTCGCTGTCGGCAGAGAGCTCAAGGGGGGGACTCGGTCTTTGCGGAGATACGAGATTTCCCTGCTGCTTCCCACATTGCGCTCACTAGACCAGCCCCTTGACTGGCAATGCCTTCATAAATTCTGGGATGTAGGCCAACGTTAACCAATCAAGTCGGTCGAGCTCGTCTGGGGTAAAAAGGCTTTTACTAGTATCTTCACTTAACTCGTTGAGAGTGTTCTAGAGATACTTCTCGAACGAAGGACCATTGTGCTCATCGAAATTAACATCCACCGCCCTACTCTTCACTAATTCCCTAGGTGCAGACCAACCAACTGCACCGGTGACAAGTGGGCCAATAAAGGACTGTGGAAATAACAAGAGTATCACACTTGCGACCACCCAGCCTACCCTCGTCTTTGGCCTAGAAAATGGGACGCGATAAACCATCATATTGCTGGGTTGATGGAGTTTAATTTGATCCTCTTCCATGAGAATAAATGCGTATCTCCAGACGGTGACAGCCGTCCAGCTAGAGGCACACATTGAAATAACAACCAAAACCGCGAAAATGATAGTAGTGACTTCGCTGACTCGTAGTTTATAGCGGGTAGTACCGAGTTCCCAAGGGTTCCCAGAATCATTGTCGAGGGCTAAGTATTCGTCGAGGGATAAAGTCAGTTAGGGCGAGAGCAATGCATAGTAATAGGTGTGCTACTAGCAGCCACCATACTCGAACTACTTGGGGGACCCAGAGCCGATTCCTGGAAGAAGGTTCCCCTCCTCTAGAGTACAGGGGAGCTAGAGATGGCAGCGGAGAGCACTACCGGAGCTGAGGAAGGTCGCGGAGGGGATATTGCGAGAGGTGGTAGAACCAGATGCGGTGCTTCACTGGATGTCTGGGAAGGGTGGGACCACGGGGAGGGAAGTAGGCATTGCAGAGCTAGACATAGAGGAGGTGACAGCGTGGTCAGACGGGTCACGGCAGGAAGGGGTGGCAGCAGCAGCGGCAGTTGGAGGGAAAGCGGGAGAGAGATGGGAGGAAGGGGTCTATCTAGGCTCCCTTGCCACTGTGATGGACGCAGAGATGCTAGGTGTAGTGCGTGCGTGGCAGGCGGGGAGGGCGGTAGTGGCACTCGACAGCCAAGGGGCTATCGGTCGGCTTCGGAACCTACGCTTTGAACAACCACGGTCATGGATAGAGGATTTAACGGTGGAGGAGATGGGGAAGGGCGGCAGAGTGGTGATGTGGGTGAAGGGGCATGAAGGGGTGGAAGGGAATGAGAGGGCGGATAGGAAGGCGAAGGGGGCGGCGTGGGTGGGCAGGAGGATGCTACGACCTGACATCGTTACACCGGCAGGCATCCGACAGGCCTTCCCCATGGGACGTCCTTCTAAGCAAACGAAGTGGAACCGGGAGGCGCTACGGGGGTTGACATATATAGTCACGGACCGAGGACCGCAGCGTTGGTGGCTGCACAAGGTGGGCAGGACGGCGGACCCTATGTGCGGGTTATGTGAGGAGGGGGTTGCGCAGAATGCTGCGCATCTACTGGGTTGTCCCGGGGTGGCGGATGGTAGGGGGCGGAGGTGGGAGGAGATATGGGAAGATCCAGAGTGGTGTGAGAGGCTAGCAGAGGTGGTGAGGCGGTGATTTCCTAAGTCACGGGCGTGGGATGCTTTCGGCGCGTTAGATATTAGTGTTCGGGGGGGTACCATACTGCACGGGCTGCTGGATCATCACGGGCAACCGGATCAAATGGCGATTTGGTGGTTTGAGTGCAATCTCCAACCAAATAGGCTCAAATTTTGGGAATGTTTTGTATATATATAGTAATTTCTTGGATAAATCACACAAGGGCGCATGCATATTACTGCTCAAAATATATGGGAAAAATATGTGATTACACAGAATAGGGTTGGCTGTAAGATCTGTTAATAGAAAGGGGATACGGGGAGTTTGATTGGCAGGAATTATTGCTTCCACTTTATAGTTGAGGTCTACACAAACTAGGGATGACCAATCTCTACGAAACTTTTCTCATCCCCCTGGGTCAGTTGAGGAGGGATGCCGGGGAGCAATTTCTTAGAGTATCTCAACCAAATCAGGCCGAAGTCAAGAGCCCGATGGGTCCAAACGATGTATACAGGTAGGGAGGCCATCTAGATACTCTAGTCATGGTATCTGACCAGACCCGAGTCAGGTCGTTCGGTGGGGGCCCACTCTGGATTGGGGCAAGAGTTGAGCTAAGTGTACCAAAAGAAGGTGGTGTCAAGTGTTCGATGGCTCCAAAGGATCACCACAAGGAGGGCAATCCCTTGAACTTATTACAAGCCTGATTTAGCCTAAATTGAGGTGGCTTGGCATAGTAGCCTTATTAGGCAGAAATGACAATTCTTGGGATATGTCAACCAAGAAAAGGTTAACTGGTGGCTTCCATTACCCAAAACACTCTGCTTTCTGTGTAGATTCTTGTGAGCTATTGGGCCCTTGACTTCGGCCTGGTTTGGTTGAGATATTCCAAGAAATTGCTTACTGGTATCGCTCCTCAACTGACCCAGGGGGATGAGAAAAGTTTCGTAGAGATTGGTCATCCCTAGTTTGTGTAGACCTCAACTGTAAAGTGGAAGCAATAATTCCTGCCAATCAAACTCCCCGTATCCCCTTTCTATTAACAGATCTTACAGCCAACCCTATTCTGTGTAATCACATATTTTTCCCATATATTTTGAGCAGTAATATGCATGCGCCCTTATGTGATTTATCCAAGAAACTACTATATATATACAATACATTCCCTAAATTTGAGCCTATTTGGTTGGAGATTGCACTCAAACCACCAAATCGCCATTTGATTCGGTTGCCCGTGATGATCCGGTAGCCCGTGCAGTATGGTATCTGGTCATGTACGTAGATACGGGGCAGGGAGCGGCCCAGCGGTTGGATAATCTCGTCAGGCCTAACCTGGGGGTTGCGCTGCCTTGCCATAAGCAAGAAGCTTCAATGCAAGTACTGATTTACCAAAAAAAAAAAAATAGAGATGGCAGCGTTGTGTTTGGTGTTGCGAATGTGTTTGCAGTAGGTGACGCCTCCTTACTGGTACGTGTCACCTGTACCTGAATATCTGCCATTCCCAAGGTGAGGTACTTCCATCTTAGCGGTTCGAAGGTTGTATCTGATTCGATAGAGTCTTCAAGGGAGGTTCGAACGTTTGATCGGATTATTAGCGTGGCCTTGATATCAGGACACGCGTAATCATGTCCCTCGGAGGAGGTGGCAGCGTGGTCGGATGGGTCACGGCAGGAGGGAGTAACGGCAGCAGCGGCGGTTGAAGGAGGGGCGGGAGGGAGTTGGGAGGTAGGCTCTCTTGCCACGGTGATGGACGCTGAGATGTTGGAAGTAATAAGGGCATGGCAGGCGGGAAGGTCGGTAGTGACACTCGACAGCCAGGGCGCCATTGGTCGGCTTCGGAACCTATGCTTTGAGCAACCACGATCGTGGATAGAAGAGCTAGCGGCAGAGGAGATGGGGAAAGGCGGCAAGACGGTGATGTGGGTGAAGGGGCATAGTGGAGTGGAAGGCAATGAGAGGGCAGACAGGAAGGCGAAGGAGGTTGCGTGGGTAGGCAGGAGGATGCTACGACCTGACGTTATCACACCGGCAGGCATCCGACAGGCCTTCCCCATGGGACGACCCTCCAGGCAGACTAAGTGGAGCAGGGAGGCTCTGCGGGGGTTGACGTACATAGTTACTGACCGCGGACCGCAGCGCTGGTGGCTGCATAAAGTGGGCAGGGTGGAAGATCCGCTGTGCGGATTGTGCGAGGAGGGGGTAGCACAGAATGCCGTACACCTGCTGAGCTGTCCTGGGATAGCGGATGGTAAAGGGCGGGAGTGGGAGCAGATATGGGAGGATCTGGAGTGGTGTGAGAAGCTGGCAGAGGCAGTCAGGGGGTGATTTCATATGTTATCGGTTGAGGTTGCAGGACGTGGCTATGGTGATTAGATTTGGGGGGTATCTGGTCGTGTACGTAGATACGGGGCAGGGAGCGGGCCAGTGGTTGGATAATCCCGTCAGGCTTAACCTGGGGATGCGCTGCCTCGCCATAAGCGAGATGCTTCAATGCGAGTACTGATTTACCAAAAAAAAAAAAAAAAAAAATCATGTCCCTGTGGAAGAGGGCCAGGTAGATGTACAATCTGTACGTGTGTATGTTAGCTCTGGCCCAATGTGACTGTATGCTATGCAAGCTCCAACGGAGACCAACCCTGTTGGTTGAATTATTGTGTGAAATATCAACGTAGTTGTAGAGTGCAAAATTACAGAGTGCCTGCTGAACTCTGCCAGTGCCGTGCTTTGTCGTACTTGTAGGTATAAGTATAATTCAGATGTTACTTCGACCCCTAAAGCACTCTTTAGAGAATTAGAAGCTTTATATATTTTCCACGCTGCCTCCCCAGGCTACCAGTTAGTATTCCACAGTGGAGGGTCAATTGGGCTCCTGGAGCGTGTCGCGGAGTGCATAAATGGAGTTCTACAATGAAGTTAGTTCAATCCTATATCACTACCTAGTAACGTCACCCCGCAGCGCTTCGTGAACTTGAATCCGAACGCAGCCTAGTTAGAACGAATAAAAGCCCTGCAGCTGTACTTATGTATTAACATGTATATGTTCTGGGCCATTGCGGAATTAAAATTTTGGTCAAAGGTTTTCAATGCCACGGTGACTTCTATAATACCACAACGGTTCTACAATACTACAGCGACACTCCAATATCACACGTAGTAAATACAAAATAGTAGTGTATCCAATATTACAGTTACTTTATAACAAGTTACTTAATTAAACAAGAATAAAGAGATAGAGCATAAGTAACTAAATAATATAGGGGTATAAAAAATTGCTTCGCTTGCTCAATCCTCTACTTAATCAATCCATTAATTGCTGAACCTTCCTGTTGAAGGAGGAATTACACAATGCTTGGTGGTTGCAGCAACAATTCACAATAGTCTAGCTACTTACGCATAGGTTGGACTCCTCATAACTAAGTTCTATTTGTCTCTTTATTTGGTGTTTAATCACTTGCACTATCTGCTTGCATTAATATGCTTGGAGTGCGCATATAATGTGTGAATGTATATGCTATTCTAGAACGGCCCAGTCAGGCCATTGCGGAATTAAAACTTTGGTCAAAGGTTTTCAATGTCACAGCAATAGGGTATAATTTCTACAATACCACAGCGACAACTCTAATACCATATGTAGTAAATACCTAATAGAAGTATATCCAATATTAAAGTTATGTTATAACTAGTTACCTAATAAAATAAAGAACAAAGGGCAAGTAACTTAACAACATAAAAGGGATAAGCGCAAGTGATTAAATATCAGATAATATGAGGAGTCTGACATGTGCATGAGTAGGTTTGTGGAATATGTCGCTGGAGTCAATGCTAGTTTGATGTGAGTTTGAAGGTGTAATACAAATATATTAAGGATTTAATAAACTGATTTTGATGTTGTTATCCCTTTGTTCTTGGTTTAATTAAATAGGCCGCTATAAAAAACCGCAATATTGGAATTTGGTATTTACTATATGCAGTATAAGAGTGTCGCTGTAGTATTGTAGAACTGTTGTTGGAGTGCGCATATATTCATTCTGCAACGGCCCGGCAAACTCGCAACGGGTTCCAAATGGGCCTTGGTAGTGGTGGATAGGGGGTTAGGGTGGCCTGTTGTTCCGTGGGCAGTGTGGAGGAAAACTGGAACCTCGCCATGGTCATGCCTTATGCGGGTAATGAATTAAAAAAAAAAAAAAAAAAAAAAAACTCACAACGGCCCGGTCCATACCGGTATGGCCTGGAATTCCGGAACGGACCAGAACATATATATCCGATGAATTTCCGAAAGAATTTACAAAATTTGTAAGTTCTGTTACTTTAAGAATTACATTAAAATTTCATGAATTATGGTACCCCCTCTTTCACATATGTACAAAGGGGGGGAGAGGAGCGATGAAAAACAATTAGCTTCGCTTCATTTATTTTTCTCCTACCTAGACAGACATGTTTTAACATTTTTACATTACCGCAAATAAGACCCCCGGTCACTCTAAAGTGAGCAACTGCATGCTTCAAGGCCAACCAATATCTGCCAATCAGAGTACGATCTCTGCTCTGTCAAAGACACCGTATATACAGCCCCTTGATATCATCTTGAGAGAGATAAAGTGGCAGACTATCTGGAGAGGATATGCAGGCGAAGGCACAAGAGGCTGGAAGAGACTTTGATAGTCTTGGAGCTCGACTCATTACTACAACTCATGTAGTAGGACAAGCTTGGGATTGGCTACATCATGAGAAACGCCCAGAGAACTACTAAGCCATTTAAACAGGTATTTTTTTACCCTCAGATGGAAGTCAGAACCATACACTGCATACTGTGGCGACGAAGCAGAAGACACACTTGAAATTGTAGCGGGCGATCTAGATAGAATTAGTTCTCTATGTATGAACATAGCAACTGGTTCTTTTATCGTGGTTGCCAGATAATGCGGGTATTTAAAGTAAGTGTGCATAACAACTAGACACGCCTATTACGCAAAATTGCTACAGGCAGCCCCCGTTATACCGGACACAACTAACGATGTGGGAATGTACAAGATTTCACACCGGCTATTCTACTCTCACTATACGGACAGTTCATCTGTCACCACTTATCTCACTAGTAGTTGAATGAAGCCATCCCCCAACGTCGATTGTTTTGGGGGGGTTGCTGGTGTGTCTGAAGCGCTAGGTGCAGAAGTTGAAATTGAGAAATAAGATCGGCTATTGGTAGTGTGCGGTCTTGACTATCAACCCATTCTACTAGATATGTCTCTAATAGAGGAAATTTCGAGCGTGGCAAATAATTGTAACCCAGCGAATGACCAAATCCCATAACACAAGATCTCCATTTCATTATCTATCTTCCTCCAAGCCACACCTGCTAGCGTCATAACTACCCAATGATTGAGGGGCTGTACGGGGCTCTGAAGAATTCTTGAATGAAGTGGAAGGTACATACAGCTAGGTGGCAAAGATGTACGGTACTACGGTGCATAAACCCTAGCCTGTGCATAGGCTTGATTCAGATGTTGACGTGCGCCCAATCTGAAGTGCGGGGAACAGCTGGAAGGTACTATGTATATGGCACTAAGCTCCAATCGCTGTATTTATTAATTCATGTCTAGTAGTCTGGTTGGCACACAACAGCCTCGCTAATGGGTATCCAACTTAGTCCGTTATCCAACTCTTTACGAGAGGTTCTGCAGAACTCAAGTTTGTCATCACGCTCTACGAGCGGCTTGTGCCAACCAGACTATGTCATCACGTACACCTAAGCGCCCAACTACAGCTAGTCTGGCGGGCACCGCCTCTCGAAGAGAGAACTACAGCTACCGTTGCGCCTCATGAATTTGGCCAAGTCGCTAGACCTCATCTCGAGTTCCATTCGTGGAACCATTTTGACGCCACCATGGAGTTGGCCAATGAGAGCGATCGCCAGAAGCCAAGAATGTAACACAACTAAATAACCTTGTGCTTAATCACACGTGAACTCGTGAAGCACTTCACTTGATTCACATATGTAATATGGAGTCTCCTTGCATATCCAGTTAGTCTGGTTGGCACAACACTGGCACAACACACGAGGGTGTTGTGCCAACCAGACTAATATCCAGTGTGAAGTCCCCTTGACAGGATTCGCGCTGCCTCGGACTTTAGCAGAATTAGTATTAGTTCGCTACCATAATCGCTTCAGAAACCCTAGTAACATAAATTGATATTGCAATCATGGGTAGATAGTGCAAGCCAGCAAAGTAGCCTGGCGATTTAGGAGGTGTTATTCTAGCGCGAATTGAGATTCTCCGAGATATGTACTTAAGTATGTAGATTATATATATCTCAGCGCCGGTTCCGACTATATATTTTACCTTAGTCAGGTTGGTTTCCCTCAAGTTCAAAGTCGTAATACTAGGTGGATGCTTGTAATTGCGTTGTTTCTCCCGTTTATACCAGTGAAGTGATGTTCAAGGGTGAAGATATCGTACGCCATTTTTTAATTGTTCAACTTCAATGCCTTACAAATTTGCGCAAGATCGACAAACATGAAGCCCTCCCAATGCTCTATACGTAGGGGTCTGCTAGCTATTCTATTGAACTAACATCTCCATGCTCTAGATTCGAAAATACTTTTATATTCTGATCCAATTTCCTCATACCACGCACCTCTCCAGTTCACGTACAACCTTCGTAAAAAAACCCTCGGTTACCCTAGCACCCTCCAACTCCGATAAGTCCTCACACCCATCCTCTTGCCCCATTCCCTCGCCTTCGCCGCTGTCCCGGTCTACCAGGTCACCTCTAAGGCACCTCATCACCGCATCACGATATATCTCACCCATCAAGAAATCCAAAGCCCCCGGCATATTTTCCTCTGTGGTCGGGTCTAGTAGCCACTCTCTAATCTTCATGATCTGCGTCAATGGCACATGGGGCACCGGAGCAGAGCCGGAGCTCAGCACGCCAGCCATGGACCTTTTTAACTTCGATGATTTTGATGCAGACCCGCCGTTACCCACTGCGATCAAGGCTAGCTCCGGGACAATCTTTGATACAATCTTCCGCAGGGGCCGCCAGTGTGCAATCTCGAGGAATATCAAACCCAGTGAGTAGATATCAAAGAGTCGATTGAAGGGTTCGGAATAATCACCAATAGCCAACGGATGCCGGTAAATGTCGTGCTCCGGATTCGATGATGGCTGCTCGCTTACCTCACTGGTTCCGTCGAATCGGGCATACTCATAGCCGACTAAATACGGCTCATCAAGGCTTATACCCGACTTGTGCCCCCCCGTATTCGGCCGAGAGGGGAAGAAAAGGATGTTGTCTGCCCTGAGTGACTTATGCAGCCAGCCAGCACTATGTAACTGACTCAAAGCACTTGCCAAAATTCGCGCCAGCCTCACCCGCTGTGTTTGAGATGGCAGAAAATTTCTCAACCGGAACATCTGCAATAAACTGATCGGTGACTTGTTAGGGACAGCGTCCGCAGGTCGATTGAAAACAAATCCATATTGAGCCTTCCCGTAGTCCTCAAAGAACCCCCTGCAATGTAATGCACGGAAAGACGGGTGTTTAGGGGCATGCAGTAGGTGCGCAAGGTTCTCAACTCGGGGGCGGATTTTCGACCGTAATGGCTTGTTGATGGATTTCCACTCGATATAGATCGGTTCCGGACAATCAGGCTGTGTTGTGTAGAGTGCAATCTCTCGAGTCGGACGAGGTCCCTCACCAGACTTGCAAGATATAAGGTTCGGGTCAACTGTAGGGAGCGGGTTTCTCTTCCGGTAATTCAGAGGCCCAGCTGGGGACTTTGGTCGCGGACTTGTTCCATACTCGTATCGTAGGGAGCTACCACTAATGCTAGTGCCACTCTTGCTTGGAGAGGTGGAATAGACCGACACCTGCGAGGGAGTATCCATTAGGGTCAAGTGCGTGGTGTGCTGTCCACCAGGGTGAAGGTGATATGGCGGAGGAGCCTGATCATATGCATTCAACAGCTGCATCCGGAGATGCTTCACCGCCGCTGAAGATGCCATTGGGTTATCATGTCCCACCACCAACTCCACACTGCTCTGAATCGCCTTCAATTCATCGAGTTTATCATTCAGGGCCACAACATTTAACAACAACACCCTGATATCATTTCTCATGATCTCCTGCTGCTGACCGTCCAACAAATCCACCAGCCTCTGAACAAAAAAACCAATCTTCCTAACTAGATTTTCAAAATCCCCTTTATCGGCCACAACCCAGATCATCTTCCGGGGAATATCCTTGAACAAACCCGCAACGGACAATATCCTACTCCGCTTTTTCGCACTCACAGCACCTCCCAAAACTCCCCCTCTAGCAACATACTCTGGGATATCCTCCGGCGCCATCTTCCCCGCTCCCTTCTCTGCCGCAACTTCCAATCTATACTTCTGCTTCATTGCATCCGCATCTGTAAGCAGCGTCGCCAACTCAGACAGCGTCTCCTCAATTAAACCTCGATTTAGCCGCTCGTGCAACACCCCCGCCACCATCTCTGCTTGGGAGCGAAGCAATCCCGACTGCTCGCCCCACTGCACAAGGCGGTATTCTTCTAGATGAAGCATACATCGTAATGTGGAGGCGTCCTGGCCAAGGTTTTGCGCAGAAGAAAGGAGCAGGAAGCCCTTGATGCAGGTCGCAAAGAGTGAGAAAGTGAACCCGGTGATACCGAGGGCGGCTGAAACGGGCTCCAGGATGAATTCGCAGCGGGGAAAGTGAGTCGGGATACCGGTGTTTGCAAGTGCAGCAGCTTACCACCTAGCAGTCACGTTCTGAGTTCCAAGTCAAGCCCAACTGCAACTGTCGGATTTATTCGTCGCTCATCAAATCGTAATCAATATCGTCAGAATTCGTGAAGACCTCGTAGGTATTTTCGATAGCTGTAGAATTGAACAAGTGGTTCAAGTTGTATAACTCTCAGTCGCTGAGATAAATATCTAGTAAAATTTATTATCTACTTTTTCAGTAGAGGCTCAAAACGCACGAGCCAGGGTCTCGTCAGCTGTGGCGACAGCATGCCTATCCTGCGACTTGATATTATTTGGTATAATCCTACGAGGGGCAGAGCAACCAGACTATAATTAACCCAACATATACATGTCGCTGAGGTATGAAAATGAAAATAGGATAAGGACAGGTAATAAAGAAACAGAATCCACAATATCAGGCCAACTGGAAGCATATGGGAAGAGTAGAAAGCACGGTCTAGTACTTGGTGTACTAGCCTATCACAGAAGCTACTTGTTTCTCCACAAAGACTCAAAGACAGATCCCGGAATGGCTTCCCAGGATCTCAGAAAGCCTAGCACGTACTGCATCTGGCCCTCCAGGGGCGTTGCAATGTCAGGATATTTTGCATAAAGGTACGGAGATATGTGTATGAGGAGTAATGTTCGTCTTGGCATCAACCTCGTGACGCCAAGGACACGTTTACTAGTATCCGTACTTCACCACGTGAATGATTACAACATTTCAGGTGTTCTGCACCCAGCCTTATTACTCATGCCTTCGTATTTCTAATCGTATTTAAGGTTATATAGAAAGTAAGTTGAGCATTTAGATAGGCTAAATCTCGGTTCGAAACGTCTAATAGGTGGTAGCTTTTCGGCGGTGTGGTTAACGTTATGTCGTGTACCTTGATTACCTTTGGTGTAGATTCGAGCTCATTACCTGTTCAAGTAACTCGACACCTAGCCTCGGGACCGTAATGTCTAGCCCATTACACACTCTAACAATCAGGATGGTTCCGAGACATAATTGTTAGTTGCCAGTCAATTCGACTGACAATTCTGATCGTTTCGCTTGATTATTATAATTATTGTTTATTAGGATAAACAAATATATACATTCACATAGAAATACATTAGTGAACCATACCGGAATTAATAAAAACTGTGCATGGCTCAGCCGCATCTTACCTTGAGTTAAAGCTTACTAGGTACCATACTGCGCAAGTACCAATTTCAATTTTTAAGACCCATTTACTGTTTTCAGGCATTACACCTGCTTCTTTTTCAGCTTGTCCCTACCTGTGAGTTTAAAGACCAATTGTCCATACATAATTCGAGTATGTCTATGTTAGTAGACGACTACGCTTGCCATTCCAATAATCGAGCCCTCAAACACTAAGGTTCATGTCGACGTGCTCCCGATATGGTGATACAAAAGGCATCAGATTATTGTACCTTGCATAAAACTTGAAGGCGCTGATAACTATTTGCTCCGAGCATCGGGAGTATTAAGCACATGCTGCCTAGCCCTGACAGCTATGCCTGCAAAGCTTGATTTTGTAGATTCCTATTTGGGATACCACAGGAATATTAGTAGCATGTACTCGATAATTAGTGAGAACGCTGGCACTGGTTATGTAGGCAGCAACCAGTTGCTTTCGCGACTCCTTCTTTGCATCCTTTTCCTGAATTATATATACAAAACTACTCACTAAACTTACCACTCGAATCCTCGAGTTTTTATTAGGCAGCTTTGGGGTCTCTAATGATGATAATTATCCCCTGGACAAAGGTCAGACGACCTATATGTATGAGGTAGCTATGCATAATTTTGGTGACTTTTGTCCCGCCCAACACATGCACTTTATAGTGTCGGCAAACTCAAGGCACAAGGAGTGCTTTATGCACATGCAACTAGCGTTTAGTCTGACCTGGGTTCTTATTTCTTGATCGGATAATCCTTCCAACTATCATTTCCAAAATACATCATAAATCTACTAGTATTGCTGCTAGGCCAGCAGTTCTGGGACGATGTCTTCCCGCGTCACTATGTATGCAGCATTGTCCAAAAACAATTATGACAGGGATATAAACATAGTTCTGGAAATCCAAGTCACTTGAGAACCATCTGGAGTTCCCATAGCTTATGTACCAATATTCTGCAATATACAAGTGTCCATACAATCGATGGACTGTAGGCAGATCACTGAGTAGGAACATACAACCGAGAGCCCAGGAGGGTCCCGCTACTTGGGTCAGGATAGGTACTGTCGCCATTTTGTACCGGTACTATGGCCCGCCAATTAGTAACTATTTCACCAGAGAAGGGACTCAGACTCGCGCATCTTCCCTGGGTTGGGAAGGAATTCTTCACGAAATCTCCGATCTTCATGCTATGCGAATATCCATAAGGTGCCCTTCCTTCACGCCACGAGTTCAAATACGACTCTATTTTGCGCCCTTTCATGTTCTTGGCCCCTGGGATCCTTACGTAGGTAATAAATATATCCGCTTCCGATACTCCGATTCCAGATAATACCATTGCCTGCATCATCCCGCAAATGAGCCGTCTTACATATTTACTTATCGTGGAATTCCCTACGTGGAATGCCACGAGCTGTGACCTCGAATATGTATAGGGAAATCTCACTACTTGTGGATGACGGAACTTGAGAATAATGTGGCGAAAATGAGCGTCGCAACCTGGATTTGTACAGCGCAGGACGGTTCAGTCGGCCACGCTAACTTTGTGCGGGAAGTATTCCTCTGCAAAACCTCAAATAGGGTTAGTTGTCCGGTTGACTGAACCGTCCAGTGCTATAGCCTCGGTACCTAATGTACCTACACTGCCGCTTCCATTACATATGCACAGCTCTTTAGGGTTATAGGACTTTAGCTCATAGCAACTTAAGCCGGTCCCACTAGTCTTATGATAGGATTCAAGAAAAATATGTTGACGGCAGTAAATTTAAAGTATGTAAGATTTCGTACAAACAAAAGTGTCCAAACGTCCCTTACTGTTGTTTACTGAGCAACAGAATAGTGTGGGAGTTCACATGCACACGTCCTCGCTTACTTAATACCTAGGCAACCAGTCTTTTAAACGCAATTCGGACCTCATACATACATTTCCGGCTGTCTTGGTTCGCTTTTCCTCCCATGCTAGTTATGTACCACAGTAGTGTTTACCCCTGGTTCGAATTTAATCCTTGTGATCAGTTCTCTCACCACTGAGCGAATATGCTCAAGGTTACGACATCGGAGGCTTCGTCCCTACCATTTGTCGGATTCCCATGCACGAATCGATCTCCCACACTTGGCATGGCGGCTGGAGATCAGCGTCGGAATTGATCGTAGGGCAAATCACGATGATCCTCACGTAAAAATTGCGATGGGTAACTACTGTCGCTGCAATGTTTTCGATATCAATTTCTGAATGGCGAGAGTGGTAGTTAGACGAGCAACTTGAAGAGATGCGTGGCGGGCGCAAGGGCCACATCAGCGGAGCTCGAACCTTAAGTGCTAGTTTAGTATGTGGAGTCGCTGCTAAATTGGAGCCAGGCCACATATTTAGTTAGGCGCGCGCGGACACAAAGTGTAAGATTCAGCTCTTCCATAACACAGCAGTTGTGTTATTGTGTCACGTAGCACCTGGTAATGACATTCACGCCAAGCCCCGAGTCTCGGTGACCCTCTAGATCTAGGTTTTCTTTTTTTTTCTTTTTTTTTTTTTTTGTATGCGGCGTAAGGCCTAGATCTGGGTTAACAGATAAGAACGGCCAATTTTGTCACTGTTGCGGGAAATGCTTTTGTAGGATCGCCATCTGGGGCGTGTATTTTGCGGCTTTGTGTGACAGATCAATGGGTCAACTAGGAGCTGTTACGGTCAACTCAAGCAGACTAGCGGATTTTTATTCCAGGAGCCAACCTTGTTAGCGAGGAAACGGGGGACAGGGGGTAATGATTTTTTCTGTGAGTGGTTTAGCATGCTCGGTGCAATCCCATTTCAGCATAGATCACCGTTATGAACTCTATAATGGCTAAAGAATCCACCGGATTCGCGGAACCACTGGAGCGGTGAACCCACAGGCATCCAATCAAGCTCGCTATGGTACAATGAGCGTCATCTCAGGGGCAGAAATATGCAGGCACACAAGCCCGCACGTGCATGGCGCCAGAGCCCTGTGACCGTGCGCATTCAAACCCGGCAATGCTCATTATTCATCTCCATAACACAGCACAGAAGAGATTTGTGATGATCTTGTCTGAGTCTTCGTACCAATGGCAAGCCTATTGACTTTTGCATGTATATTTGAGCCCCCCACTCCTTTTAGAAGAGTCTGATAATCTAGTTTTAACACCAACACTTGAGTGGCAATGCCCCCAAAGCACAGTGCACCGTGGGCCAGTGGTGGGATGCTATCCTTGAGTGCCTGGTTTACTGAGCGTTCCTAAATCCTTGCCCAACCCCTAAGCTAACCTGGTTAAACAGACAGAGGATCGAGCGGAGGGCCCTTGGTTATTAAACTTATCACTGCTGGCCTCCCTCTCAGTTCCCCCAACTCTCCTTGACACCACTCATCGGAAATCTCACCCGGCACGACCTTGCGTTGATAGTGATCAACTTACCCTCGTTTAATATTCCCAACGATCCTTCAGTTCCAAAATTCCACACGATGATCTCTTCGCGATCGCCAGTTCGTGCGCAGGTGTTAGCCTTGCTTGCAGCATCACTTCTTGCGATTCCTCACGTGGCCGCTGAATCGACTCAGGGAGAGCTCAGAGGTCGTGCGCCAACTCCTCGTGCAGGTGGAAGACCATGGCAATACTCCAGCTTTGTGGCCGAGAACGATCTTGCGTGCTGCCCAGAAGGAAGCACTGAGAGGTATCCTGGGTCTTGTTGCACGACGGGCCATACGGTAAGTCAAGCTATCTATATTATATATATTATGGGTTGTGTTCTGAGTGTTGACAATGTCCTTTTTAGTGTGTTAAAAACAACAGCACTGGACAGGCAACTTGCGTCAGCATTCCTCCAACCAACAACAGCACCAACCATACCGAAAGTAAGACCAACGGGACGCATTCTCCCACGGAGACTGGCTCTGGCGCTATCTCGGTTGCAGCATGGGGAATGTGGACCTCAGTCGCCGGGCTCGCCGCTGTAGTCGGAGCCATGTCCCTTTAAGTTTGACAACTTGCTTTTTTCTACAATATACGCAAATCATCGCAACACAAGGGGGATTTAGGTGGAAGTTTGAGAGAAATAGCAGCCATACCCCCGCGCGTCAATTGGGTCATAAACATGCATCAGCACGTAATACTTTCCGTTCTTTCGATATCAGCACAGCACGATATTGGCAAGCAGCTAGAATGGAGAGTGGATGGATGGATGGCTCAACTCAATGTCGTCAGATCATGCGGGGTTTGGGTATCACGTTTTCAGACTCTACCCAGGCTGTCGGTTTCTTGCTTTCATTCTCAGTCGTCAATCATGTCTTCCATTCATTTCAAATCGGATACCCTCTGGTCTCTAGTACGCGTGGTCAGTTCTGTGGCAGGTGTTCTCTACCATACTCTTTCTCAGAAGATTCGACTCGAATCATTTCCCTGTTACTATAAGGAATATAATGTGTGTTAATGATAACGACGTTCCGGAGTTTGCGGAGGTCATGTTATTTTGAAAAGCTAACCGATATCGATATTGGGTGGCCGTCGTTATTTCGCGGTACCAATAACATCTTCCATGTTCTTGCTTGCAATCAAAAATTCCGTTCAAGCTGGTTCCCATGAGAAACGTGACCACGAATTGCTGCACTCCATATTGCAGTGCAGGGGAGCTAGCCTCATTGTGCCAGAACTCTCATTCCCGACGACCTGGGCTTGCCAAAGACTATTTTGATCTGTCGAAATTAACAGACTAGGTAGCTCTGATGATAATTTCAGGGTAGATTGCGGGTGCCCTCCGCCACAGTTCCACAAGACCCGGACTTCATCAAACGTCAAGGTATGAACAGGGAACATGGTTCCCTGACTAGCAACGTGCGCGTGAAGCGAGCAACGCTCCTATTGGACAATTTACGGGGAAAACTGGTGAATAGGAGTCCTTGTCAATATCTTTTGATCTTTCCTTTTGTGCTAGCCGCGTTACTAGGAGCGTAGAGCTCGGACTTTGATTAATCCTACAGCAAGGTTTCACTTTGGAAAAGGAGTCTTTTTCTTGGTACTCATTCTACGCTGCTTAGGTTCGGGGTACCTAATGATAAAGTCTTTTGGCTACGAGGTGCAGAGCACAACAAACTCCTGTGTTTTCAACGGTTGCGCATATGTAGCTTCGATCAAAGACTGGCATTTGTATGGGAACTTGGAGATTCTATATAATTAAGCAGAATCCTCTACTAGGATTAGAGCTCAATTCATATCATGATTCTGATACCAAAAATAAGATCTAACCAAAGTTCGAGCGTTTCTGTAGCAACATTTACGATATCTGATATACTGGTCGGAGATTGAAAAATATGATAGTTTTCCTCAACATGCCCCAGTTCGCCAAGATCGTTCGTCTACATCGATCGGAAGGTCGCAAAAATTGCCAAATACCATTGATTATGTGCCCTGCGACCTGGAGTGAATCAAAAATCGCGGTTTGAGTGGGCGGTAAGTTCACGAGCTGGGAGCACCCCCAGTTGCCAGCAAGTCACTCTATTGTACGATTCGTTGAATTGACCACATGCAGATATGTGCAGAGGTGGTGGAGGAGTTTTAGTCTCTGCATTTCCAATTCTGTGGGAGCTGAAAGTTTCAAGAATAATCTTGGGTCTAGAGAAGTTAGTAAGTAACGAGCGTCGATGAAACAAAGATAATGCACGTACTGACGTCGTCGACCTGCCAGGGATGAGATCTAAAGTACCTAACCGACACGACACGACATAATCCCTTTCTAGAAATCGGCGATCATAAAAGATATGACAAGTGGTGTCTGAAATCAACATATGCATGCTGTCTTCCTTAATTTACCTCTAGCGTGAAGATTTTGGTCTTGCGAATTTCATTGAGGTATCCTAGGTGAGTGAGTATCCATGGGCTGGTACACTGTATCATGACGCTACTACCACTTAAAATCGTGTTCATATCACCTGCTTGCAATTGGTTCATGGGTATATGCGTGTAGGGGGGAGAGAGAGAGAAGTGGGGAAGTGAAATCTCTAGGGTCGTGCATCCTTCCTGTCTGTTAGACTAGTGGAGAATTCCGCATATACTGGTTGTTTCAGAGTCAATATAGATCTATCTTGAGCCGGAACCCCCACGTCTTAACTGCTAATGGGTCAAATAACATGACTCAGGCTAATTCTGATTCGTGTCTATATCGTTCAATAGGAGAAAGCTGGTGCCTGTTCATGCACAGTACAATCAATAAAATTCATCCTCGATTCAGATATGCGGAGGGAGATGCATACATACATGTAGTCATATCTTCTGATTGGGCACATGATAGATCTGCCTTTTGGAATTTCGTTGATATCGACCCACGAGGGTTATACAACAAGGGTGTGAACAAGTGATTACTAGCCATGAGGAAATCTAGTTGGTATACAAACACTAACAAACACCAACAAACATCAAGGTGTACTCACTACATAAATATCAGTGGGAAACTATGTTATCACAATTGTAACATCGACAGACCAACCATCTGAGCACCCCAGTTAACTGTGTTATCAGCGTAGTATGCACTTTTAATATAGGCATAAAGCTGCGCCACTACAGGTTGTCTCAGTGGTGACGCTTGGTGAAAATACAGTGTGAATTATTTACACAAGCGCATCTCGATTCTGATTGTACTTTCCCCAACAAAGATGAAATCGGCATCAAAAGAAATCGTCACTGTTTGCGAAAACTGTACATGTCTGGTGTTATCCTACTGGGCCTATCTATGTATATGTGTTTGCCTCCCCGCGTAGCTCCGGCTTTGCCCCCCCGGTCTACTAGAATTGGGGCATATATAAACCAAAAGACTTTGCGCAAACCCTTACCCAAATGCCTTTTCGGGGGTGCCTAAATTAGTTGAAAACCCTTGCAACCCCTCTGTATGTACAGTCACATTCAGAAAGTCTTCGGCCTGCAAGCGCGGAGCTCAGGCTGCGGCTAGAACAGGGTCCGCATAGGCACCCAAAAGGCCCTGTTCCAGTCCGCGCATGTTAATTGACAATTGATATCAGCCATGCTGCCGCTGGCTGGCTAGGCCGTATATAGAATAGCCGCTCCATGTCTGTTTCAGACCGCCCTAGCCGCACCCAGTCCTATGAATGCCGAAGACTTTCTGAATGTGACTGTATCTATCTCGGTAAGGGATCGCAGTTCACGACCTGTTTCCAGAACAATTGATCACTTATATATGAGTCGTTGAGGGGGATATTTCGACAGGTATTATTGGAGGAAGCGGGTAGCGTATGAGCAATCCTATTCCCACAAATGACAAAAATGCCCAAGCTATAGTAATTGCTCCATGAAACGCAGGTTATATAGAATTTAGCTCATGGATTTCGTCTTTTTTCCTCAAGGCACTAAGGCATGGCTTGCGAGAAATATTTTACTCTGGGCACAGTCTATTGGATTTGTATGGCGCTTGGCATGTTTTATATGGGGCTTGGCATATTTTGGATTTGATACTGATTCAACATTTGTTTCTCATGCTAAAGTTATAATATGAGCTTGCAGTGTATATGAAAGTTATACCTATTGATATGATCTTCAGTGTTGAGAATTATCGAATTCGAGATGCATTTTTAATGGCTTTTGTAAATGCATGGTCTTTAGGATAGTCTGGTGGAAAGGTGCCATTGTACCTTTTAAGTAGGTTGTACTACGGAAGAGGGGGTAGAAGGTGCCATGGGGCATTCCTTGGAGGAGGAGATTGAGATACCAGCGTGGCAAGCAGGATGCGTAGAAGTGGAGTTTGCTTGAGTGAGGTATGTGATGACTATGGGAGCTGCTGCTGGGAGTTTAAGGATACTGGGGAGACGCCTTCGTACCCCTCAAATGAAAAAACAAGGGGCAAGGATCAACGCGGGATACCTCTCTATGGTGGTTGAGTATGGTGCAGAGGAGTAGTTGAAGAGAAGGCGGGGGAGGGGGAATGGGGATTGAGGGGCGGGGTTAAGGAGGCATAGATGAGGATTCTGTTGCTCTTGAAGTTGCTCATTTGGCATGGGTTAGTGCCCCTTGTTGAGACCCTCCCGTTTTGTCATTTTGCAAGTTCTCCCTTCAGTGTTAATTTGACATAGACAAGATGCTAGATAGAGCATACTAGTAGTTGTTTCCATAGATTTTAATTTCGCCGAAATGGCTTCGGTATGCCTGCACCATATTACGGATTAGTGCCATCTGCAGGGATATTCTTCCCCGGTCAACCCCAGGTAGTGCTCGTACTCATTGAGACCAGCATAACTGGTACCGGTACTGGTACGTGATTGGCTGCCCATTGGGCTCGGTCGGATGCATATGCAGTTCATGCAGTTTGTTAGGTGTTTTACGATGAGTTCTATTAGTTAATTACATAGAAACCTGCTGGTCGTTATCATCGTGGGAATGTGAAGATGAAGTGCGCGCGACATCACTCCGAATACCTATTGCAGCTGCCTCCCTTCCATCATGTTCCGAGAGGCTTGAAATATGGCGATGCGGCGTTCTCATCAATTACATTTTTACACCCAAGGACCAATGAATGGATTCTGCAGAGCAATGCTGGCAGGGACATGAGTGCGGCTGAAGCTTCTTGCGGATATTTTCCTATAATCTACGACGTCAAATAAATCTTGCTCGATCCAAGCACAGCTATTCAATCATGGTGGAAAATCACCAGAAGCCATTCTTGAGAGGTATCTTTTCCAATCGCCGCAAGGGTTCCAAATCGCGGGAGCCAGAGCCAGCTCCGAGCACATCATCACAGTCTTCATCCCGGCGCTTCTTTTCAAGGAAGCCAGCCTCTATTCCTGATTCAGCTTCAGCTTCACCCGATCCATCGACACCGGCAACGGCATCGACGTCCACGCCTACACCCCACCCCACTGTGCATACCAACGATATCCCGGCTGTTGCTGTTTGCACCGACCCAAATGGACTCTGGCAGAGGGCACTTGACATAGCTCAGAAGAAGCTGTCAGACAAGGATTTACCACCTCTCGACGTCAGCAAACACCTCTCCGCTGCCAGTGGTGCCAATGGTGACCAATCCGCAAGCCACATTGTTGCCTTGACGATAGGGGACCTACAGGCCACCATCAAGACTAAGCAGCAGCGCGCGGATGGCAAAACTACGCGGTGTGAAGAGATGCTAAAAATGTTTAGCAAATATGCCGTAATTGTCGATATAGCCATACAGCATAGTCCGCAGATTACTGCACTGGTTTGGGCGGGAGTTAGGCTTACACTACAGGTTAGTGATGCCATGCCCCTTATGGATCGTTATCTTTCCTTCACCACCTTTATACGTTAAAAAATATGTGTTATACGGCAGATTGCTCTCAATCGTATGGAAATCGTGGAAAATCTTGAAAAGGCTACAGCAATGATTATCGAAAAAATGGCAATATGCGATTTCTACGCTAGTATCTATATGGGGACATCTTCCCCGAAAATTACACTATCTGTTACTTCAACGGAGAGACTCCGCCACACTCTGGATTCTGCTCTTCCTGAGCTCTACGCTTCCATTCTGGTTTTCTCAGTGAAGGCACAAGTGTACTTCAGTCCATCAACAAATGGCAAGTAAATACTTATGTTTGTGGTAGTGAGAACGATCTACTGATTCCAAAACAGTTATAGGGATTGGGAAGAAAGCGGCGAATATGCTGAAGCCCTTTGTGCACGAGTTTCAGCCATTTCTTGATGACATGCTGGAAAAGGAGAGGATTCTCAGAGAATGCGCGGATATATCCACAATGAATATGATAATGGGTTGGTACACCCCCTGGTCCATAGTAGGTGTAGGTGGGTGAAAGCTATAGCCCTCGAGGTTAGCTGACATGTGCTGCATTTTAGAAAATTCTGGGACACTGAAAGAGATCCAAGGCCTTCTCAAAGATATTGAATCAAATTTGGCACCATTAACAAAGCTGAATGGTGAGGGTCTAACCAAGAGCATAGACGGAAGGCGGTATCTAATTGAAATGGCAGAGATGGTGGCAGATAACTTGAACCTGACGAATGACATATCTCGGAAGATGGACGGTATATTCACCCGTTCAACAGAATAAACGAAATAAAATTTGACATGACTTGTGTAGATGATAAGGTACAGAAACTATTGCAGCTGCTATCTCCACTCGAGCCTCAGAAGCGTCATCAAGATGTTCGTGCCAGTCGCCTTGAGGGCACGGGTACTTGGCTTCTAAAACACCAACGTTTCCTCCAGTGGGCTGAGGATACTAGCACCACACAAGAACCGAGTGACCGTATTCTGTGCTGTTCTGGGATACCTGGTGCTGGGAAAACCGTGATAAGGTATGTAATGATTCGCAAAGGGAAACATCCTGCTAATTCTGCATATCTCTGATCCTTTTAACAGTTCCATTGTATTCGATAATTTGGTATCGCGCTTTCCTCAGAGAGATAAGGCTGCCATTGTTTGTCTATATTGCGATTATCGAGACAAAAGCCAACAAACTTTAGACAATTTGTTGGGCAGCTTGGTTAGACAGTGTCTCACTTCCATGCCACACGTGCCGGATGAGGTAGCGGAGATGCTGGGATTGATCCAAAGAGAGCGCAAGAGAATAGAGGTGAAAGATGCTCTTCAGGCGCTTAAGTTCATCTTACTGCAGTTAGACCACGCTTTTCTTTGTATCGATGCTCTTGACGAGCTGGAACCAAGAATACGCAAAGACCTCTTGGAAATACTTCGGGTTGAACTCACCAATACTGTTAAGCTCAAGTTATTTCTTACTGGTCGACCGCATATACCACTAGAGGTTAACCAGTGGCTTCAAGTTCAACAAGACCCTATCAATATTCAAGCTAGCCCGGACGATATTCGAAAATATCTTATTAATGAAATTGCATGTGATCCACGACCAGACGCAATGAACGATACACTCCAACATGAGATTGTAAATGAAATTACACACAAATCAGAAGGAATGTAAGTCATGAGAATATCAGCAATGCTTTACATTTACTAAATCCATTAAGGTTTTTGCTACCAACCTTACAAATACGCTTCGTACTTGAGCAGACAACAAAAGCCAAGAGACAGAAATCACTCCAGATCTTGCCTAAAACCCTTGGTGATGCATTTGCATGTACAATTAAGAGAATTAAGAATTCGCCGCCGAGTGTTGCTGAACTGGGCATGAAGGTACTGACCTGGCTGCATTTAGCCTACCGGCCACTGAAAGAGGAGGAACTCAAACATGCACTTGCGGTTGAACTTGGTGATTCCGAACTCGATCCCGACAACATTCCTTCTCGGAAAACGTTTCTCGACGCTTGCCTTGGGCTGGTCACTGTGGACGAAGAGACGCTTACCATCCGTTTTGTGCACTACACTTTAGAGGAGCATTTCAGAAAAAATAGCAATGCATACTTCCCATCGGATCACATTGCGGGCGTTGCGGAAACCTGTTTGACGTACCTCAGCTTCGGCAAACTAGGGCACCATTGTACGACTCTGGAGGAGCTTGGACAATACATGGGAGAGTTTGCCCTCTTGGATTACGCAGCCTGCCACTGGGGCGACTACGTTCGGCGACAGTGCACTGATTCTGTAAGAACGCTTGTGTTGGAGTTCATACAACGCAAGAGCGAGGGTTGTCATTGTGCGCTACAGGTATTGTCTTGGTCGAATACTGATGTATGGAGGAGTGGTGGAGTAGCACGCCTGTTTTCTTGGGTGCATACAATAGCATGGTTTGGACTACACGAGCTCAAGAGAGAATTGTCTCCCCGACAGGACTGGAGTGTGGAATGTGACAATGGGCGGACGCCCCTGTCATATGCAGCCGAGAATGGGCATAAGGATGTTGTGCGGCTGCTTGTTGAGCGAGAGGATGTTGATGCTGATTCAAAGAACAAGTCTGGCCGGACGCCCCTGTCATATGCAGCCGAGAATGGGCATAAGGATGTTGTGCGGCTGCTTGTTAAGCGAGAGGATGTTGATGCTAATTCAATGGACAGCGATGGCTGGACGCCCCTGTCATATGCAGCCTGGAATGGGCATAAGGATGTTGTGCGGCTGCTTGTTGAGCGAGAGGATGTTGATGCTGATTCAAAGGACAGGGATGGCTGGACGCCGCTGTCATATGCAGCCGAGAATGGGCATGAGGCTGTTGTGCGGCTGCTTGTTGAGCGAGAGGATGTTGATGCTAATTCAAAGAACAAGTCTGGCAAGACGCCCCTCTCATCTGCAGCCAGGTCTGGGCATGAGGCTGTAGTGCGGCTGCTTGTTGAGCGAGAGGATGTTGATGCTGATTCAAAGGACAGCGAAGGCCTGACCCCCCTGTCAATTGCAGCCGGGGGTGGGAATGAGGCTGTAGTGCGGCTGCTTGTTGAGCGAGAGGATGTTGATGCTGATTCAAGGGACAACAATGGCAAAACTGCTCTCGACTGGGCTAGGGAGATAAGGAGCAGGAGGATCTTAGGCTTAGTCCTTCCACTTTCTTGGGGAAGGTATGATTCCACCGTGGCGCTGCTTGATCAAATCTGCAAAGCGAAAGCCCACGAGGAAATTATGTAGCTAAGTGATACTAAGTTGTTGGTAGCCACCTTGGAGGCTTAGCTCTATAAGGTAGTTTCTTGAAAATTGCACGCTCAATCTGTGCTTCATCGATACCATTTTTTTTTTGTACAACGTTACTGGTAATCGATTATCTAGCTAATGAACAGAGACCACATCCCTGGTGATCATGCGAATTATCCAACCCCTGGGCCAGTCCCTGCTCTCAATTTCCGTGGTGATGTACAAAAGTAAGGGAAAGGACTCTTGCTCCTGGATGAGTTCCCCTCATCCAGCAATTAACGTAAGCGATAGGGATGCGACGCACTACAGGGATGCGACGCACCCTGGTTGCGGCTCTGCGCGGATAGCAACCATATCGCGGCTGTGGGCAAAGCGGGACAACAACTCACGCAATACAACTGAAGCCGAGGATTCCTGGATGTTAACTATCACGATGACGAGAGAAGAGAAAATTCAGGAGGCAATTAAAGGTATGAAGGAGGGTATATCTCCTTCAGTTCGAAGAGCTACAAAGTTTTTTGAGATACCTGAAACCATTCTTAGGCAACGACATAATGGGACTAGAAAGTCAAGAGTAGAGGCGCATGAGGAGCAACAATGGTTGAGTGCAGAGGAAGAAGAGTCAGTAGTTAGATACTGTTCTGTGGTAGACGGTTTGGGATTTCCTTTAACTTATGAGCTATGTAGAGAAATTGGAGAGGATTTATATAGGCAATCTCATGAAGAGGATGGGGTAGAATTTGGGAGCATTGGGTAGGATGCTTTTTTAAAGCGTCACAAGGAGCTCAAAGACAAGATGGGAAAGGGTATTTCTCGTTAGAGGTCAACTGGAAGCAACCCTGAATTGATTTCTAAATTTCTGGAGGAAGTTCATAGAGTAGTTGTTAAGAACAAGATACTCTCTTTAAATATGTGGAATATAGATGAGAAAGGATTTCAAATGGGTCTTGTAGGTCAATGTAGGGTTATTGTAGGGCAGGAAGAAGGAATTCACAATTTCGAATAGATAGAGAAAGAGCTTGTAATATTAATTGAGACTGTTAATGCTGCCGCTGATGCAAATATGGAGTGAGATATTAATATGTATACTAGGAAGCCAACATATAAGGTAAAGGATTAAAGATGGTTATTAGAGTGTAAAGTTATTACTAGTGCAGATATTGAGCTATTAAAGGCTGCTGATAGAAGGCAGAAAATGTGAAGGAAAAGTAGGCAGCTGAAAAGGAAAAATGGAAAAAGAAAACATCCATGATGCTTTCAAAGGCTCCATTGACTCTACTATATTTATGACAAAAAACTGTTGAAATTGCATCAACTTCACCAGAGGAATGGTTTAAAATTTAATCTGAATCTAATAGTTCCAATTCTCCAGCTAGTATTTGGTCCAATACTATTATGGTAGCCACTCTCAAGCTAGCTATAGAGCACCAGCTCTTTCCAAAACCCTCTACTGGCTTCAGCACACCTTCTCAATCATCCTCCACTATCAAAACCATGTTCTTGCATTCAAGGTGTTGAGGTACATCAGCATATATTACTTTGTACAGATTTTTTGTTTCCTAGGTATTCCCCCTTATATTGTTATCTTACTCTTTCTCTCACCCTAAGCTAATATGCGGGATAGCTTTCCCTATGTATCTAGATCCTTCACTTCAAGTTTCAGGTCAATTGAATAACTCTACGTCCCGCTGCGTTGACTTTTGTGCACCTGGTGGTCCGGTTGCGCACGGTGCGTCGCATCCCTGTCGCTTACGTTATCGGACTAAGCATCTATTGCATCATAATCTCCCCTTCTTGGAGGTGGGTGTTGACTTATCTTGTGGCAATTCAGGTTTTTTTCTTTTTGTAAATCATTACATGCGTTTGAAGCAGCTCGCTTATGGCGAGGTAGCGTATCCCCCAAGTCATGCCTGGGGGATTATCCAACTTCTGGACCGCTCCCTGGCCCGTATCTACGTACATGACTAGGTACTTTCCGAATGACATAGCTGAAATAGTCAAATATACAAAACAAAACAAAACCATAACGAAATCACAGCGCCAGTTACTCTGCCAGCGACTCGCACCACTCCGGGTCACTCCATATCTGTCTCCCCCTGCCGTCCTTTGCCATCCGCTACCCCCGCAGACTCCAAAAGGTGAATTCAGATTCGTATGCTAATCTCGCAGCTAATGCAATAGAATGTGCCCTTTGCATCTAAACCTCTGGTAACTTCCTAATTGGCTATACTATAGATCCTCTCCTTCCATGACGCGTAGCAGTATTTGCCTTGCTTGCTTGTCATAGGATCGAGCTCAGGGTAACAGGTGCGGCTTGTGAATCACCTGAGAATAACTCAACATGGGGAATCACTCCCGGATCCAGTAAGCAAGAAATGTTGCTCCGTTTATTCCGAAGTTATTTCACAAGTACCCTAGTATTATTCCACAACCGCTTGCTAGAATCGGCAGTTGACAGGTCTAGTATGATGCTACCTTCCGGAGGGGCAGATGCTGAGTCGGTTTGCAACTGCTGCGCCCTAATAGCAGCTTGTGACAACCAGACTACGACTGCTGGCCTGGTTGGCACCAGTTTGCCTTGCCGGCAAAGCTCGACTCCAGCCTCAGGCAGCCGCTGGGCATATTTTTGATCTAAAAAATATCTACGAGATCCCGAGAAGATAGCGTAAGGAGGCCGTTTTTACACCAAAATATGCCTGCTTTTGAAAATCACAAGAAACCAAATTACTTTACTTACTTTATCTGTTCTTGAGTTGTATTCTTACCTTACCTAGCAAAGGTGAAAAATTCTGCAAGTTTTCAAAGTGGTTGCTAAGTATCTTGCTCTGCGATACCTCTGACACGCTCATTCCTTTTTTGGCCAAGTACATCCCTTCACGTGACCCATGCTAGCTAGTGTTACAAGTCTAGTCCGAGTGTTTGTATAAGTCTGGTATCTCCTGATGATGTCTGCAGGTCATGGTAGCATCGCTGCGAAATGATATCAGAAAACAAACTGCCAGTGTGCTAGGTGGTTTGTGCCAACTATTTTCACGTCGTGCTCCTTCTGATAATTAATAGTTGTCATGTAAAGCAAAATTTGTGAAGTCTGTTAATTTAAGTGCTACCCTCAAAGTACTAATAGATATTGTGGGCGTCCGCTGGGTCCAGTGCACATGTATTTGGAGTACTGATGGGATATTCGAGCCTCGTGGCAAGAGCTTCCCAGCTGTTGAATGGCCCGCTTGTTTTTACTAGCATCCCCGAAGTACATTCCGGAGACTGAAAACACTCCATTGAGTTAAAAAATTTGCAGCCTTATCCCGTTGCTAGCCTGGAGTTCATATTGCTGAAGTGCAAGAATGACGTCCACCTTCCCCTCTGCAGTCGTGGGACTGACTCTGGGGATCCCAAATCGGAGTTGATGACTTTCTGAGGCGCGGGCTAAGTTTTGAAGAGGAACTTTGTGACAATCCCCGAAGCACCATGAAGGGCCTGTAATTTTATATAATACATGTCCGGGGGATGTTACCTTCACTGGGAGTTCCAGGATAATATGCTCACGTCAAAATTCCGTATTCAGAGTGGGTATTGGGGGGCATGATAATGAGCTTTTCTGGATACTTCTTACCCAAAAGAGCTCATTATTGAACTGGGAATTCGGGCCTGGGATGTCCTGGAGTGTTGCGAGAGGCTGGCGAAGGCGGTGCGGAATGGATTGGTGATGGCTCGTTTTACTCTCTCTTCTGTCGGTTCCTTTTCTTTATGTTAGCATATTCCTCGAGGTATCTGGTTATGTACAGTTGTACGCCATAAGCCATCATCCGATGCCAGACTTCTACATGCTCTAGACGAGATACAAAAAAATAATAAAATTAATACTTGTTATACCATCCTTTTGCCTCAACAACGCCTTCACCTGACGGGGCATAGATCTAGCCAGATCTAAAGGATAGCAAGGTCCAACAGCTCGCAGCAATGGATGATAGCATCGGCTAGTTTCGGCTTAATAGTTTCTGAGTTGCCCGACATTTTGATGAATTCTGGGTAGTACTTGTGAAGGTTTGCTTTGAGGTGTACCCAGACGTGCTCAATTGGATTAAGGTCAGGGGAGTAGGGTGGCCATTCCATGATCTGATAGCCTGTTCTCCGTGCCATATGTATTGGGGAATTGTCTTGCATGAATATCCAGTCATCCTGATGGAACTCTTGTAAATAATTCTGCAAACCCTTAAAGTAGACCTGTCCTGTGACCCCCCCTTTTAGCCTCCGGATCTCCTAACATTTCCCTTCTCTGCACTGGCAAAACAAGGCAATCTGGGTAATTGCTCCAGGCTTTTTTTGGGGAGTAATACAATCCTTCTTCCATTAAAAAACCCTGGTTGTTGAAATCCATGAGATTCACTATCTAAACAGGCTCGTCCTGCACGGCGTTGTCACAGTAGCTATTGTATTTTTTTTTTTTTTTTTAAAATCAATACTCGCATGCGGCATGACCATGGCGAGGTCGTAGCTATTGTATGCATCTACTTGTACGCCTACCAAGAATCATTTGAATCATTTGCTCATAGTTTTGCGATATGACAACTTCCGAGGTATATGGTGTCATACACTTTGCCACTTCAATTGGTCCTGCTATTTCCATTTTGTGCTCTATGGTGTGTGTCGTTTCTGCTGTAACTTAACCGGTGGCTAGCTTCACCTTACGTGTGAAAATGCCCTCTAAAAGTTTTTTTATCATCCTGCTGGACCCGTAAGCCTGGATAAACTCTACAGTAAGGCCGAAGTTGTGGAATGCACGCAATGCCCCAATGAACAATATTGTATATTATCTTCCGATAGCAACATGCAAAAGCATTTTCTGCTGAGCCTAAATTTCAAGGACAATAATAAATAAAAAGTACTGTAATATAGCTACAGAAAACTCTCTATATCTGCATAGCCTTGGGATGGGAGAATCTATTGCATGCTGACAGGTTATGTATGGGCTTGTAGAACCACGACAGTAAGGGCATTCCAGCGGGAATTGGCTATGGTATCATGACAAGTCGGGTAGTCTTACTATCACGGTACTTCAGTTAGCCAATTATTTGCCGGTATTTTTTTTTTTTTTTTTTTTTTTTAAACTCAGTACTCGTATGAACAACCTTAAGGGTCGTATGACGAGCCACCCGGAAACCCGGGTGGATTCAAGGGACGGTCAAGTTAGTCTGACGCCCTGCGCGAACTATGTACAAATAGCAAGAGGACGCAAAGGAAAGAGAAACAAAATATGCGCAACATCCGACGAGTGAGCGTCGAGCCTCGCCCCCCTCCTGAAGTCTCCCTGCCTGCGCCTTAGCGTCCAGCAAGGGGGCGGTAGAGGTAGGCGAAGTATGCCTCTACCGCGTCCCACTCCTCCTCCTCCCCCTCTTCTTTCTTCCAGATTGGTGTGTCCAAATCTTCCCATGTCCTGGCATCTCCGATATTATTTGCCGGTAGAAGCACGTTCAAGATCGTCCTCCTCAATAACCAAATTTTTAGTTAGGATTGAGGGTAATCTTGACTAGGTTGACTAGTAATTAGTCTATGTATGCTTATTGTAATAAAGTAACCAATATCTTATGGGGTTGCCATTCGATTTGGATGCCTAGAGCCAATTCCATAGTCCAAGATCACTAAGGTTGAACTCCTTTTTGAGAGATTCCTTGATGTCATATCTGAAGGGGAGAGGCTTCTCCAAATATTGTAATATTATCGACATTAATTGCGATAATTATTTGGTGCCCTTAGTGTACCAAGACGCAAGGGTCAAAATTGATAGGTTTGCAGCCTAGTGGTTTGAGGAAGCCAGCCAATCCTCCGCGCCACGGTCCTGGAGGCTGCTTCGTCCGTATATCAATTTCAGCAGCATGAACCAGCTTGCTCGTAATCCGCAAGTATTTTTTTTTTTTTTATTTCAATACTCGCGTGCGGCATGACCATGGCGAGGTTCAGGTGGGCCTATTGCCCTATGCCCCCTGTCCCCAGGGCGAAGCTAACTAACGCAAAACTAAAATCACAAATCAACCATAGAACTACCCCCCACATCCTGCCCCCCTTCAAACGCGATCAGCACGATCGCAAGTGAGAAAAGAAGGTCTCCGCTAAGTCGACCGAAACTTCCTTTCCGTCTACCATTTCCTTCTTCACGACGAGCTTCAGTTGGTCGACGTCCTCCCAAGAGCCGAACCTCCGGCCCAACCATTCCCCTTCGGGACACACTAAAAAGTATAGGCTCAGGTGGTAGCATAGGCTCAGCTGGTAGGCTCGTCATACGACCCTTAAGGTTGTGTATATGAGTACTGAGTTCAAAAAAAAAAAAAAAACAAAGGGCTCAGATGGTAGCATAGGCTAAACTGGTATATAGACTCAGCTGGCAGCATAGGCTCTGCTGATATGTAGGACTCAGATGGTAATACACCGAGGGGAAGCACAAAAGGATGGCAGAGCTGAGTATAGAGCGAGTAACGGCGTGGTCGGATGGATCACGATGGGAGGAGGTAACGGCAGCGGCAGTAGTTGGAGGGGAGGCGGCTGAAGGCTGGAAGGAAGGAGAATACTTGGGCTGTCTCGCCACGGTGATAGACGCGGAGATGCTAGGAGTCGTACGGGGGTGGCAGTCAGGGAGGAGAGTGGTGGCCCTCGACAGTCAGAGTGCCATCGGTCTGTTGCGCAACTTGTGCTTCGAGCAGCCACGTTCGTGGATTGAGGAGGAGGCAGTAGCGGAGATGAGAAAAGACGGGAGGACGCTGATGTGGGTAAAGGGGCATGACGGGGTGGAAGGAAGTGAAAGGGCGGATAGGAAAGCGAAGGAGGTGTCGTGGGTGGGCAGGAGGATGCTACGACCTGACATTGTTACACCGGCAGGCATCCGACAGGCTTTTCCAATGGGACGACCTTCCAAGCAGGCGAAGTGGAACCGGGAGGCGTTGCGGGGTTGACATATATAGTCACTGACCGCGGACCACAACGCTGGTGGCTGCACAAGGTGGGCAGGGCGGAGGACCCTTTGTGCGGGCTGTGTGAGGAGGGGATCGTGCAGAACGCCGCGCACCTGCTGAGCTGTCCCCGGAGTGGCAGATGGGAAAGGGCGGAGGTGGGAGCAGATATGGGAGGATCCGGAGTGGTGTGAGAGGTTGGCGGAGGCAGTGAAGGGGTGATTTCCTGTCGATTTCCTGATGTGTTAGCGTAACTGTGCTTTGATATTTTCAATTGGGGAATATCTGGTCATGTACGTAGATACGGGGCAGGGAACGGCCCAAGGGTTGGACAATCCTGCCAGGCTTAGCCTGGGGGGATGCGCTGCCTCGTCATAAGCGAGAAGGTTCAATACGAGTACTGTTCTCAAAAAAAAAAAAAAAAAAAAAAAAAAAAAAAAAAAAAAAAAAAGGCCCTAGGGCGGGTGCATCTTACCAAGGAGGAGGTGGCGCTGGGTAGCCTAATGATGAGGCTTTCGTATTTGGGGAGGACGGCGGGTAATGGTGCTGATGAAAAGGATTTTCTCCCAACGATACCCTTTCTGTAACGTGGCGCTTTTTTTAACACATTTTCGATTTTTTTTCAATAATAAATTGATCAAACTCTTTCTTAGTATCTTCCCTCCCCTAGTACATGCGTACCCAATATTCAAATATTGTTTCTGAGAGTCAATCGTTGCTAGTTTGTCCGGACCATTGAGCTCTGCGAGTATAGTTCTCGTCATGCCACACCCCGCCTTTGGAACGTGACATCTGTTGAAATGCTAGGGAGTTGAAGATGCTACAGAAAGTTGAAGCTGTGGAATGTAATGTGCCAACGGAACAATGCACATATTTATCTTCCGAAAGCAACATGCAAAAGCTCTTTTCTCCAGAGCCTAGAAGTTGAGGGTAAGAAATACCTAAGAAAGTTTTTATACCATAGCTACACAGAAAGCGAACCTCCCCACGCAGGGTCCTCAATACGTAGGCTCCATGTACCCTGGCTGCCGGCTCGTGGCCATGGCTGACGTTTGAGTGGGATGATGGCCAAGGCGCGGGGGTGTGGCGTTGGTGATAGTGGTGGCCAGCGGAGGTGGCGAAAAAGGAGTCAGAGCAGAGGAGGCAGCCATCTAGGGGTCCCTAGAGACGGTGATGGGCGCGGAAATACTTGGCGTGGTAATGGCATGGCAGGCAGAAATATGATTGTCGCATTGGACAGCCAAGGAGCCATTGGACGCCTGGTTAACTTGCAGTTCGATCAAACGCGCTCCTGGATAGAGGCGAGGGCTAGGAAGTTGATGACGGAAGAGGGACGGATAATGATGTGGATGAAGGGACATAGCGGAGTCGAGGGAAATGAGGGCGTAGACAGGAAGGCGAAAGAGACCACATGGGTGGGCAGAAGTATGCTTAAGCTTGATATTGCGACACCGGCTGGCATCAAGCAGGTCTTCCTATGGGTACTACCTGCGCTGCCGTATTCAGCAACCTTCCAGTATTATACCCTAATCGTTCCAGAGTTACCTAAAAAGCATTCCGATATTATAGCAAAATTGCTTACCTCAACTACTTGTATAGAGCTTAAATTCTTCTCCGCTTATAGTTGCCGTTACCCTGAATTGGATTTATTATCCTACTAGGTAAATTGGAAGACTTTCACCTGAATTTGGGATATTGCGCCAGTGGAAATTAAGCTTCCATGAAGTAGTATTTTTTTGTCAATGAAATTAATTGATTCTTATAGAAGCGTATGCGCAGCTGGTCCACTGTGTATGGGTCAAGTTCTAGGGGCTAGTTTGCTAATTGCCAGTTGTTAGTACGCAAGCTGGTACCAACTGGACCGGCGGTTGCCTTTTCCAAGATGTCCTAAATGGCAGCATCTTTGCCTGAATCAAGGAGATGTGGACCAGGATGTTGAATTATTTCCGATTAAGTCCACACAAGCCATACCCTTTTACCCTAAACTCAACTCTATACTACTAGCTATATTTACGAAAGCCTACCATTAGCAGTGATTGTTTAGAAGCATTATTGGAAAAACAGCTTTGATCGTAAGCTCTTGTAGTAGGCAATCATGATATATCACTCCATGGCAATTGAGGTAAGATATTTGTACGGTTATAGACTAATAAATCATCAGTCTAGAAGGCAATGCACCCAAACTGTTATCCCATCTACAAGAGTGCGAGCTCGACACCACCACAAGCACTCTACAAACCGCGACATAAACGAGCTTCAAAGATACTAGCTCGAGCTCGTGCTGGCGAGTAAATAGCGTCGTCGAATAAGGCTAGCCCACGCCGCTCAAAAATACCTCGGGGCTGCTCTACGAAAAACCTGTAGGTAGGTAGTGCTACGGAAAGTAATATAAAGACAGATCTTCGGTATTTGGCACGCCCCTTTCAGGATATGATGTCCGGACTTGGTGTCTCCATGGCATGTTTTGGAAAACCCCACAAAACTGATATGTATATAGTTGGGGAAAGGCTCTCAAACGGAATATACGACTTGAGAATTAATACCAGCGGCCAGCGATCCTGAAACCAACAAAACAAGAGCACAGCAGTCCCACGTACTGAATTAATAATACATTGGTGAGCCACCGGTAGAAGTACATACACAAAACCAACCTGGGTTTCAGGACTGAAAATCTGGGCGCTTTACTAAAGAATATTCCACACTACCCATTCCCGAATGCTACCGCTCCATGCTTCTACAGAACCAGGAAGTTCTTCGTGAAGGCGACAAGTTAAATTAACCTTAACGAGATTAGAAGGGGTGAAATGGCATGATGAGTACGCTGCATCCGAGGGTGGTACTGACAACATTAATTCCAAGGTCCCCGTTGGCCATGGTGGCGATCATCTGACGAAATTAAGACTAGTTTCTGCCGACCAAGGGAGGTGAGTTATTTACAGATCATCAGACTTTCGATTTCTTGTTCCACTATAAGTCGAACCATCTAGATGTGTTACAAAATGACTAGTTTGTTTTGGATTCTTACCTCCATTTTTGCCTCGGCTTCATTTCTTGATTAGTCACTACTACCGCCACACTTAAAGGGAGTTTTTCAAGTTGGCTGTATTTCGAGCATTGAAAAATTTATTGCACCAAAAGTACCAGCCAAAGCTCGAGCTAAAATCCTCTAGCCGCAAAGACGCAGATTGTAATATTTCCTGGTAACGCAGGGTCTACGGATAATTTTTAGAAGTTCCAATACACAGTCACACTATACTTACTCGTCGGTCGATGTATTGCTTGTTGACATGGGCTGGGATAAAATGCTCTACAGAGTGTAATACTTTAAGTAGATACTTCGATTCTTGTGGTGTACGGTACTGATTTCCATATTGTTGCCACTCCTACGTATCTCCGCTGGCGCGTATATAACCTCAGTGAATTGACAGTAGAGTTCAACGTTACCCCATAACTAACACATGACCTGAAGATTAGGCAATTATGTTATCCTCATAATAGGGTAACTGAGGCCATGCGGGCCTGCTTTGGCAACGTTTCCTAGGAATATTAGGGGCAAAATAAAAATAACGTGATCACACTAGAAATTGAACCTCACGTTCACAGCGCTCACAGATCTTTATATCCTCTACTACTCGAATCTTCATTCCAACTCCAGCCTCCTCACATTTGGAGTATTCAGCAAATTTAAGGTCTCCGACCGATTGGTTGAAGTTACCCAAAGTTATTCAAGGATTCGATATATGAGGTCGATACGCGTTGACGGTGAGTTCGGAGAGAGCCAAGGCTGGGGGAGGGTGCTCAACTCCGGTGGCAATTAGAAAGATTATGGAGCTACCTGTAAAATTGTTCCATTTCATAGAGAGACAGACTCTAGCTATAGGAAGAGGTTAGGGATCTTGACCTGCGAATTCTTCGGTTCTTGGGTATTGGAAGGTTTGGGTTATGCTTATCTCTTAACTGCTTCCCTCGTTTTCGCTATAATGAGAAACTAATTAGTTAAACTGTATACTATAGATACTATATAGAGTCCTTATGGTTATCTTTTACTCCTACAGGGAATACAGGTCTTCCTCCGTTGCCCATCTTGTATTAATGCCTAGAATGCTGGATTATATTTATAATAACAGCGAATACAGCAGATAGGATCCATGAGTAGGGAGCGGTATAGTAGAAGTTGACATGTAAAGTAGTGAATAGAAGAGTGGTAGAGTGGTGAATGATATTATGATATGGGAAGACAATCGATAGCGAAATACAACTACCTCCCAGATATATGCAGATATGTGTAAACGCTCACGCGATCTGACAGTTCTTAGTACTGCCAATCAGTCCACCTATGCAAAGTACGGGGGTGAGGCGCGAAAGGCGCCCAGGTATTGAGGAATAGAAATATAGTGCGTGGGTGAAAGTCTTTACGTCCCTTTTATGCAAACCTAAGTTCTGCATATGCAGCTGCAGCTAGTAAAATTATCAAGCTCTCACCTACTAGGTAAAGCACTGGATGCTATGCTTGTAGCCAACTATCTGAATTGATGCCGATATAGTGATATAGAAGTTAAAAAAGACTCCCCTTGCTCCACTTTCACCCCAGCTAGCTCATGGACTTTTGATTGGACCATCATGACTTACCACACCCGCTGCATATTATGCAGGGGGGATGCGTAAAGACTTTCACCCACGCACTGTATGTACGGCACCTAGGTATCGGCATAGGGAAAGTTGAACAATTTACAAACAAGCAGTACCCGTGCTCGCGGAGTGGAGTCTAGTTTTGTTCCTAATTTTCGGCATACCGAGAGTTGTAAGACACGTCTTCCCTTGCATTAGTGGTTTTCTAGGCAATTTAGCTAGATGTAGATATGCCAGAATTGCAAAAAAAACAAAAACCAAGGAAATACAGAAGAATTTGAATAGTAGTGTAGTGTGTGCTGCGGGATCCGAACATGCTTTACTTCACATATTTACCCTACACATATCTAACATTCTAACCATTTAGCCATAGAATATGACTTTATTTATAATAAATCAATAAGCCACATAATGTATATACTTTGTGCAGTTACAGAGTTATTGGAATTGGATGTTACTTGCTTCTCGATACCACCGTAGTAAATAACTATATCCTATACAAGTTCTATAATATCTCAATCACTTATAAACAATTTTAGCTAACTATATTAACTATACTAATATAGGAAGGTATAGCTTTAAATTTCTTATTAAAAAATATTAGCTAAAGTATATCTTAAAAATACAATAGCAATATAAAGCTTCTAAAGGTAAAGCTTAAACAGTATATATATTTTAAATATAAATATATTTTGTATTAGATATGCATGGATAGCTAAATAAGTAAAATTCTCTATATAGTACTACTTTTTATTGTAAGGTATATTAATATAAGGGAAATTTCATGACTCCAAGGGATAATTCCGAAAACCCATTCACATCTGTTAATCTTACATGGTCATGATCTGCAAAAGCAATTAATCTCAACCTGGCCATGAATTATGGAGGCAGAAGGTTCGACACGGTTCTACACGGTCAATTTTCTAAGATGTGCTCAAGATGGCAAAGAATATAGGGAATGATAGAATTAGGGCACGTTTTCCACCACAACTATAGGTGCTGAGAGCCAGAAAAGAGTGCAAATGAACTGTTACATAATAGCAAGGGCCGCCCGGGGTCAAACAACGTTCTTTATGCCTGACACTAGTATATATGAAATCCGTTACTCCAATCCACCGCCCAACCGGACCAAGCGCAGGGGTCCCACGTCCGGGTACCGAAAACGGGTTTGATTGAAACGTCAGTTGCGGAAAGCGGTGACGCATGGGCAGAAGTTACAGAGACACTGTATCATTCAACTGATTAATTCAACGAAAAGCATAGCTTCAAAAAAACTTCGGCGCCTTGCGGGGAGGCACGCACATCATAAATACTTCAGAATGATCTTCCCAAGTTGGTATTGCTTGATCCCAAGCTATGACGATGCCATACTAGAAACCGGGTGCCCATGAGAACACCTTTGAGACCGTCCGAAAGCCGAAGGATATTGCTGATCACAGTACCTTAGCTTCTCGAATGCCCTTGCATACTCCATAAGAACCATAGACCATCTGAGTTAGGCAGGTGTTGGAGTAATTGTGCAATAACGGAGGACTGCGTCTGCCATCCTTCACTTGAGATTCAGAGTGCACTGTCTGCCCTTGGGTCTGTCAGAAAGGGGACAGGAATTCCAAGATAGGTGCTAAACCGTGCCCTCCCTATAAAACGTATACGTAGAGTAAATTGACTCGGATACCGGGACTTCACATTTATCTTCAATCTCGTAAAACAACCATGCCGGTAATCTCGCTTCTCTCTTGCACGCTGACGATAAGAGTCTGAACTGCAAACTTGCTTCACTCGAATAGAGTGCAGCCATGGGCGAAGATGAAGAGGACGATTCCACAATGCTTCTAAAAGCCTATAAAGGCCTAGGAAATGTGCATCTTGTGCATCATGCATTGTACACATAACGGCTTGCCCAGTAGTGCTACAGGACACAAGGGTGATGAATAATGTGTTTTTTATGCCTGCGGGGACCGCCATTGACATAACGTTTAAATTGGACATCCTAATTGTTTGGGCTGGTCAATTGAGACTTCTCATGCACAGGAGAATTGTCCCTTCCGCTGACTCGAGGTGTACATGTCAAATCCACGTGGTACGCAATCATGAACGGGGCGCCTAAACTGTGTCAAGTAACTCCGCAACAATTAATACCAAGGGGCCATACCGTAAATATTTTAGTCTTCAAGATTATCAGCGGTTAATATGCACGGTTTAAAAACAACTGATTTGCAGAGTGCTAGAACTTTAGAAAAATGCCACCCGCTTACCGCTTCCGGTAGAACCCATGTTCAAAAACCTAGTTAGGATTTTAAGCCTCTAGTTTGGGAAAGGCCTAATAACCATTATAAATATAGGGATATTGAACTCATCGTGTCAGATGCACTTTGCACGCTGAAATTCTAGGCATTTACTCAGAGCTACTATGGATGCTTGTTCCACAAGATAGTGATGATTCCTGATTCTGTTAGTCTTAGTCCACCGGCATTCCCGAGATAAACGTGAGATTTCAATTACCCTGAAGTCTAAAACCAAATCCTCAACAAAAAAACTATTATTCCATACAAATGGCAATAATAAATTCACCTATTACAGCGGTTATATACATAATTGTACTTTGCTAATATCTCATGAATGTAGACAAGTCAATCCCCAATTCCGCACCAGTGCTACGGGTTTGCATATTTCTCCATGTGACTTACCCGCGGTCTATTGCATACACAGAATCCGCTGAAGACTCAGGTCCCAATCCCTGTAAAATTGCTTGCGCCCGTAAGCTTCTACCTGGACCATAGCGTCAATGACTTGTTCAAGGTTTAAGGTTGCGAACACGAGTAATGAGTTTTTAATAAAGAAAAGAAATTACAAAAATTGTTCAAGGTAGACTGGTGTTGCTGCCCGGTCCCCATCACAGTTTGAGCTGGCCGTCGCTATCTCGAGCTTACTCTCGAGCACCCCGTGACTCGGCCTGGCTTCCCAACTATCCTCTAGTCTGGTAGAGTTTGGCTTTCCAAAAGGGAAGGTAGCTATGCGAGGCGAGCAGAAGCATGCTCCTTGTTGTTGATATGAAGGTCTTTCCCAACAGGCCTCTTCATATGAAAAGCTCCAGTGACCTCTTCTGTTTGGTTCAGAAAATATATACCAATAGAGCCCCCTTTGGAAAAGAAAACAAAGTTTTGTTATCAATATGTCCGCCATCAGGTAGACCGGATTATTCAAGTCATGAAGGGTAAGGAACTGAGCCATGCGCATACGAATTCATTGCGTTAGTCTGGTACTAGGTCACTCTATTGTTAGCTCCAGACAACTCTGCTGACATGGGGGATGGATCTATACCTACGCCGACAATCTGCTGCTTGTGGGCGGGATGAGAAGCGTCCCCGCCTTGCTCCTTACACGTTCCTGGTACAGCCGAACCCGTCCTACCTGCATGGGGCCGAGGTAAGAGTCTGTTATGCAAATGGAGAGCTTATGAGGTAAATTACTGAGGGTGATAACTACATTGGGGATGACTGATGCAGCAAAGAAAAGTCATGTAGATATAGAGAATATAATTATGGATAAAATTAGGTATGGAGGCTTGCAATACGTATCCACATCTGAGCTTTGCTGAGGCGCCTGGCTCCGGAAGACATCCTAATTTGATATTTCCATGGGGAATGTCCCAATCTTCAAATCGCGTGGTAACTGGAAAGGCATCTTGCGATGTAGTCCAGCCGGCACAGTAAAGGCCGCTGATAATGCTTCCTCAACAGACTCGGACTCCCCAGTTACGTCATCCACCAACACCGAGAGCACCCTCTTGCAAGAGACTCCATGCCTGCAAAGGATGATTGCTCGCTTCGGCAAAAGTCCCCAAGGGCCATGATCATGCAAATCTTCGAGGCTCGGCAAATGCAGCTGCGCAGGAAGCAAGGCAAAGATCCTGGTAGCCAGCGTGCCAGAGTATGAAGTCCTTTAGGCAAGGAGGAATAACAACAATTGGCACTTCAAAAGCTTCAGCATTTCTGGTGTGATATGGTATTTGCATACAGGTAGAGATAACTATTTTACCTAACAGAGGCGATGGCGAGTCGACCAAGTTGTTAGGTTTTGGGGTTGTGCATGCTGTAACCCCCGTCGACATATGTCACGTGATAGTATTATCAATAACCGAGCAAGAAAGTTGAGCAGAACATGCAAAGAGCGTAAGTTTTAATTTCAGATGAGAGGAGAATTATTTGGACTTCTAGATGTCATCTGTGTCGACTACATTGGAAGCACGTTAAATGGGAGGGTAACGCTTTCTTTAGGGCACTAGGGTAGATGATCATCTTGTAATGCGGACACCACCTATAGTTACATGTACCTATCATAGCCAAATAGGTTCGATCGATTGATGATCTACTAGCACAGGTAGGAGAGGCTCATACATACCATACCGCAGCGATATATACTGCTTTCGAATATGCACTTCGCATAAACACTGGCCAATCGAAGATTTTTTCGGGAGTGTAGCTAAAGCACACTTCGTTTCAGGACCAGGGAACTAATAGCGGTAGAATATTACTTGTTGCTTCCAGTACATCAAAGCATGTGAAAGCTTTATAATTAGGGCCCAGTAGAAAACATATTGGAATCAACAATATCCATTTACAAAAACACCTGCCATACAGCGTTTCCATTCTCGGAGAAACGACGACACAAAAGATGAAAAAAGAAAAAATATGAAACTTAGTGCCTAGACGTAGATAAATACCGATCGACAAGAAAATCAAACAAACGAAGTACCCTGCAAAGTCCGCCATTCTTGATCTCGCCTGCACCACACTGCTGCTACTTTACCGTGCCAGGCATCCCAATCACTCCAGGCCACATTTATTGTGGTTGGACTCTAGCTTGTTAGGTGGACTGCGGGCAGTAATATATTTATGTATACTTAGACTATGCGGGGCGCCGAGAGTTGCAGTTATCGAAATCGAGTCGTATCAACGAAAGACGGCAGAGCAATCCGGGAATTCAAGTTGTGATTAATATCTCTACTTAGAGGAGCTGAAAGGTTGGATATATCCAACTTCACGTTATGACGCTGCTGTTAACATACACGCAAACCTGACTGGGTATATAGAGAAGGGCTACATACATACAGTAGGTGACTTATGGCCGAAGGAACCATATCGACATACATGTAGTTTTGCAACGGGGAAATATAATACCAGAACGTGTCTAGACAGAGAAACCTCGAAAGCCTAAACATCTTAAGCTCGGTAATGTAACAATCAATCGATCGATCGATCCGGGCTGGCACATATTCGAACGCACAAGTGCACACAATCTTAACATAGTCACAGCTTAGTTGTAGCAATTCGACGACTTCTTTGTTGAAAAGCGACGTACACATAATACCCATATTGATGGCCTAGAAACAATTTCAAGTGACAAACATAACTCAAATGATGGTGGCAATGATGCTTAAAAAATGACCCGTGCACCGTGAAGATGTGTAGCAAAAAAATGAACATGAAACGCTACGAAAATGTGCTGATTCTAAACACCGCATATGGAAGTCCAATGGTAAAAAGTGGTTTTCAGAATGAAAAATAAAATGCTCAATGAGAATAAAAGATTCGTGAGGACAACCATGAGAGGAATAATGAGTTGACCAAGACCCAAGACCCGAATGAAGTAAGGAATTTATCAAAAAAATGCCGACAAGAACTGTGAATAAGAATAATGGGGGTATATACACCATATATGGAAAACACTATTATAACATAACCAAATGCGGGAGAAAAATGGAGATGAAATATGAATACAGGCCAAACATGACAAGTTTTGTCACTGCCCCGGTTCCTCCACAAGCTTTGGTTCCCGTGTCAAGTCCACATATCCAGGAAGAATAAATAACAAATCCCACAATTGACACGGCTGCCCACATGTCCATCCAATGTAGCCCGTAATAATCGCGCGTCTCTCTGCTTTCCCTTGTAAATAACATACCAATTTATGTAAGAGTAATTGCCCACGCCAAGTCTATAACCACCAACAACTCCAAATGATAAGCCGAGAATAAATAAGAAACAGATCAAAAAAGGAATAGTATAACAAGAACAAGGCGAAATAGCAAATGAATATTGTACGTCTAGGGTGTGAGATCAAAAGAGAACTGATGCTACTAAACAGTTAAGCGCTGGTGACTGGCTCGTGACAGATATAATCATCGCCCTCCCATCTCATCTTCCTTTTGTAGGTATCGTTCGCGATCTGTCTTGACAAGGAGTTTGACGATGTTCCCAAGAAGCATCATTGCTTCTACTGCACCCGCGCTACCATGGGTGTTGCTAGCACTGCAATCCGCCTCGACTCGCCCTGCGAGAGCAAGACTAGCCAGTTCCACAGGGGCGTAACCATCGTTATTTCGAATCGAGACATCGGCGTTGCCCTTCCCAATAAGCATCTCGACAACATTGCAGCTGTCCTTGAAGCTCGCTGTGGCATATGGATTGATGGCGGTGGTAGTTGGAGGTGTCCCGGCTGAACTACCGCCGGTTGGGGAGGCATAAAGTGCTTTGACAGCATAGTGAAGTGGGGTATGACCATCAGCGGTCTTGGAATTAATTTCTGCCGCAGCGCCGTTCTGAAGGAGGAGATCAACAATTGCGGCTTTGCGTGGAATCTCATTCAAATTATTAGCAAGGTTCTGGCAAACAATATGCAGCGGACTCGCGCCAAAAACGTCCAAGACTCCTTCGACGACGGCTCCGCGCTCAACAAGAAGCTGTACGATGGAGATATCTTGGTTGTGCTTGAGTGCCAGGTGTAGTGGGCTATCTGATGACCATGCCATCGGCTCATTCACCAATTGGACAACGGAATCTTCTTCATTGGCTTCGGTATTGGAGGGGTGAGAGGTAGCGTAGGAATCGAGAAGTACCTCGATCAGTGGTAGGAGGTATGATTTAGTCCATTCGGTCCTGCCACCCGGTGCATTGATGGTAGTCGCGGGGGGTGAAAGCTGAAGGGCCTCGTGTAAACAGTTGACCTCCTGGTCATCTTTGCTAGAAATATCTCCGCCGAGGTTAATTAATAATTTCACAATTTCTAGCGGTAACCTGTGTCTAATCGCAATATGAAGTGGACTGCGACCATGGGGATCCACTGCATTAATTGTGGGGATTGTTCCAAGGTTGATGCTACCACTCCCGCCTGGTGGAGGTTGTGGGTGGTAAAGGATTGTGAGATTGCGTACGGAGTCCGGTGGTGCGGCCATGGGCTGTCTGACCACGTGAAGTTGCAGGTGGCGAGAAATGCCATTCGTGAGGATCAAAAGCCAGTCCGTAATTTTTGCAAAGGCATTCATGTTGGGTTGGGCCCCAGACTGTGGGCTAAAATCGGGAAAAAAACAAATCAGTCACTTCTCCTAAAACTGAAGGAATGGAAAGTCAATAATGATAAGTCACACATACATTGTCTCCAGAATTTCCAGATACCCCGAGACGTGGTTCCCCTCTCCAGATGTAGCCCTTACAAATGGAGATGCCATTCTCTGAAATGGTGTGGAAACTCGTGATATCACAGATTTTGCACCTCCAACACGGGGAGAGTTCGGTGGCCGCGGTGACAAGGTGCCAGCGACCGGGATTGGCGCTTTATGGTTCAGAACCTGAAGATACTTATCACGGGAGCTGACCCTATAAATTGCAAATGTCAGTTGGTCACGTTTGTCAATTGTTCTAGGCATCCAAAACAGCTCCATGATAGAAACAAATAGAACGCTGAAGCCTTACCTCCTGATTGTGCTACCCCCCTTTATTCCGTTTGTCGCATACTTTTTCAGCCCTGCAGTGTACATTTTCATCTCCTCCAGTACCCTAGCTGCATCCCCTTCCCGTTCCATATCCATCAAATTCCTTCGGCTTCCGCTGTCATCACCTTCACCAGCATCAATCATGATAATTTCATCCACATCGTCATGTTCCCCTCCAGATTTCGGCGAGTTACTCTCGGACGAAGATGAAGCCTCTGTCGAAGGGTTATCAAAACGGATTTCATGTACACCATCCGCATCAATAAGGCTGCGATGCCTTTGACGTTTCACGTATCTCCGGCGTTCCTCATCATCCAGTTCGGATTCATCGGCGTCGTCATTATCTGAAACATGTTGGTGCATTTGCTTTACTCGCCGTGTGTTATCCATATTACCGTCGAAAAATGCAGGAGCTTCCTCATCTGATTCCTCTGCGACTACAGAAGTCGTCGGCACTGGTACCCGATTATACATAGGCCCCCGAGATGCACCCATTCTACCCCCATCCCGTATGACTAGAACGCTTTCCCGTCGTGGCTCTTGCGGAATCATGCCAGAATAGGTATCGGAGCGGAACCCTTGGTATTGTTGGTGTTGTTGTGGATAGAACTTGTGATGAAACTCAGTATCTGGTGATGACGCACCACTAGCTCTTCCAGTATCCGGAATCCCATGGAGACCTCCACACGACTTTCTTGCAATGTATCCTCCATGTTGTTGCTGGCCAAAGCGTTCCACGTGATTTGGTGGAAATCCCATCATACCAGCTGCTCCGATGTGTGGCATGTCTGTGGGATGTTCGATAATGGATGGGATATTGATAGCCGATTTTACAGCAGGCTTGTTGGATACTGTTGGTTTCTGCTGATGTGGTTGCTGGTTAATAAGATGCTGGTGATTGTTTTTCAGCCAGCCCCATTTACTAATTTGAGCACGGTAGGAGCGAGTGCTGCGACCAATATGTTAGCAACTACTGAAGTCTGGAAGTAAAATATATAGAAGCGACATAAGGAAAAAGAAAAAAAAAACTTTTTTCCGATCTCGATCCTCGCAACCCATTAAGCAGTCTGACCCGCCTCCAATGCGATGCTGAGAAGCAATAGCCAGACCATCGATACATCCATAGCATCCAGATCAACTCCATGAAACCCCATTCGAACCCCGAAAAATAAAATCGACACCTACCAGGCTTCAAAACCTTCCTCTCTTGCCAAGACCTCTCTCACTTGCACCAGCGATAGGCCCTGACCGATATAGAGCTCGTATATCCTAGGTTTAACGGGGTCCCAGGTCTTCATTGATACAACTGCTTGTTGTTTAGACAGAGAGCGAAGCTAGAGCCCACCCTCGCCTTATACCTAAGAACTGTATCTTATTTGATTTTATTGTGGCAATGGAAATCCGAAATGAATGCTGCAGCGTAATTCTTTCTCTTAAACCCTCGTTCCCGTCCACAAACAATTATTCCTCTTTTTCGCAAGACGTGAGACGCGGTGAGTCGTTGCTGGATGAGTTGATTTTGGAGTATAGCTGGGTGAGGCCAGTGTATATATCCCACGAAAACACTTTTTTTTTAATCAAGTCACGCTGCCCAGTCGCTAATTCCCGGAATCGAAGTTCTTTGCGAATATCAATGCGGAAGCGGTGCGTACAGCAGAGGCAGCGAAGGGCTAGAGCGAGGCACCGAGGGTGATGGATGGCTACGATGGCGTGTAGACTATGACCTAGCTATATGGTTGGCCGAAGGAAATTTTGGTCTGTCGGATAGGGTATCCCTTGTTGCAACACGGGGCTGGCTAAGCTTAAGTACTGTATGTGTAGAAAGTACGCACGTTAGACGTTCCAGCTAGGTCCAAGTAATGTAAGTCAGTCACTCTCTTATCCTATCCAGTACTTCTGGCGTGACGCTGGGGGAAGTACTGGATGATACGTGGTTGCCTGAATCTTCCCGATGGATCGACAAGTCCTTTCGCTCACTCACACACCAAAGTAAAAAAAGAAAAGGGGAAGGAGATTCAAATAAAGGAGGGGCCCTGTGTTAACTTAAGTATCTCTGCGTGATGGAGTCAAGGAGATGTGTGGTGGTGCCCCAGCGTCTGGGTGGATGGTTGTGAATGAGATGCACTCTGCCCGCAGCGGGTACGTGTGGACTGGGGAACGTTCAAATTCGTGTGTGCAGCAGCGATGGAACGATATCCGGTCGCATGCACAAACTTCTCTTGGGTAAGATCTAATTCGTGAGGGATCCGAGTCCGAAGGAGGGGCAGACGATACGTCGAAGGGAAGCTTAAGGGAAAGCCCGGGAAGCAGCCGGTGTAAAAGGGTTTGAATCGACGCTTGATTCTTTTGGTGGTAACTATCCGGAGAAGTCGATTCAGAACAAGATCTTGTTGTTCCTTTGGGAAAGAGGTACTGGTAGCGGACCATCAGCACACTGAATCTGGAGCGAGACCAGGCTAATCTGGGGTGTAGAGCAGTATTTTGTTTTTCTTGCTGGCCTGCTTTCAGGGGAGATGTGAATACCAGCTGCAGCCCTTGCAAGTGCGTTAAGTCTGGCCGATTTGGATGGCGGTGCCGGAACGTTACTATGTAGGGAAGAGGTACTTTAGCTACGGCTCTAAATTATGATGGCTCAAAACCAGGAACACCTCGGACATTTCAGTCAGGGCCTGTGACGAAGAGGTTGAATTAATGCTTGCTGTGGTCTAAAATAGCTAAGTCGCCGGTGATAGGGTCCTCTTTTCCGCTGGGTGACCCGAAGCGTGCCCGCGATCTTCGCTTTCCGCACGGCACCGGGCTGGTAATCACGTCGGCAGGAAGTAGTCTTGTTCCGGCAGCAAGAATGCACTCTCACGATGGACGACTCGCTTACTGGGGGATAACCCCTCAGGATAGTGTGTGAATTGAAACTCTTTGACGTGTGCAAAAAATGAAAAGTTATTCCGAATATAGCTCCTCAAGTGAGAAACAAACCTGTGACCCGACGGAAGTGAGCAATCATCAAATTACAATCCAAACGACAAGTCCATGCAAGAAGCCAGATACCTACCTCGCTGATGAGAAGGAGAATGCTTTTAGGGCTGACAGACAAAGCTAGAGGTACCGATAATGAACCTCTCACGTCAGACATGAATGAGAAACCTCACATCACATACGCAAGAGGGAAAAAAAAACAAAGACAGCGACAAAATCAGTGCGCGCAACGACTGTGCAGTGCCCAGCTAGGGTAATAATTTTGCATGCAGCTGATTTCCCCTCTCACGCACAGGAGGGATCTGAAGTTGGGTGGCAGGAAAAAAAAGCGGGTAGGTATGGGTGTATTCTATCCGATACGCTAACTAACCGGGCAACGGCTTTCTCTCTTTGTCCTCAGTGCGTTTCTTTTTGGGACTCTGGTAAAGATTTTATCTGGCCCTGGTCGTGCAGCTAGTCTAATCCCATATGATCACAACCCCTGGCTCTCTGGGACTGATTGACAGGCTGTGGACCCCGGACGGAGGCTTAGTCTTATTCGATGTGCTACAGGGCTGTACTGCCGACGTCTGCTAAGTTCCGCGCAACGCGAGATAAAATGGCCCAGAAAACCTACTTTCAGGATGACCCTTTAGCTTCGTTTGAGAAAGGACGTTATTGCTCTAGACCCAGGTAGATCTAGCTTCGCTCTGCAAACGTGTGCCAGTACAGCCAATTCAAGTACCGGTACTCCAGCGAGAGTTGGGTAGGTACACTCATGCACTTTATAGTATCATCCCGGGCTGTTGCTGATGCATGAAGAAATTTACCCCCAGATTTATGAAAACTTTTCGTGGTGATGTGGTGTGTCTCGGAACTACATATATACGGAGTGTTAATAGATATCATGTTGTGGCAATTATATCCTGAAACACACATTTGATCCTGCTATGATAATAGAGAAGTTTGGAGAAATAGAGTACATCTACTAGGAAATTGTATGCAGGTGTTCATCTCACTATGCCCCCTCTGCTCGAGGTGCCAACGTGAGGGGCAGAAATAACTCCGAGTCAAAGTTCGGATGAACCTGCTCTCGACAGGAATGGTACGCAAGAAACACCATTTCAACTCTGCACGACCAATTGGTCTCCTCCACTGGTAGCACCAGTATCACACCTACCACTAATCTATATTCTGCTGATCCAGATCTTGGGGGGGTGAATCCAGCAGACATGCATCATGTATGTGCTGAAGAAACGTGTCCACAACGTGCTGCGTATGCATATGTACTCCACGATTCTGGAGTTCTCCGTTTCTACCCATGGATAACCTGAAAGCTTCGATTGTTTAAACACTTTCTATTCGTCACATTCGTCACGTAGCGCTTTCGTTTTGATTGTACTCTATAGTAAATAGTATGACTTAAAATAACGTAGAATACCACGATCGTGTGCTCGTTCAGTCGTTAAGTAATAAAACAAAGTCGCTTTAGGTACTAATGCATAACTGGCTATGAGCAATTTCAGGTGTTACGTAGAGAACACCAGTTCCCCTGAGTTTGGACGTAGAGGTCCAACCATTGCAAGGCTCCCATGCAACGCTTTCACCGGCTCGCACCCTGCGTATGCCTACTCTACGGTAAAATACAGTACCAGACTATGTGTGTGGAGTATGTCACAAAATTCCACATATTTTCCGACTCGCTAAGTCGGAAGGGGATACCTGGGGGTATTTACCGTTAACGTTGGCCAGGGTTTGTGAGCTTTCTGATAGGAAAACAAAGCTTGTGAAACTGCTTGGACTTGATTTGGTATTAGATCTGAGGGAGAAGAGTTAACGACTGTATATTAAATGTGGTGGAATTTCCAGAAATAGAAATATGTAGTTACGTTAATCTTCAGCCGCGAATATAAGAGCAGTACATTTTCACTTTGCAGGTAAATGGGTAATCTGAGCTAGATCTACATACATCCGAAAAGCTACTAGATGTATTGACATGTATCTATTGATAGACAGTGGGGGACGCAGTTTACCCGAAATTTCTTCACCGGTGACCGAACTAGTCACGGGAACTGGAACTAGAAGTATGCCAGCGATAGTATGACGTCCCTGGTGCCATGGTGGCCATTCACCAGGCCCAAATTAGTTTATTGCCTTATACTCCCCTTGAGTTTGACATTCATTATTTGCTTATGCTACATTGTCAGTTACGTTTGAAAGCGTCCCTTTTGCACCAGACAGAATTCCAATTAAACGTTAATCAGCACATTGCCTATTTCAGGCACTCCATACCATCTCGTACATTCTGTTCTGAGGGTATTCTTCGGATCAGACCGAAGGCTTCTAGTACTACCAGCACTCGCTTAGATCCTACATGCATATTTATACATATCATATTGTAGTACCGTATGGTGCAATGGATATATAAATATACACAACTCTGAACATTGGATGATTCAATTCTCCGTAGCTATGATTTGCCTGATCCAGCAGGGAATATGTGCATGGGAAAAGCACTTCAGTCGATGTATGGAAGATCCATTCTTTATTCATGCAGGTCGCTCGTATGCATGCACTGCAGACATCATCAGTCAATTTTCAAAGGGACTTGATTCAGATTCACGTCCAGGTTCATACACTATCATCTGGCACTTTCACCTACAGTGCATGCGGAGCTCATGGTGTGACACACTGTGCATCTCCAGGGATACAGCCCAATCCGTAACATCCCATTGATACGATTGGTTCGATGACTCCGAAAACTGACGTTATATGCGGCAGGCTAATCTGTTTGGATCGACAGCCTTCTTCTCGCAGTGGCATTCCCGTTTCGGCTTGGCGGTGGCGGTTATGTAGCACGCTAAACTAAACATAGCAAAGGCCTGTAGTTTATGTACCAGGACCTACGGATATACATGTGTACTCACTTTCTCATATACGGGGGTGTTAGTGAGATAATGATTTTACTTTCTTTCACTCTACATTTGGTCACTTGAGTTGCCACCGCCGTGATATGTTCATTCGTCCCGAGGAGGTTCCAACAGGCGGGGGTCTAGCTCAACTCCCTGCGTTTGGGGTTGCGCAATTTGGAATTGTGCGTGCGAATGTGGACTAGGTAGTCCTCGACGTGCTGATTGATTGAGCAAGCGACATGAATTCTGAACCGAGCTGTGGGGAAGCACTACTGTAGGCCATGCCTGTTAAACCAATTGCCGACGATCATGACACGGAGAATAAATGTTTGGATCAAGAGGATGTGATGTACGCCACCTCACTGAGCAGGCCTTGTTAAGCCGCACGACGGCAGCTAAACAGCGCGCGCACACTACATACATACTTATATACTATATATGTATTAATGCAGTTGAATGAATTTGTTTATCAGCTATTGTTGGTTTGCAACGTGTTGCTTCGATGGACCTGGATGATGCTTGGTGCCGTCGGCTGCTCATCCCAATTTCGATAACTCTTTTTTTTCCGCTGCATGGCTATGGCTTCCATATTGGGACTGGTGTAAACATAACAAACGTTGATGGCTTTTACCACAAAGCATCACCTGATCAATAGGCATCATGAACTGCAAGCGAAGCTGCTTACAATTATCCGACGGCAGGCCAGAGGCATCACTATGCACCGATGTATGATCATGGGCTGAGTCATGACATAGGTGGCATGGCTGATTGACGGCTCTGAATATTCACTTTGATGTGGCCTTGCCTACGCTACGCTGTTCTCATACCTGCAGCAACTTGTATGTGAATGTCAATCAAGCTTGTGCAGGATAACTTTGGGACATTTTGTACAGTAAAGGCTGTCCACCTGCAAGAGTGATCATGGACTGCAGCTGTGTTGTCAGTATGCTTTGGATTCACCCTGTAATATGACTGTTGAGCTAATGTAGGCCCAAATAGGCAAGTACTCTGATATTAGCAGGGTGTTAACTAATAGGCTTCATTTGCACGATTTTCAGCTAATTTGCTATCCAAATATACCTTGCACTGAAGATATTTAACATGCCGAAACTTTGATTATTTTGCTGTCTTTGCTCAATAGCTAATTCCGGAATGACGTAATAGAGGTCAGTTTATGCACTACCCTCCACTACCAAGGCGCATTTGGGGCTAGTCTCAGAAACCCTTCACTGACTAACTTAGCACCAGAAAACCTCCCTGAGAACCAAACCCGTGCTGCCTTGGCTGTTAGGAAGTCTTTTTGGACATTTTCTCGAGTAAGCGCTGGAGTTCCGGTGGTTTCCTATACGCTCTTGTAGGACTACACGGTTTGCTTATTATTGGGTGCTTAGCATCCACCTGGCTGAGGTGGAGTAGCTGACGTAATCTGCAATAACCTGGCTGCTTACAGTGAAGTCTCGTTATAAAAAACCTCGTTATAAGAAACCTCTCGATATAAGAAACAGTGCCTCGGTCCCGCCAGAATTTGTATGGGAAATTAAGAAACTCTCGCTATTAGGAGGTTTCTTAAGTCTTTGCTTAGTAATACATACGGTTTCTTATATCGAGGTTGTGGTTGGTGTTGCTGGATCCATGGAGCCGCATACGTTACCCCGCATGTTGTGAATTGTTACCCAACACGTTCATATTAGAATTAGGCAAACCAAGTCTCGTTCTACTCATCTATAACTGCGTGTACTAGATCAATTATTATCCAAGTGCTACAAGAGTCATGGCATCAAAGCAGACCCAAACTCGCCAGACGTGGACTGAGAAAGAGGAGCAGTGTATCTTAGATACCTATAAGCCTGCTCCGTTGCATAAGTCTGATTCTGACCGTATTACATTCCGGATGTACCTGGTATTTCTTATAAGACTGCTCTTGAGGGACTTGAAGTCCTGCGTCTCTTTCGTCTTCCGATCCCCCATGTTAATTTGCAGAAAGGCGAGCAGCTAGATGCGGCTTTATATCGAGAAAAGCGGGATATTGAGATGCAAGGCATGGCTCGCAGAACACAGCATCAAACAAGCATTACGGGTTTTTCAGGTCTCCCACGGACCTTTTGTAATTTTTTGTGTATATATCTCGTTATAAGAAACCTCTCGTTATAAGAAACTCCAAGCCGGTCCCGAGGAGTTTCTTATAACGAGACTTCACTGTATTTACTATCAATTGCACGTCACCTCGCTGCTAGGTCAAGTTGTTGTACAGATCTGAGATAATAACGCCTCACACCTAGTACTCTCGCATACCTAAATTGCCTTTCTAGGTCTCACCAATTAGTAGAAGCCCGGGTCCCCAAAGCGTCTTCATGACATGGCCCAACACTATATCGACAGTAATGGTGGTGGCACTACATTTTGCTGCTGCTGAAATATTGGGTCCCATTGCGAACGCTTGAAATGACCTGATTGGCAGGCACTATACCTTTTCCTTGGATGCTGAGCTGTTCTGGCATTGGGCTCAGTAATACCGCCCTGTGCAACTATTGCAATATAGTCCGTACTAAACTCTTCAGACTTCAATGGACCTGCTGGCTCTATGGTAGGCTCCAGCATTTTAGCGACGCTGAAGATCTTGGGACTCTTCATGTAAATTGTGCGTCCTAAAAGTATGGCTACACATATATACCAAAACTGGTAATTGTTGGACACCTCCTTCATCTGAGTGGTGATGTCTTCCCACAACCCTCCTCAATCCCAGCAAAGGCGCCCCACCTAGGTCCAGCGTGGAGAAGGAACTGCTATGCAAACGCACGGACCGGGAGACGGCTATCGGCTGGGTACGAAGCTACATAGGCGTCCCAGGCAATGAGAAAGCAAACAAGAATGCCGCCTCGAATCAACCCTTGGTCGCATTGCAGGCAGCAGGCAGGTAGTCACCGCGACAGGAATCAGAGCAGCGGCCAAAGCCAGGAAGAAAGATCAGAGATCGGAACCAGGGTTCGGAGTCAACTGGCGCCTCTGGTACAGGCACGCCCTGTCCGTCTACACCTGGCCGCACACAAACCGCGGCCCATTCAACACCTGGCTATACACCATCCACAAGGTCGACGCACCAGCATGCCCCCACTGTGACCACCCCTCGGAGGACGGATTCCACATCACCTTCGACTGTCCACACCACGCCCAACAACGCCGGAAGCTCATCGGAGATGCCACGACTAGAGACACCGATATGGAAGAAGGAAGAGGGAGAGGGGAAAGAGTGGGAGGCGGTGGAGGCGTATTTCGCCTACATATAGCCAGGGAAATCCCTCGAATGTTGTCAGACACCCTCGTTACATCCAAAACAGCGCTATTCGAAGTTATCAATACTAATTTGACATATTCATCGAGCTTCCTGGCTAATCGTTGAGCTGCATTTCGGTTTTTGAAATAAAGGGTCCTGTAAGCGGTTGACTGAACGTTGAATTCGGAGCTGACTTCAGAAAGCCTAAAGTACATTTGTAGAGGAGCATCGATGCTAGTTGGGGCAGCTGGCCGAGTTTGGCTCGCACAATATCCGCTAGGATAATGTTAGGAATATCTTCCTTAGATGTATCGGATATCCAATGGCACAGGGGCATGAGGGTCTTGAGCTTTAGCCAGAGTTTGTTGCAGGGCAATGGAATGCCTGACATTGGCTAGATCACCACTGCGCTGGTGCGTAACAGGTTTTGGACACCCTGGTTCAGAAAGTGCCCTGCTAGATTCATTAGATGCTAAAGGGAAAGCAAGTGCCCCATACCTGGGGCCAGCAGTGCAGGAATTTGTACGGTATTGCCCATGCAGGTGCAATGATTGCTGACAAGTAGCTTCAAGATCCATGGGATCTGTCACAAGAGGTGCAATTTCGGAAACAAAGGAACTGAATGCGGTGTTGTCTCGAATTTGCCCCTCGCATTGTGCAAGGCTGCATACGGCGATTCGGGCGTGCTTGAAACAGCCATCGAACTCGAGAAAGTGTCCGACACAAAGGGACTGAGGCTGAGAGCATCAACAGTCCTACGGACCATTTGCAGGTTGGCTATAGTGGTATAAAGGCCACTCTGATGGGCTCAACGGGTGGTATTCAGGAATAGTCACCTTGGGACTGTGTAGAGGACAAGCGTAATAAGTATAATTATCAAATATTCACGCGAATATTATGTGGACTAACCGAGCTCAACTGCCTTGATGCACGCAGGCACTGCAGCTTGGAGGTGCAATCTAACTAGTAGCTATATGTAGTCTGGTAGTCTGATTGCATGTAGTGGGATGAGGTCGTGCATACTCTGTCGATATACTTTTATATATTAATTATGGGGCCTTGTCTGATCAGCCGGGATTGATATAGGGTAATCAGAGAAAACTTCTCTGTGGTCGAGGTTGGACTCAATCTTGACTTATCCCAACTTGCAGGCCATTAAAATTCATATCGAGCGTCCTGAGAAAATCGATGGTTCGAGACAAGACAACATCCGTGATCTCATATAGAACGGTCAAAGCAATTTCCAAGTATTCGCGGATTTAGTCGGGAACTGCCGGAATCTTGTAGGGTACGGTTCATAGTTGTGCATAGTTGCGCCGCCTAAGTGGTTCGGGGGTATACGGGTATGTGGTCTCACAATCCCGTCTCAGCCAAGCTTGGTACTGATATGAATATTGGGCATTTGTAACATTGGCTCTACTGGGGCTGCCATGATGAATATGCTAAATCACTATTTTAGGTCTCTTTTTCGTGGTTCCTGGTGCCGCTTTATTCGTATGGGGCGGATTGGATCTCGTGGCAGCAGAGAAGCTTAATGAGTCTTTGGCTGCATACTCAGCAGCCATTAACGCTACGTCTGGAGGAATTACCAATGAATCAGCATTATAGATGCTTGTTACAAGAGATTCAACCACTGACAGTGTGCAAGGGACTTGCAGCACCGATGCAACATTCTCGACGCAGTTAGGCAGGTATTAGAGTGCTTTCCGACATAGGGAAGAACCTGGCAAAGATTCACTCGTTGGTGATGCCACATATTTTGGCTGCCATATTTTACGCCTCTACTGGACCGGTAAGTTAACCCGATTCCCAGGATCTATCCAGCATCCTTGGAGATCCGTGCAAAAAATCTCTGCTAACAGTGGTAAAAAACACAGGCCAAGGATATTTGGGCTAAGACGCAACCCTTTGTGAGGATCATGTTCTGTTCCGTTCAGCAATCGTTGCATATTGCTGAACCGTTCGAACTATCCACCAATCGTGCACAGATCTGAACGGTTCACCAATCTGTATTAGTGTGGTGCGTTACAACGCAACTAAGTTGAGTTATCCATTGGGGAGGCCATGAGATTTTGGTGCGTTGCAACGCTGAGTTATCCATTGGGGAGGCCATGAGTTTCTTTTTTTTTTTTTTTGAACTCAGTACTCGTATGCACAACCTTAAGGGTCGTATGACGAGCCACCCGGATGCGCACCTTCCTAATGACCGGCTAGGGGGCGGTAGAGGTAGGCGAGATATGCCTCTACCGCATCTCACTCCTCCTCCTCTCCCTCCTCCTTTCTCCAAATCGGTGTGTCTAAATCCTCCCATGTCCTGGCGTCCCCGATGAGCTCCTGGCGTTGCTGGCGGTGATGGGGGCAATCAAAGGTGATATGGTAACCGTCCTCCGAGGGGTGGTCGCAGTTGGGGCAGGCTGGAGAGTCAACCTTGCGGACGAAATGGAGCCAGTAATTCTGAGGGCCCCGGTCGGTGCACAGGTGTGGGCCGACAGGGCATGTCTGTACCATAGGCACCTGTTAGCCCCAAACCCGGGTTCTACTCGCATGTCTTTCCGCTGGCGTCCTGGCACCACCTGATGGAGCAAGGGGCAGCAAAAGGTAAAAGCCACACTTGATATACATGCACTCTATATAAAGTACTGTAAATACCTATGCAGGCAACCCTGCACTAACCTCCAATATTCAGACGAAGCTATCACTCTGTGCAACTGGTCTTGTATTTAAGTCTTTAATAAGACAGTTCGCAGACTTCCCACATGCGCATGTCCCATGCATTTGCTGCAAAGCCGCGGACTCCACGTAGCTGGCCTTCGATTATCCAAGCTTTTCAGCCCAGGCACCGCAATCGGTCGATTTCACCGTGAGGCCTCCTGCAGGAAAAGCTAACCAGCGAAAGATCAATTCTGGCTAATATTGATATTACACAGAGCTAGTACATACCATCGCCGACCTAAGGATGCACATTTTTTTTTTTCTTCAATACTCGCATATAGCAGTAGCCATGGCGAGGATGTGCATGGTAGGTTGCACGCCTGCAAAACATCCTTGTTTATCAACCTCCTCAACTTATACGAGAGCTATACTCTATCAACTTGCCTACTAACCTATATTAATTAAATCACCAGAATTATGACATCACAAAAAAAATCTTGTTCAATTATAGGCAACTCCGAGTATAAGAAATACCCTTAAAAGTCATATAACATAATCATCAGGTACTAGGCATAGCTATTACTAGCTTTATAGATCAATATACTAGAAATATATGGACTCAATATTGAAGATTGGCAGGAACAAGGTAAGATTATATTATAGCAGCTAGAAATAAGCCATAGTCCATTATAGAAGAAGAGAGAGCAATTGAAGAATACATTAGTATTATAGCTGACTACTAAATGATAGACTATTATAGCAAATTATATATGATATAATATATAAAAGACAAATTCTTTAATATTATAAAGGAGGTGTATTACTAGCCTGAGATAGTCTATAGTTAACTCTTAAAAGTTATAAGAAGCAACAATGATTTCAATATTCTAGTCGAGGCGTTTGCCAGTTTGAGGAGCTTACCGGTGCATATGATACGGTGGTGTGGCCGGAAATGTTGCCACATTTTTGAACGGTAGATAAATATGTATTAGGAGAGTTAGGAGAGTTTTTCGCATGATTAGCCGATGCGTATGCATATATAGGGTCTGACGGACACATCTCTGCTCAACCCCAGTTATGTTAGTATGTAATTACAGAGCAGAATCATGGAGTATTCCCGGGTGTCATTACGATTGAGCGCGGGCGACCGGGGTTCAATTTCTCCCACCAAAGAATTTCATTTTAGCTACTTTTCTTCCATAGGTTGAGGCCACATAACCACGCTGAAGATTCCCTGAGGCCCATGTTAACAATGCTTTTTATTTTAGTGATATGTATGATACTGCTAAATTCATGCGGGAAAAAAACTCCATTGCGCATCATTTGCAGATTGGTTCGGATATGTGCGTTCTAGAATTCCAGGATCGGATAAAGACGTCAGTGTTTGCTTCTGCTGATCGCCAAAAGCAATATAGCTAAGTAAGTGATATACCCCTGACCATCTTAGTGTTAAAAACAAAGAAACATAAAAATTGTTATGACGTGCGTGATTTGATTGCGTTGGAGACTTTGTGAAGTGATGCATGTTTAGTGGCCCTGGGTACGTTACGCAAGAATTACAGGAAGTTATGGTACCAGTTCTCTCGTTATATAGCCTACTTTAGTCGCTTTTATGCATGGTGATTCCCGGTCTGGTCTACTTTAGATACTTAGTGTATGTGCTGTATATAGCATCAATCCCATGAGGGGCAAAGCATGTGTAGTCTCCTTCCCTGCACACGCCTCACCCCCACACGCACTACTCTTTCAGAGTGATATTTTCTCCAAAGTGGCTTGCCAAGTTCTGAGCTTGGTATGGTAATTGAGGATATGTGGTGTTGATGTTATTGTTTTATACGTCAACTTGTTACTACAGCCTAAATATGCACCCATCAAACCGCGCTAGTAACAGTCCCGAGAGGTCCCGGGCGTAGAGTCCCTTATAGTATTCAAAGCGGGGTATTGGTACTGCGTAATGTGGCGTTGATATATGTACATATCAAGTAGAGCACATACGCGGCCGGTACATAAAACTATAGACTATGTTAGATTTAATTCGTGCCTACGCTTTTGCTCAGTAATACACTAGGCTACTCTACTCCGTAGGTAGTCAAACACGAATTTGGGACCCCAAGTGTCGACTGGTCCTCAGGGATCTCGACCCCTGGAATCCTGCCGCTGCTGGTAAAATTTTAGTTGATATATATTTTCTTGTCCATTGCGGAATTCAGTCCATTCCGGGATGGCACAATATGTACACTTTGGGCAATGTATGAAGGCAAATTGAGTGGAAACCGAGTCTATTATTTTATATATATAACAAAAGGCCTGCTCAACCACCCAACCCTCCACTTGCTCAAACCTTCACTGACGAGCCACAACGGAAACCCGGGTGGATTCAAGCGTCGGTCATGTTATTCTGTCCACCCTGCGCGAGCTATGTACAAGATAATAAATAAATAAAGTAAAAAACAAAAAACAAAACAAAACAAAACAAAACAATACGCGAAGTACGCCTCCACCGCGTCCCACTCTTCCTCCTCTCCTCTTCCTTCTTCCATACCGGTGTGTCGAGCTCTTCCCAGGTCGTGGCAAGGGCAGGTGAAGGTCACGCAGTCGCCGTCTTCCTGTGCGTTTTAAAATCATTACGACAGATGGCTTTCCGCACGTTTCACGTGGCCAGCGATTGGGAACTGGCCTTGATAAAATACATATATAGATGCATTTCCCTGTTGCCGGTCCGCAGTTCCCCAGCATGCGGCCTGTAGTGTTGTTAGTCTGATTGTAGTTTGTAGTCTCTGCGCAAAAGGTACTTGGAAGAGGAGGAAAGGAAAAAAAACATCACACACCCATCACGGGGATCGAACCCGCAGCCTGAGCCTGAGCCTCCGAATTAGGAGGGCGACGCGCTACCATTGCGCCAAACGGGCTTAGTTTTGTGATGCAAAACGACTATTAAATCATTTGTGATACAGTATCAGCTCTACCACGTCAAATTATCAATTGCATGGTTTGCAATTAAGCTTCTAGTTTTTCTGATTTATCTTCCCACCTGAGAGTCTGTGCCCTGTTTATGTGGGGAGGGATGGATTGATATCATGATTTTATCAGTCGAGATATTGTTTACTTGCATGAATTTCCTCTTTCTTTTTACGTTTTGGCAACTTTTTTCAAAGGGTATATGGTCTTGTACGCCCGGTGATAGGAAAATCGTCCAGGCTGTGTAGACGTGGACAACACAATGCCATTGTCATGCTTCGATAACCAGAAAGCACGGATTACGTCATTGCAACCAGCGACAAGGTCATACTTCTTACGAGGCTTTAGTAACGGCTTAAGTAAGTAATAGAACCGAAACGAGTAATTTCTGACGACATCGTACCGACTTATTAGTACTTACGTGGCCATTAGGCAATGTGGGCTATCTCGAGCGTCTCTCTCAATTAATCACTGAAAGTTAGAGGCTGTCTAAACCGCGCCCCCGCAGAAATTGAAACCTAGACTACTTACCTAACTTCTTATCATGAGCAATCAAAACCGGCGATCAAAGATGATGTGCATGTAAGCAATAACCACTATGCAAGCGCGCCTATGTATATGATAGGTAGTCGTAGCGTATTCTACCGTAGGCACAGACTAATATAATGCAAATATAAGCTGTAGCCGAAAGAGCCTCCTGGTAAAAGTAATAAGAGCACTGATAGGAGTGTGATGTCATTTATTTAGATTCGCTAGTAACTGCTGGCCAGTCGTAGTTCTTTCCGTGAATGTAGAAAATAGGAAAAGACAAAGGAAATTAGGAACTCATTAGGGAGGGTCATCTGGGCCTTGCCATGGCCTTAAGCTTTATACGAAGGATAGAAAAAAGTAAAGTGTCGGATGGTGGGCCATGTGTCCCAACTCCTTAAGAAGGTTTTAATGTTCTCAAGCGTGTGCGTTCTAACATACGATTTACCTTCCTAACATCCTATATTAGGCCGTATGCAAAACAACCCCCGCCTGGCCCTGCCTATCCGAATTATGTTGATCGATCGGACGATAGATGTGGGGGGTTAGCTCAATGTGCTTTTTTATAGGTCAGAACTCGTATTAAAGCTGTCGAGCTTAGGACAAATCAGCGAATCCCGAGAGGATTATCCAGCCCCTGGGCCGCTCCCTGTCTTGTATCTATGTACACGACCAGATCACCTCATGCATGCCTACCGCTACCCAATAAGCACCAGTAACTCGATTTGCTGCTATAGGCGAATTATTTGGATATATGACCGTTTGTTGGCCATTGCTTATTATTTAAACTAAGTTTCATGTTGGCCACAGTTGATGCATAGTTAAACGGAAATTCATTAATTTAGAAGTCTAACGCTTCGTTATTACCATGATAACTCCTCCTAAACCGACGCCGCTCCATACGATTCCATTATGAGGTCGACACCAAACACCCCTTCAGATAGGGCGCTCCTGAGGGTGTCTCTCAAAAAATCAGCACGAGCTATTATCCAGATAGAGCAGAAACAGAAAGCCCTAACTGAAGAAGTGAAAAAAGAATGCGACTGGCACCGACCTCATAAGACTATCCCAACGAAAGAATATCTGGAGAAAATCAAACTGCTGCGGGACAAACAGGTTTGGGTGCTTCTCGATATTTGCGGTGAAGCAGCGAAGGTCATAGATGGTATTCAAACAACACTTCATATGTTAACCGGCCCTGCGGAACCTCCTAACCCGGAGGAGCCGTCGTCATCATCATGCAGCGACATGGAAATTGAAACGAAGAAACTGCCAGGGCGTAGGTACAAATATAACAAGTATCTTTTATCGTTGGGTTTTCTGCGGGTAAAGCTGACGCATGCGGAGACTGAAGCGCGAATTTCGGAGAGTCTCTGCAATACAAGACTAAACCAGGTACTATAATTTTCTGGTTGACAGTAGACTTGTATTATAAGGCAGAGGTAATGGCAACATTTGATTGTCGTGTATGTAGCAAGGGCTTCGCAAACGGGGAATTTACATTTCTCTACGCCGTGTGGTATTTGGATTTAGATATTTTTGAAATAACAATAGATTACTAAGAGCTCGATTTGCGATTCTCATCATTGCGGAACTCTCCAGGTTTATTTGCAGCGTCATAACTATAATAAAGAGCTCCCAGCAAGCCCCCCATGTCCTATACAAAACTCAACTGAACCCTCCACCTAGCTCTAGACCTATGTAACATATTCAGATTCATTGTAATCTTCTACAAGTTATCAAAGCACAGCGGCAACACAACCTTTAAGCCTCCGCACTTATTACGCTCCTCCAACGGCTTTAACAAGTTCGTAAGAAACCCGAAAACACCAGAGTTGTAGCAAGACCTAGGCTCATTAATGACATCGATCTGGAATGAGACGTAATAAACAAATTTTGCCGCTGGGCCTGGCGTGAGCGTAGTAAACATTCTACATACCTCGCGAGTGCTTGCCGTTTTACGCGCGCAGCGAGCCTGGGCCAAGGCCAAAATTCAGTACCGCATTCAGCTAACATGAACTTTCTGTGAATTGCGGTCATCTAAATACATCTCTAATTGCAAGGTTCAACAAGTTGAGCCCACACTTGCAAAGCCTCTCACGTTTAATTATATTTTACAAAACCCGAGTTGCTTAATAGCATTGCATTTTTTGAGCCCTGCGGCTACACACTAATGCATGTCAAAGATGGATATCCAACCCTGCAATCCTTCTGTGTATAGATGTGCTCCAGTTTTACTCTGAACGGGAATTTAGACTATAGCATGCTGAATCACTTAGCAGGCATGAAACTGTATTTGACCTCCACATATACATCTGAGGAATAGCAAAGGGCTGGACTTGGGAAACAATTCTATGAAACTCAGCTCAATGTTCATGGAAGTGGCGCAACACCTTCTCTACTCACGCCTACTACCCATAGCATCTGCAACGGATGTCACACCCTTACCCCATGACGGCAACAGTCTGGGTGTATAGTGTATCACGGCATCGAACTTGAGGGATAGAGTGGGTAATTCTCAGCTCAATCTCATTGATATGACGGTTAATCGTAGAGAACATGAGTATCGTAAGAAGAGTCTATTTCTAGAAAGGTTCTCATATAACATCACCTCTGCTCCTGCTCAGCTGACTAGTGCAGCAGAATTATTGGTGTCGAAAAGACTCCATATAGGGTTAGATGCTATTCGACTTATCCGGATTCACTACTTAGGCATCTGTATACCGATAGAAGTTCGAAGTTGCGGATATACATGTATCCTTATTGGGGTTCTATTGATGCAGCAGTGCACGGTGAATGTCAGTTAACTTTCTGTCACTGGTGGGTGTATATGTGTATTAGCGACACCCATCTGCATTTTTAGGAGCTAATTGGTCCACGACATCTCGGCCAAATTAGGTTGTCTTGTATACAGTACGGGTTCCCAAATCATTTTCAAGTTCATGAAACGCTGCTCCAAGTTCCGAGTTCCCGCATTTGGAGAACCAAAAGCATAGCGAACATCAATGTGAACAAAATTCAAGGAAGGATATTCATGATAGGCCGCAAAGCTATCAATATTATGACTGCCTGCACTAGTATCTCGAGATAGATACCGGTTGGCAGCAATTACTTCCCGTACTGTAAGGAGGTCCTGAATTTACTCCTCCGCCTCCTCCTCCTGATGCCACTAAGTGGGAATAAACAGGCGATATAAAGGTAGCTTAAATGACTCGAGTAATAATCGTGACTGTTGAACTTCACCAGACACTATGGTACTACAGAACCTCTTATCTATACCAGAACTAGGACAGTTATATATGTCGTTCGATGCTTTAAAAGACAACATTGAGGATTGGTCAGCATGTGAAAAATTCCATTTCACAGTGACAGCTAGGGATACCGCTCGAGTTATATATGAGTACAAAGACAATACATGTGACGACTTCGAGCTAATAAATAGGTCGATGACAGCATCAAAATCAGTGTATAAAATCAGCTTAAACTCATGTTCAACTGCTATCTACCAGTATTGGCTCTAGCGACATATTCCACAATACCTACTCACGTACTTGTTGGACTACTCATGACTAACTGCTATTTGTCTCTTTATTGGATGTTCAATCATTTGCGCTTTGTCCCCTTCATGATGTTAAATTACTTGCGCTCTATCCCTTTGTTCTTTGTCTAGTTAAGTACCTTGCTATAAAGTAGCTCTAATATTGGATATACTTCTATTTGGTATTTACTATGTGTGGTATTGGAGTATTTTGGTATTATAGGCCGCCGTGGTATTGAAAACCTTTGACCAAAGTTTTAATTCCGAAGCGGCCCAGAACAATGCATGGAATTCATCGGGTTCGCTTCCCTTACTCGGTCGCATCTCACCAATAATAACTAGTATTGCTTTAGTTTGTAGCTTGTGCTCACAACCAAGTTTCATGAACTTGAACGTGGTTTGAGAACCCCGAGTAAATTCATATGATTACATACTTAATAAAATTTAGTACATATTACGCAGTATATGTTATATGTATGTATATAGAGCTTATGATTACATAAGTAACGATTACAGGCTTGGCACAAGGCGATGAAGACAATTTATTTCGGACTTAACCTCGGAAGTGTTTCAAATCAGTGGACTGGATATATATATCAAAAACAAAGACCCCAACGTTGAGCCTATAATTTGTGGATATATAAAGCACCATTTATGCATCTCCTGACACTATTCGCACCTCGCGCATGGGCACCCTACAGCTGCCGTGTCCTTTGCTGCTACCGCTCTGCAAATAGATTCAGAACCAACGTGCACGTAGCCTTGAGATTATCATACATCAGAGGATGTATATATCCATATGCATACATTTCCTACAAGTCTAAAACTATCCGGGGCCTGCACCTATCGTCTAGACATAGTAGGGGTATATCCCCGACCAGCTGTAGCCGCCTCGAGTTCCCAAATCGAGTGGTGAGCCCAGCTCGCTTTCAACTTGGAAAGTTCTCGACAGGCATACTCTCTGGAATTCACCCTGCGATTCTATCTCCAATTGTATTCGTAGGGCTCGTGGCCACCTTATGGACTTACAAGGTATGTCAATTTGGTCATTCTTATTCCAGCTAGCACAAGCTAGCACCATTATATATTTATTTATTCGGTATTGCTAATATATATGTGAAATGGGGATGGATTTGACTGTAGTGTTTGATGATGATAATATTTCAAAATAAAATAATATACATGCCTGGGGTGCCTCTAGGGGCTAGGCGTGAGAGGATAGAAGATTATGCCGTTGTGTGTTCAGGTATCAGATGGAAGGAGGTCCAAATTCCGACAAAGGATGGTCATTTATTGCGGGGCGCTGTGGCGGAGGTCACGGTGAGAAACGAGGCTACCAAGAAGGAACTGGGACATATAGTGGCTGCTGGGGCGGGAAAACAGGCTGGGAAGCCATATAAGAGGAGGGTCATTATTGTCTATTACCAAGGGTTAGTATTGACATTCCGTTCAATCTCTCACCAACATTGCTCCTGCTTTTGAAAAGCCTTGTAGAATATTTCTTGGAGGGAGGCATGATATGAACACTTTACTGGACGACCCCGTTTCTGATATATCTCTATTCATAGAAATGCTTCCTCAACGCCTCCTCGCCTTCCTATGCTTTCCTCTCTGCTCTTAGAGCTCTCTCGAACTCCGCATTCCCTCGAGCCACAGGTCAAGGAGGTACTGTACACTGTTGTCGTCCCCGCCTATCGTGGATACTGGACTTCCACGGGGAAACCTAGCCAACGAGGCATTGAAGAAGACGGTAGGGCAATTTTCAGGTTCTTGGAAAAGGGTGGATATAAGGTGCAGTACCAGAGAACACTTCCGGATCCTAGTAGTAGGAGCCCAGGGAATAATGAAGACCCAATTGAGCTTGATGAGAGAGTCGAGCTCATCATCTGGGGGCAGAGTATTGGCGCAAACATAGCTATGACGACACTCGCAAACCATATGTCCCAGTGTGGTTCGGATCTCATCTCGCAATCGTCTGCAGTGCAACCTGCTGAAAAATTACCTTCGCCCGCTGCAATCATTCTTGAAACCCCCTTGCTCTCCATCCCCGAGATGCTTATCGAGCTCTACCCCCAGAAATGGCTGCCATACCGGTACCTGAGTCCCTTCCTACGCAATTGGTGGGATATGCAAGATGCAGCGAAGAAACTCCATATCGCTGGATATTCTCCAGGGAAAATCTCAATATTGGTTGCGGAGAAGGATGAACTTGTTGGTGTGGCCCAGGGGGAGAAGATAGATTCATTATTGCAAGATTATTTTGCAGTAGAGGGGGAAACTGGGCAGAGGGAGGTGAAGAAGACCGTGGTGAAGGGAGCGTTGCATGTGGAATGTTTGTTGAAAAACCAGGGACGGAGGGAGGTTATGGACACAATACAGGCCGTCGGAGAGAAGCCTGGTAGACTGGAGACATAGAATTTATAATTCTAAGGGGCCTCAGCTATGGTGAAACCAGTGTTCTGAATACATACAATATGCGACAACTGAATAATGTCAGCTACCACATTGATGAGGCTTGTATATCATGTCTCTAGAAGCCTCTTTATAATCGCAAAGTAATTCTACATCCATCCTTTCCTAAATTGCACAATACTTAAAGGGCGTTTGTTTATAATGTCTTTCCAGTATGCAGATCCTTTCAATCATTACACTACTACACCCAGCATTACCTATCCATCCTTCAAAATATAATTTATATTCACACAATACTTCCCACATGGGAAGGTACTCGTCTCAAGAGGCAACCAGCCGTGATCTCCACCAGGAGCTGTTGAAAACATCCTCATTTTAAGCCTACATAAACAGTATACCAGACCCCTAGATCCCAAAACTAAGTCTCGAGACCCCAACTATGACCTGCCGCCGGTGATCTGCAAGCTCGACTCCTATCAGTCGTTGAGACTCTCCTAAGCACCACCACACGTTGACTGGGTTCACTTCCGAGTGCGCCGAGGAGCCTGTCGAATAGAAACTCCGCTGGTTTAAGGTTAACCTGCGCTTACTTATCACCTTTATAATAGCTGTAGAGTAAACCTATACGTACGACATTGACATACTTTCTTTACTTTCGCCTACCTATATGTCAAGCACCTCAAGCTGCTTCAATATGGTACATCCTTATAAAATACCTATCGGCGGTATGTATAACATTTGGAATCCCAGCTACAGGCTACTCTTTCGCACGATAAATATTCGCACATGGAAGCGAGGTGTAACTACCCGCTCTGGGATCTAGGCTGGGGTCCAATCTCATGTCTCATGTAATAAATTATTAATGTGCTGTGCGAATGGCGTTGGTCCAGTGAAGGAGCTTTTCCCTTAGTTATACCCATAGAGGTAAAGTACGTATAAATGTAAGAATGAACGGAGCATAATGACAAGCAAGCGAAGATATAGACACCAAGAGAGGGAGCTTTGAGGTCGCCTGTCTCTGATCAAACTAATAGTTTAATACGATATACCACCCCGGATTGGATGAGCTACCCTGAATGATTAAGAGGGATTGTGGTAGCAATACGAAGTAAGGATTTGTATTTATTTCGATTGATTTTCTTCGTGCAATGTAGGAGGGGCAGAGGCTGAGATGTCATATGTATGTAGGCGGTGTAGTACAGAATGCAATAAACATGCAGGAATGAGTCGGGATAGGAGATGGAATAGGACCCTAGAGACCGCATAAGAAGGCCTAGGCTGGGCGGTGAAAAGGACGGAAATATAAGGAGAACACAATAAAAAAGTGGAGTGTGTAAGCTGGCTGTTCCATGTATATCGTATATAAGGCTGAGCTCAGGGTAACAGGTGCAAGTTGTAAACCTTGGGAAAAATTCAACATTCTGGAATTATTCTCGGGCTTGGTAAATTTAAAAGAAGACACTTATTCCACAGCTGGAAGCTAAATTAGGCAGCTGAAAAGCCGGGACGTTACCTGGGCACTACTGCCTAGAGCATAACCTGCATATAGGTACTCTTGTAAGACTTTTGCTTGAATCGGCTTGACTGTCTAATCAATCCTGTTGACAAAAAGATATCTATGATTAGGACTCAAGAGCTATAGGTACTCGCTTGCTAGAACTCAATTTCTACTAATGCAATAGCCAATAATCTGAGCGGAAAGTCTTAACTTTGTCATTGTGGTCTAAGCCCAGTTCAGCTTAATACTAGCGATCAAGCGAGGACGAATTTAAGCTCGCATATGTACAAGACTTGTAAGGTAGGCAATTTACTACGTATGGCTGTGCTCGTGGAAGAGTATTGGAATGGTTGCAGAATAACACTTGAATGATTGCCGAATGAAGCAGGATTCCAGGCACGTACCTAGTAGATGCGATCCCTCGTCATAAGCTAGATAGTTTAAATACAGGCAAACCTGGCTATAGTGAAAATAATCGGTATAACGATAGTGAAGAGAATTCCGCGGCTAATAAATTAAAACATAGCAAAACTTTATTGGCTATAGTGAAACTAGTAGTGCGCTAACAAAATAAATGGGTCCAATGGTAGTACTAGGGCGTAAATTATATCTAGATCTTATAAGTATATGACTAGCTAGCACTTTTGGTGTTACCTACTGGAATGCAGTCTCATCAACATTATATACATCCCGTAGAGAATGATTGGCAAGAGCAATGCGAAGATTTTGTCGCCCAGGTTCTACTAGAGCTGGATCCGTAGAACTAGCATCTCCAGCAAAACGTTGCTTTACTAAACCATTGCGGGTCTTAAAACCACCCAACCAACCGTTTGAAAGCTCAAGCCCGGTATAATCTTCCTCAAAGTCCTGTATATCTGCAATATTCACTCGCTGATCCAATTCTATTATCAGATTTCTTCCTTGCTCCTTACTAACCTCATCACTAATCAAGACTTTGGCGTATGTGGCTTTTTCAATCCATTCCGCTAACAACCTCTCAAAGATTGGGAATAGGTCTGGCTGGTGCTTCATTTTCACTGCGCTGGCTCCCTCTGGTGCCTTACCACTCATCAGTAGCCGATCGGACTGCTTTAGGATTGTGCACATAGTGGACACAGGCATTGCATTTCCCTCGCGATTTGGGAAGAGCTTGCAGAATTCCTCCAGTTTCATTTCCCCAGGCCGCTGTCCTTGAATCTGTCGAGCTTGACATGTCTGCCATTTTTCTAAGGCAGTACGTCCATATCGGCGTTGAGGAGGCATATTTCAATATCGAGCTGAAGTAGAAAGAACACAAATTGAGGAATATTATCGAGCAGAAGCAGAAAGAACACAAATTGACTACATCCTATCTCATCCTATCTTTTTTCTCCGCAAATCTCCTTACCCCTCGTAGGCACGTGACATCTTCTTATAACGAAACCTGGCTATAACGAAGGAAAAGGGCCGGAATCTTGGCATTCGTTATAGCCAGGTTTGCCTGTACGAGTGTTCAGTTACCAAACAAATAGAAGCGGGTCGGGACCTGCCCAGGGCTTGGGTGGCCAAGCGGATGCGTTTCTCGTCATATGCTAAAATATGTTGAATACGAGTTATTTTTTACCAAAACAAAAGAAGACAAAGTGGTGATCAGTCTAGTTAGAGGAAACATAGCGACTATCTACACAATGCTTCAATGTCATTTACGTCAAGATCTATATAGAATTTGAGCATGAGTCGGTAACAGTACGAGATCAAGTCAGTAACGTTCAGCATTTTTTGTTTGATAGTAAATTCATTACTCGCATTCGACTTGCACTTACAGGAGCGTTCAAAGTTAATAATGCTGGTCGAGCATACCTAACATGCTTAAACTTCAGCACTGTCACGGCCCTGACCCCTCAGGCTCGATCGTGGCGTGCAGGAGAGTCAGGCACATGCAGGAAGCACTGCATGGATGCACTGCATGGAAGCACTGCATGGAAGCACTGCATGGATGCACAGGATTGCACAAGGTAGGACACGAAGGAATAATCCTCGAGTAGTAGTGGAAGGCAAGGAGGATTAGGAGGCAACAGTGGCATCGGAGTAGGTATATATATATAGCTGGCTATTTCCCTCTCTCCTTCTCTCCTTCTCCTTCACGCAACGTCTTGTATTCTAGTCGCACTAAATACATTCCGTTCCTCCTTGACTCTCTCGTCCTTGTCATAGTCTTTGGTCATAGCAGCGCTCCCTGGAGCCCGTCCACAGCCCTTGTCACAGACCCGCCGTTACAAGCACGAGGCATGAGAGACGCACGACTCTGAAATATTCAGAGTAAGGTATGTGCACAGAAGAACCTCTGTATTTACAAACCTTGGACCAGCAAATCCTATGCATGTTCAGAGGTTATGCGTGTCTAGAGGCATGCTAGTAAGCGCATACCATCCTGAACTGGCTAGGCTGTTTGGACTAGTAGATGTGAGGCCCAAAGAGGCCTCGTTTTTCTACGTCAGTATACGAACGTATATAAGATTCGATAGAGGACTGCTAGACCTATCTACACTACGGCCATATTGAAAACGTATTCAAACTGTCAATTAAAATCAGTCAGAGTGAGAATAGACAAATACGTATTGAGAATAGCGTAATGATACGATTTAAGGAGGGCACAAGTAGAATGGGTCGAGAAACCTACCGCTTGAGGAATTCATTAGAACTAGTATAGGTGTTCTCTGGAGGGTGCCAGGGGCGTGCGATGCCTCGCCATTACCGCTGTGCAAAACCCTTTTTTTTTAAGAAAAATAAATTCTCGTGTGCACAACCTTACAGTACATCACGGCCTAATGCAACAACACGGGGAAATGCAACAATTTGGCCTATTTACGAGCGACGCGAGATCTAGTTACACGACGACAGGGAGACATTGGGGACATAACAGAGTGACTAACAGGAACCTGGAGAACCTTTTTGGCTGGTGTACGCAGCATAGGGGTTCCTCTGCTAGTTGTGGGAAGCGGGGTAGCTAGCGTAATGCAGGATTCTGTTGATAATGTCGATTCCAGTGAGTCTGCAGAGTCCCACCCATCAAGCTCCAAGCCGGTATCATCACTAACTTCCGCATCCATATCATCTTCACTAATATCCAGCTCCGATTCAACTTCAACCTCAAAGTGCACCTGACGTTCCTTGCCTTTATCTTTTTTGGAACCTTGTACGCACGGGCCTCTATTCGCTTGTTACGAGCTTCCATCAACTCCTGTACTACACTCATGTTTAAAACCCGACCACCAGCGACATCCTTGCCTCGTGTACCACCAACAATCTTTAATGTGCCATTTGTTTGCAGCTCCCGCTTATCGATAGGTGCTGTTAGACGTTGTGCTTCTTTCCACTTTGTTGACATATCCCGCTCCATCTTTAGATCGTTATCAGCTTGAATTGCAGAGCGTTCCAAGGAATCAATGATATCTGCAAGATCACTATCCTGTACACTTGTTGGTCGATTCCGCAGAAATACTTCTGTAAGGGACTGAATAAGCCAACATCAAGAGGTTGTAGTAGATGGGTAGAATATGGAGGTAGACAATAAGCTTTGATTCTTGCTTCTTCACAGTATTTGATGAATTCGATTTGTATATGAATTTCGCATCCATCAATCAAAAGAAATCAATATTGAGAAGGGCTTGTAAGGTGAGCTTTAGTAATAATATCGAAATGTCGAATCTAATCCATAATCAATGTTGAGTTATTCCATCCTATCTTACTGTATATAGATTTCCAATCTTGACAATCCTCCAGATTAAGATGCTGATACTATCCTATATAATGTACGACACCCTTATATATAATCAGAGGTGGTAGTACATATCCATCATCAGATACAGTTTCTACAACTATAATAAATTCACGGTTACCATCAATAGCCATCTTACTACTCATACCTCGAGGTAAATGTCGACAAATTACTTTTGCATGATCTACAATTCCTTGTCGAAAACCTTTCTCATCCATATTATATGTATTTCTCTCGGTAATAGCAAACTTAGATTGTAGATGCTATACTTGCGTAAAATATGCTTAAATAATCTTAGGATCACTTGCTTTGATCCTCTTTCGATCGAATGATGTGCTGAGCTTCGCTACAATATCCGGATGTCGGTTAAGAAATCGAGTAAGATAGTTTTTCCCAATTGCCTTTGTATAGCTTTCTCCATGCTTTATAAGCACAATAGCTTCTTTTACATGCGATATACGAGGCGGAAATCCAAACTCCTCTAGTTGGAAGATCCACCGGACAATAACCTTCTCTTCTGTAGGAGTCAAAAGTTGTTGTTATATATGTGAGGTTTTGCGAGATATCCCTCCTATTTGCTATTAGCTTTTCTATAGATTCCGTAGATATTTTGACTGCAAATACCTTTCAAGCGATGACTTATAGTACTATGATCAAGTCCAAAAGCTGCTGCAGCCACACGGATTGACTTATGCTTGCCTGCCTTAAATTCTTTGCAGGCCCTCTCAATCCGATTTTCCTTCTTTCCCTCTTCAATTGACTTCTGTAACCGCTTTGCTACATTGAATTTCCCCATTCTGACAGCCGGTAATGATTTGGTAGATATATGGGAAGCGACGATATTAAGGTGAGGTCGATATTGTTGCGTTGACCCCACATTACCCCGCTGACAAGGGTTGTGCAGGGATCACGTGGAGGCTGTTGCATTACCACGTGATGTTGCATTAGGATGTACTGTAGGGTCATATGACGAGCCCTGTGCATAACCTTGCGGTTCACTTGTCGACTCGCGCGTGGACTATGTACGTCATGCATGACTACCAAAGGGAACAGAACGGTAAATATGCATTTCCCGTGTATTACCTGCCTGTAAGGGACAGGTAGAGGTAGGTAAAGAAGGTCTCTACCGTATCCCGCTGTTTCTCTTACACCCTCGGTCTAGCCGTCCAGGAGCCACGGAGTCCGATGAGATCTCTTCGTTGTGGGCGGCGTCGCGGGCAGTCGAACGTGATATAGGAAGGAGACTCGTGAATGTCTATACATCTCTTCCATCCTGCGTTCAAGTGCACTGTTGAGGTAGGAGAAGTAAGCCTCTACGCGCCCCAGTGATCGAATTCCCCTTCGCCTTCGCCTAGCTTTACTCACGAATATCATTTTTTAATACCATCGTTTTGATTTATTGAGCCTAAACCTGCTCTGATATTTTCCACCTTCTAAAGGTTGGTTTAAATCATTAGAGAACATTAACTGTTTCAGCCGTCGAATTGTTGCCAGGCCCTGATCGGCCTTTGTAGCTCGCTGTATTGGTATTGAAGTTGGGCAGTCAAGGTCACACGGTACCTGTGGGATATGGGAATTCTCGCTGCCACTCGGTGCTTGTACTGACCACATAATACTCTATAGACTTTACACGTACTTGACTCTCCACCCGACACATGTGAATATATAGATATAGTAGGCAAAGCGAGTATCCAAGAGATGGTTCCCTAAGTACAGTCCGTGGACATAAGTCTTGGTAAAACAGCAAAAGTGACCCTTATGGGTTTGTTACATAAGAAATTCAAAATTTAAGAGAAGGGCATATTTTATCCTTTTCAATATTTTCAGCCAGGTGAAATATCCTAGGCAGGCAAAAGGTCTGCAGAATTCAAGGCATTTCCAAAAACACAGAGATTGCGCTTAGCTGTACGTGTTTCTCTAACCAGGGCAGCTGAGGTGCTGCTACAGCCCATAAAACTAGATTTATAAAGTCCATATCAAGTTCAAACCATCCAAATTGCAGAATTTATAAGATGAGTGCCATGCTGCAGGTGTCTACGAAGGGGGGCAGTGACGGTGATTCCGGTGCTTTATAAACCAAGACTATGCACATATATACATGTCCACAGACTTTACTTGTACGAGAGATGGTACCTCGCTGGATCGCACTCACGTAGCAGATAGAATCGGCTCACTGCATCTCGCGAGTTATTACGCGTATACGGGAGGCTTTTTTTTTCTTTTTTTTTTTTTTTTTCTTTATACTCCGTACTCGTATGCCGACTGGATTCAAAACCACCACCTCCGCGGCAGGCGTGTGTTGCCGACGCGCTGGATAGACCACAGTAAGAGGCGTATGTACCCATATGTATTTGGAGCACAAAAGAGCAGGCCCCCGCTACAATTGCAAAAAAAAGGGAGGCAAAATAAAGAAAACATCATCAAACACCCCGTCCCGCACGTGCAAGTGCATGCGGGACAGCGTAGGCAGGGACCGCCCCCGAGGTAAGCACATGCGCTCCGGTACCCTCTGCTCGGCTGCACAAACTGAATCCGCGGAGAAAGTGGCCCCGTCGCAACTATCGCGATGTCGCATGTCGCACGATAACGAAACAGCAAGCCCCCCCCCGTAGGTGCAGAACCCCCCCCAAAGCCCCGCTCCCGCCCCCGTACGGTAAACCCTCACACAAAGAAGCCACCCGGCTCTACCCTCGTCGGCGCCGCATCCAGCGCGGATCGAAGGTTTAACCGCGGCGCCGATCTCGACCGCCGGATGCCTGGCGCTGACAATGGCATTGTTTTCGGCTGCCTGTGTTTTTTTGTCAGCTTCATCCGCACATTAAGCCCAGGCACAGCTGCGCGCTGCGGGGTATCTGCGCAGTGTGTGATACGCCGTATATATATATATATATATCTGCCGGCCAGCTTCCTCTCTTCAGATTCGCCCCGCGGCGGAGCTTACGGTTTGCCCTGCCATTGGGGTCCCGCCCTTTCAGCAGAGGAATTATTTACATTCTGTATATTCTAACATATACTAACGCAGGCTTGCATCCCCCGACTGCATCGGCGGCGTCCCAGAACAATGTGTGACGACCTCCTCGCCCACCACCACCGCATCTCGGCCCCCTCCTCCATCCCCCTCAGCGAAAATCCCACCTGGTTCACCACGCAGCCGGCGAAGCCCACTGACGCCCCTCCGCGCACATATCTCTTCCTCCCACTGTCCTTCTCCATCGACCCCGCGACATGTCAGTCCCCCCCTGCCGCCCCCGCCGCGCGCCGCACGCGCACGAAAACACCCGTCGCCCCCGGCTCCGCACCCAGTGCGCCGTCCGCAACGACCACCTTCGGCTATTTCCCCGCCTTCTTCGACATCAACAAGCGCTGGACCATCTACGCCTTTGATAAATCCGTGCTTGCGCTGTACCCGCAGAAGGCTGACCGGTGCGAGATGGTCTACGAGATGGTCTACTCCCACGCGCAGCACGCGCACCACCCCCTCCCCACCCAACACCATCACCGCGACCACCACCACTCCCCCCACCACTCCCCCCACCACTCCCAGCCCATGCATTCGCACAGCAACCTCCATAATCACTCCTCCCCCCCGCGGGGTCGCGTAGGATACCCCTCCTCTACGCCGCACTCGCGTTCCAACTCCCCCGGCCCACACCACCACCCCCACCATCTCCCGCACACCCCCAACCTCACCTCCTCCTACGACCTCGTCGAGGATACCACTTGGTTCACCAGCACACATCCCCACCTCCGCACGCTCCTCAGCCCCCCCGGCGGCTCCGGAGGAGAAAAGTGCCTCTCCCTCATCGACCTCCACTCCACGCAAAAACGCGCAGGATACATCCTTCTCAGCCTGCCCACCCCGTCCTCCCCCAACCGCATCTACATCTCGCAGATTGAGATTTTCCCCGAGTACCGCGGCGCCGGGGGCGGCAGGCACTGGAGCCTAGTTGGGCGTGGACTGGTCCGGATGTTGCTCGAGGCGGTAGTGGAGGTTGCGGGGGACTTTGGCGGCAGCGGGATCGCCGGGGAAGGGGTCGATGTGTGGATTAATCTGGGGGCGGAGTCCGAGACGGAGGTGGCGACGTGTGCGCTTGGGATGGGGTGGGTGGTTAATCGGTGTTTGTGGGTGGTGGAGCGGAACGAGGTGGAGGAGGTCGAGGACGAGGAGGAGGAGGAAGGGAAGAAGGAGGAAAGTGGGGAGGTGGCTGTGCAGGCTGAGGAAAATAAGAGGGAGGATGTGGAGAAGGCCCAGCAGCAGCAGCAGCAGCAACAGCAGAAGGATGCTACAGCAGCCGCTGGCACTGCGCATACGGAGGAGAATTCCTTGCAGCAGCAGCAGCACAAGGAGGCGAAGCGGGAATCACCTGCAGCTGCAGTTGATGCACACGCGGGAGCACCAGTGGGGTCAAATCCGCCGAATACCTCGCATTCGCATGCGCAGGGGAATTCCAAGCAAGGAGGCAAGCACTGGTCATTTGGGGAGTGGGGAAGAGGAATGAAGGGCTGGAGGGAGAGATGGGTCAGGGCGTTGGAGGATATCAGCCATGGACACGGGCATGGGCATGGGCATGGCAAGGCGTGAGGTTTAAATTGTAGGGGGGCGGGGACTGAATTCATCTATATGATTTTTCCGATTTTTCTTTGCGGTGGCGTGCAATATATATTACACATATCACTGTGTGGCAACTAAGTAGTGGGAAATCTGGAAGATACGTCCTAGCAGCGATTCAAACATTTATATTTGAGTGAGGTCCCTGTTTGCTCTTTCTCCTCGAGGCTATCCAGTTCTGTGCTGTATACCTGATGAGAACTACTGTACCTACATGCGATATCTGATTGGGACAGCTTGGTGATTTTACTCCACTAGGATATTGCTTTCGTAATTCCTCATCAGATGCACTCTGTCGCAGGCAGAGATGGGATAGTTTGATATATGTATCTCATAATCTGTCGGAAATTGAGATACTAGTAGTAGTTTTACTCTACTGTCATCGCATTGTAGAGCAAGAATTCAATTAGGGTTGATGGGAACTGGGTCTTGGAAAACACCTACCAAGCATGCACTTGATCAGGCCGGTAATACAAATTTCCTTACCAAAGCATAGAAGTCAGAACCATATCAGACTACAGCAGAGGAACCTCTTCTTGAGGACATGCTAGGATTTAGCCTTTTCTCCTCACGAGGAACCTCAGGGAACCAACGCGGTGTTGATTACATCAAGGTGCCAATTGGCTGAAGCTGCTTATTGCATAGGGATTCTGGGTACGTATTGAACACCTCCCTCAGATTTACACTCTTCCCCGCAGGATTATTCTACAGATCATCTGTATCATAGGCCAATAAGAGACTCCTGCGTGATCACCAAGCTATTGGATTGAGATTCCGAGAAATGCTTTAGCCACACAAATATATTCAAGATACGATCAGCACATACCAGGTGAATGCAATAACGCTGGTTCCTACAACGCACCCTGTTATATGAATATATGTATTTCCTCCCATTGCCCTACATTTAGCGGGATATTTCAATCACTAATACCCTTGCCTACTTGGCCCGCAAAAATACCATACATCTATAATATTTCCCCGAAAATCAAGTCCCTCAGCCCAAAAGAAGTAGTTAGGATTAACGGTTACCCGGTTTCTTCTGCGCCATATCTCGGAACACTACCCTTGGTTTGGCGCTGACCAGGGCTTCATATCACCAGCATAGTGTTGAAGCTGAGGCTGAGGGATATGAAATAGGCACCTATTGTCTCTGGAAGACTTCATGCAGAGGAGGAGAGGGTTTGCAGGGACCAACATAAGCAGCTTCAATAGTGAATATTATTGTTTACCCTGGGTTGTTCCTGGAAATATAGTCTTAATTAATTGGATGATGTGAAGGACTTGGATGGAAGTGAGTGTATGTATAGTTCTCCCATGATGTTTGCATTTCCTAAGTACCATTGTGGGCATGCACGGTGGGACACTTCTCGGGGGTTCTTTCAATTTGCCTTCATTGGTAAGTGAATCCAGTTCATAGTAATTCTAATCAGCAGCGAAAAAATATGAAGCTCCTATACAAGGAGTCGTAAGGTATCAGTTATTCTACACCATGGAAGCCAGAAATGCTCCCAGGATATTGCCCAAGCCTATTCTATCCCGGTGATAAAGCCCAATATTGTTTCAAGCAATACAAAGAGTATCGCTGCCTCTGGGCCGTCTGGGTTAAGCAGTAAGGCCCATATCATTTGCGGACTAGGAACACATGACCCGGCTCTTGCGTAAGGATTATTTTTAACACAAAAACATATTACCCGCGTACATCTCTCGGAGATATGAAGAGTCACCTGATATTCCGGGTTGGGCTCGATTTGATACAGCTCCGAATTCGAGCAATGCGTCTATCGTGACCTCCACCCACCCCCGTTGTACAGACCTCCTCGCATGTGATCACTTCCCCTTCCGCACCGCTTCCTTCAACGCGCGTACTACATCCTCCCCTCCATTCTTGCTTATCTCCAGAGGCCACTCCATCCACTTCATCCATCTACCCTCGATCGTTTGCACCTCCGTTCCACTAGCCCACCGTTCCTCCCCATCCAGGGCTTCCAAGTACCTAGCAATCTCCGTGATTTCGCGTTTTCCGACGCCAGCGATCCACCATGTTGGGGATGGATGATTTGGGGGTGGGCGGTTACCATGCTTGAGCTTGTGGGGAGTAGAATGCTCATCCCCACCACCAGAGTCTGGCTCAAACTTCCCCTCATCATCATCATCATCGGACCCGTTGTCATCCAGATCCATCAAATCGATCCCCAACACGCCACAAATATCCTCCCCCACTTGCACGTCCTCACCATATTCTGGAAAGAGTCCCACAACCAATACAAGCAAGACAAGTGCGTATGCCATTACTACCAACGCCATGGGATCTTTCCTTCCCTCGAGTTCCCCAGCTCTCGCAGTCCCATGCACCCCGCCACGGTCATCACCGCATGCACCCTTCTCATGTTCATCCCATCTCTCCCCAAGCCCTAACCCCATAAAAAATTTCTCCTCAATGGTGGCTGGAAAGCTCATCGCCGCCGCAAGAAAATCCTCTCCCTGAAAGAACCTAGCAAAACACTGTGTCAGCTTGTCAATCACAATCTCAAATATATCTGCTGTCATTGGACATAATGGTTGAGGGAGCTTCGGATGGGGGAAGTAGGCTGGTGTGAACAAAGTGTGGCGGAGATGGGCTAGTTGCGGCGCATAGGGATGGTCTGGAACCAGGGGTTTGAAGAGACCTGCGGTGAGCGGGGCGAGGTGACCTTGGGAAAAGATCACCCAGCCGATAGGGGACTGGCGGATCATTGCGGGCATACCGCGGAGGAGGCGGACCCAAGAGAGCATTGGCCGCCGGAGGGGATTCGACCCCGAAACTGTCGGTGTGGAGGTGCCATCGGTTGTAAATGATGTGGCTGGAGTGGTTACAGCTGCTCCTTGAGGAGGTGCAGATGGCTTTGGAGGCGAGGGGGTGGTGGAGGATGAGGTTTCTGAATCAAGGTTACCCCTTGCAACAGCATATATCATCAAAAACGACGCTGTGAGCATGATTGCCTCTAGGTTGTCCACGAGTTCTTTGTCTAGCCGTGAAAAAATCTCGGCGACTTTGCCCCGGGCCACACGCATATTTCTCCCAACTACAACGTGGTGGCCCTTCGCCTCACCTTGCCTTGCCTGCCGCTGTTTCTCTTCATCTTCCCCTCTTTTTCCAGCCGGATCGCTTTTCGCTAGCACAGGGGCAGTCTTCTCATCTTCACCCTCGCTTCCTGACTCCATACCTACAAACCCGTATACCCTCTTGACATCCTCCCACGTTAATGTCGCCAACATGTCCTGGACCTCCCCCGGATTCTGCACGTACGCCACATACTTCTCGACTGCTACCCTAAACCCCTCGAACGTCAATCCATGATACACACCTGCGACCTTCATCCACGCCCTCCTTATGGGCAGCATATTCTTCCCCTGGCCCCTGCCGCTCGTATGGGATAGAGCAGCGGCATGGAGGGCTGCAACAGCCAACAGCGAGTATAGCAGGTATCCCATCTCCGTCGGGCGGGTGCGAGCGAGGCGTAGTGCCTGGCGAGGGGCGTGGACGGCGTAGACTCGTTGAGCGGCGCGTTGGGTGCTGCAATAGTGTCCAGTGAGAGTCGTGAACAGATGGATGAGGGTGGCTGTGGTAAGATCGTTGGGATGGAGGGTCTGGGTACTGGGGATGAAAGGGAAGAGAGAGGGTGTGCATGAGGGTATTTGCGTTGGGGTGTATATGCTTGTGGAGGAATACTGACTCATAGGCCCGTGAGGGCTGCTGGAGGATGCACAAGTGCGGTCGCGAGCTCGAGGTGGGAGCTGAATTGTTGATGACAACATCGACCTCGCGGCTATGGGAGCTGAATGCTTGTTTGGAGGCATGGAATTACCAGGTGGTATAGACCTGCCGTGGCCAACTGATGGCAAAGATCCTCCTCCGACTTCCCCGGCCGCAAATGGAGCTAACGCGGGCGGCCCAGTGCCGGCCGTCGCGAGCTGCGTTATATTAAAAATACCGCCGCCATTACCAGTATACTGTGGTACATATTGTTCTTGTGTGGGTCCTGGCGGTTGACCATCGCTCTCAGGCTGTATCAATGACGCTGAGGCAATGGGTAGCTCCGACATCATATGTGTCACCTCACTGTATGCATACTCGCATTCAGCACCGAGGCCACGGCGCTGGCAGTTTTTACATGTGGGGTGAGTTTCATCGCACTATGCACATGGAAAATGTCATTATATTAGTCGAAAAGCTCATGTTCTGATTATGTAACATGCATTGGGTCAAGACGTGTGTACGTGTGACGGATTTACCAAGGGATCGAATTAATCTGGACTCTCATGCCGCTGGGCTTGCGGAAGTGAATATATATACATGCCTTAACCTTCCTCCGCCTGCATATACGACATCCCGTGCGGGATTTGTTATGTGGTCGGCGGGGCTTTTTCGCCGAAATATTCCGCTGAATATCTGGAGCGCTGGATTGCTGGAACATCGTGTGGGTGACTTTTGATTTAGTTCAGATCATACATAGTAGCAGTGGCAAGTGGGATGTGTGACGTTCGGTGTAATTAAAATATCGATAATGTGATGAAATGTATAACCGGACTGCGGGTGGTGAGTCTCGCACTTGGAGAATGCAATCAGATCACGTAATCTCAGCTGGCGCAATGAGATAAAATTGTAACATTATATGAATCATAGAGGAATGGATGTGTAGCAGCCTAGAATACGATGCCCGGGGCCATGCATGTATGTGTAAGACACCGCCTCCAAATACCTACATGAGTTCCAGCCCCACGTACCATCTAAAAATTACTTGGAAGATATTCAAAAAGGTGTACGAAATGTGACAGACAATAACATGCCATTATGTTGATTTCCCTAAGGTTATTATAAACCGCAAAGAGGCAACGATACAGCCAAGAGTGCACCAGGAATGGCAACTTAAATGTCTAAACAAACAACGATCCTCTTGCATTATAGCTACGGGTTGCTGGGATACCCCTACTCAGGATATTTCCCAACTTTGTGATTTGTATTGGACGGCTGACGGAAAGACCTGCGGAACATCTTTCTTAGTCTACCGAGACATCGGCGGTGGCATTCCTGTGAGTTCGACGCTAATGCACCACGTACAAGGGATACGTGAGCGACAGTTTTTGTGTGCTAATGGGGCAATTCGGCGTGTTTCTCAGATCAGTTGCTCGAGGATAAACCTACCGAGACATTAGGCCAGTAGTCTGCATGTTTGTGATCTTTAGTATATCCATTTAGGTACACTGGCGCTCCCCTTAGCTTGGTGTAGCTCTGTTTGTTTTCTTTGTTCTGTGAATTTCCCATTTTATGTACTGTAGCTGGACTTTATACTGGAATCGCAGGTGCAAGCAATGCAAGCAACCTTCCAAGGAAGCACTAAAACTCAGGCGTGCCGCATGTGAATTTGGAGGCCAAAACAGTAGTATAAAATGCCGATCAGCGCACTGCCAAACATAGAGCCTACCCGGCGGGGTATGCCCTTCCGTTTAATCCTTCCTGAATCCTTATAAATTGTATCTATTGCTATCACTATTGTACGGGTTCAAGTGGATCAAACAAACTGAACCTACTCATCATTAGGGTCGGCCATCCCGCACTAAATGAAGTTTACAAGGTTGAAAGAGAGAGCCACTAGAGAACAACAAAGGACATGGATGTTACAGAACAGCTTCCTTTGGGGCTTCGTCTTTCGCGCGACCATTGTAACGACGTGAACAGCTATATAACCAAGCCGAAGGGGCCCTTTTCTGTGCTACCATCGATAAATACTTCCTCTCCCAATAGTTCCATATCGAGCTCCTTGAGTACATAGGACATCCTTCAACTACAAGTTTTATCAGGCGAACCGACTTCCAATCTACGTCTCCCAAGTTCCCCTTCAAATGTCGACTCCTCACCACAAGACCTTGCCGTGGCCTTGCCCCGTGGAAATTGTTCTCCAGATTCTGAGCTACCTTCCCTCGAAAACCCACCTTGCCCTTGCGGCCACCCACAATTACTTTCGTGCCATCGCTCTCCCTTCTGTCTATCAGGCGATCCGTTTCACAATTCTTCATCATAGGACTTTTAAGGCCCAGGTTGGTGCATCTGTGAGTCTTAACCGGCTTTTGCGCTCGCTGGTGAACAATCGTACACTTGCTGGGTATATAGGGCGAATTGAGCTAGTGAGATGGAATGTCAATGTGCCCTGGGCAGGTATAGCAGCGCATAATAAGGACTCGGATGGCGTGATTTTGGGAGGGGGAAATGCAAAGAAAAATAAAATAAAGAAAAAAAAAATTACCTCGGTTATTTTTAAAGAGGCAGAAATGCAAAACTTGAGGCAGGTTTTAGCGGATATGGTATCTTCTACAAAGTGTTCTGTGGGATATCCTGAGGGGTGTAATCAGGAGAAGGCAGCTGGTGAACCTGGCACTTGTAACACTTCAGCGAAGGTTGAGGCCGCAATCAATTGGTGGATGGAAAGACTAAAGAGAGGGTCACTCGACGCCAGTTTCGCCGTTATCATGTTTCTTGTGTTTCAAGGACAGGTAGACACACGCAGGGGGCTGTGGGATCTACAGCTGATCCTAGACCACATTCGCCATCCCAAAACCGAGCCTGTATGCTTGTGGTGGCTTCTATGGCATCTTCTTGTCAAGGCTTGTCATTCCTATCAGCAGCATTCTGAGTCAAGAGACTTTGGAAGCGATGACAGCTCGGTGAGCGCTAATGTATTTCCGTGGTTGCGAAGAATTGAAATCAGAGCGCAGACAGGTTTTGCAAAAGAGGAGTTCCTGCACATTTACCATCACAACTTCACTAACATCACTATGCCATTGATGTTTCATCGATCCCTGACTGAATTGCGGCTATCCTTAGGTCCGTTTACCGTCTTTGGATATGATTCTAGCATACCTTTGTGCTGGTCCACCCCAATGAATATGCTCACGGATCTTGACATTAAAGTCTCCCATGTATCCAAGGTGTTCCCAGTTCTGTTGTGTAGCCGCAATCTGACAACACTGAGCTTCACCGCAATGACGGATGTGGACGACGAGAAGGATATGGTGCTTGATAGATATATGCTGGGCTCAGCACTAGCTCTGGTTAAAGAGACTATCGTCGAGCTTACACTGCGTGCTTACATCTGGTGCAACCCTTCGTATCCCTTTCACAAAAAATCCCCGACGGGACATATGGCTCAGACCATCGGTGAACCCCTACAGTTAGGACTCTGGCAATTTCCCAGACTCCGCCATCTCTCGGCAGGATTAGTTCTTTTGATGGGTGATAGTCGCACTTGCGGAATTACGTTGGCAGATGTCCTGCCAGTGAGTTTGGAAGTATTCGAACTGGTATGCGACCATGGAGATAAGAGCGGCGATGTGGATATCGAAAAATGGGAGGATGAGCAGATACTTGCTGTCACCAGACGCTATATGAATGAAAGAGGGAAGGGGGTAGGTGGCCTTTTGGAGAAACTGGTCTTTGTCAATGTGTCATCCTGGCCTCACCCACCATGGTCCAAAAAATTGCTTCCTGAGTTGGAGATGGCCGCGGCAGCGGCGGGAGTCAGGATCGAGGGTGGGGTAGTGAAATGGTGATAGCTTCTATGCTGGCAACATGACTAAGGTCGTGACATTGGCAGAGAGAAAAGGGAAACAAAATCCCGCGTGCCAGTGTGGAGCAAATTAGAACAAGGCCTGTGCTGGAAGGATGGGAGAAAATTCTAGTCACAGTGGCCAGGGGAAGCTATGGGAAATTGAGATTAACTATTTTTTGGGTTCTATCAAGCTATTACCAATATCTCTTTAGATCTGATATTAAGTACATACGTGATATAAAGTTTCGTTTGGCAGGCCCAAACGAATAGCTTGTACTCACGATAGAGACAACTATTCTATGCAGAAACTTAACTACTGGAAAGGCATGATGATGGCTGTGTTGTACCTGATATGCGCCTATATGCGAGATACGGACTTAAATAAACGGGCACGAAAGTGGCTAGCAGTGGGAGAATTGTTATCTAGTTACAAAATCTCCTGCTAGAGTGTAAGCCAGTCATGTTGGACAGTCAATTTAATGGAATAGAATTTTATCAAGGAATTATATCGTCTCTCTAAAATATTTCGTTGGGTAGTGTGGAGAGAGACAAAGAACATTCAATTCAAGACGTGAATGAGGTTTATGACTGCTGATGATGAAGAGGGAGATAATGGTGTGTGTGTAAGAGAGGGGAGAGGGTTATGTAGAGAATACAGGCTTCGCAACCTTCCCGCCAAGAATCCCGAATAAGCTCTTCTACCATCATCGAACATCTTCCATTATGACAAGAGTTTCCTGAATCAGTGACTACTACCACTGTATATAGAAACACCCCTTCACTACCTATCACGCCACAGTAGCCACAAATAAATATAAGAATTTAAGTATATATAAATTAGTATTATCTCATCAGGGACGCTAGGACGTGGGAAGACTTGGACGCACCAATTTGGAAAAAAGAAGAGGGGGAGGAAGAGGAGTAGGACACAGTGGAGGTATACTTCGCCTACCTCTACCGCCCCCTCGCTGGACGATAGGAGAGTATGCATATGTGATATTTGCTACGTTGCTTGACTTTACTTGCTCGTGTCAGTTTGATTTTGTTTTGATTTTGTACGTAGCTTGCGCAGGGCGTCAGATTAACCTGACCGTCCCTTGAATCCACTCAGGGCTTCCGGGTAGCTCGTCATACGACCCTTAAGGTTGTGCATACGAGTACTGAGTTAATTTAGAAAAAAAAAAAATGCGGACAATACAGACTCGCACAGTGCCTCATAGGCTTGCTCCGGACAATACAGGCTCGCTCAGTACCTTATAAGCTTACTCTGGAAAATATAGGCTCGCATAGTGCCACATAAGCTTGCTCCGAACAATACAGGCTCACTCAGTGCCTTATAAGCTTACTCTGGACAATATAGGCTCGCTCAGTGCCTTATAGGCTTGTACAGTGCCTCATAGGCTTGCTCCGGACAATACAGGCTCGCTCAGTACCTGATAGACTCGTATAGCGCCTTATAGGCTTGCTCCGGATAATATAGGCTCGGTCAGTGCCTGATAGGCTCGTACAGTGCCTTATATGCTTGCTTCAGACAATATAGGCTCGCTCACTACCTTATAGGCTTGATCCGGACAATACAGGCTCACTCAGTACCTGATAGACTCGTACAGCACCTTATAGGCTTGCTCCGGATAATATAGGCTCGCTCAGTGCCTGATAGGCTCATACAGTGCCTTATAGGCTTGCTCTAGACAATATAGGCTTGCTCACTGCCTTATAGACTTGCTCTGGATAACATAGGCTCGCTCAGTGCCTGATAGGCTCGTATAGCACCTCATAGGCTTGCTCCAGACAATACAGGCTTGCTCAGTACCTTATAGGCCTGTACAGCGCCTTATAGGCTTGCTTCAGACAATACAGGCTCACACAATGCCTTATAGGCTTGCTCTGGACAACACAGGCTCGTACAGCGCCTCATAGGCTTGCTTCAGACAATACAGGCTCACACAGCACCTCATAGGTTTGCTCCGGACAATACAGGCTTGCACAGTGCCTTATAAGCTTACTGCGGACAATATAGGCTTACATAGCACCTCATAGGCTTGCTCCGGACAATACAGGCTCGTACAGCGCTTTATAAGCCTACTCCGGACAATATCTCTCACTGCCTTATAGACTTACTTCAGACAATACAGGCTCATTCTGGACAATATAAAGCCCTTCAGGCGTTGTGCGAGCTTATAAGGCACTGAGCGAGCCTATATTGTCTGGAGTGAACCTATAAGGCACTGTATGAGCCTATCAGGCACTGAGCGAGCCTATATTGTCCGAGCAAGCCTATAAGGCAGTGAGCGAGTCTATATTGTCTGGAGCAAGCCTATGAGGCACTGTACGAGCCTTTTTTTTTTTTTTTTTTGGAGTCTATACGTCTATGGAGCCTAAGGCTATGAGACGGCCTGGAACCTTTGACGGAACCTTCATTGGGAGCGGTCGACCCCCGTAGACTACTACTAACACTGTGAAACTGTACGAGCCTATCAGGCACTGAGCGAGCCTATATTATCCGGAGCAAGCCTATAAGGCGCTATACGAGTCTATCAGGTACTGAGCGAGCCTGTATTGTCCGGAGCAAGCCTATGAGGCACTGTATAAGCCTATAAGGCACTGAGCGAGCCTGTATAGTCCGGAGCAAGCCTATAAGGCGCTGTGCGAGCCTATATTATTCAGAGCAAGCCTATCAGGCACTAAGCGAGCCTATAAGGTACTGAGCGAGCCTATAAACTACTGAGCGAGCCTATATTGGCCGGAGCAAGTCTATAAGGCGCTGTACAAGCCTAGAAGGTACTGAGCGAGCCTATATTGTCCAGAGCAAGTCTATGAGGCGCTGTGCGAGCCCATAAGGTGCTGTTAGTCTGGTTAAGGCGCTGTGCGAGCGTATAATTCTACTCCGATCACTTGAGTATTCTGCTCTGGTCACATGTAATATTCTGCTCCGGTTCTATCTAAATGACGCTAACAGTTCCCGGAATCCTGGCACCGGAGCAGATTTGGGAGCAGATTTCGGAGCAGTTTAGTACCAAACTCTCGCTCGTGCGCAGTCAAGATAAAGAGAGGTTGGGACCGAGAACAGATAAATCGGTTACCTGCTCCTGAGGTAGAGGATGAGGTTGTCGGAATAAACTAGGTGCGCGAATGCCAAGGTTTGGGTTACTATACTGTATTATTCTTGGAAACTCCTTCTCAAAATAGTTTTAATAACAGCAAATCTGCTCCGCTGAGCTCAATATTTAGTCATCTAGCTCCGGAGCTGGAGAGAGGTATCAAGTAGGGCCAATGGAAGCAGCCATCCTGGAGAAAGTCTGTTCCAGAAGAGTTGGCTATTTGGAATCCATGAACCCTCAATCCTGAACCCCAACCATCACTCATATGAAGCGACTACGTGAGTGATTACTTGAAAGTCCGATCTAAACCTGCTGCCCGCACTAGGTACTACTAGGCGTGACTCTGACCTAGACTTGCTGCTCGCACTACTACTGACATGACTCTTGAACCTCGACTTCTGTCGACACTCACGTAAAGTGACTATGTGAGTGTGAACCTTGCCTTAACCTGAAATTCGCTTGAACACTCTTCGCTTTAGTCTAGTTGGCACAATGTTCGCTTGTGTATAGTTTCGTAGTTCACAAGGAATGACCCTACTTTAGTATGTTCACGTGATTACCACCAGAGCAGTACAAATTCAGCTGAGCAGTCTGAGCAGAACGGTGCTAAGAATCTGGGCACCATAGTTCCAGACCGATTTAAGCTACCACTCAAATAAATCGGTCTGGGCACGAGAACAGGTTCAACGGGACATTTTTTTTTTTTTTTTTGGTAAATCAGTACTCGTATTGAAGCTCTCGCTTATGACGAGGCAGCGCATCCCCTCAGGTTAAGCCTGACGGGATTGTCCTACCACTGGGCCGCCCCCTGCCCCTGTATCTACATACGCGTGACTAGATACCCCGTAAAAGATATTCGCACCTCAACAGAACGCAAAAACAAAAGCAGAATCGTCCCAATCACCTCTGACCGCTCCCGCCAGCTTCTCACACCACTCCGGGTCCTCCGAGATCTGCTCCCACTTCCGCCCCTTCCCATCCGCCACCCCAGGGCAGCTCAACAGGTGTGCCGCGTTCTGAGCCACCCCCTCTTCACACAGCCCGCACCGCGGGTCTTCCGCCCTGCTTATTTTATGCAGCCACCAGCGCTGCGGTCCACGATCAGTCACTACATACGTCAACCCCTGTAGCGCCTCCCGGTTCCATTTCGTCTGCTTGGAAGTGTTGAATAAACCAGCTTACACCATATGCCATCACAGCCCCACTTATAGCGGCCCCACTCATGTCGGCCCCACTCATGGGTCTACGTATGTATCATACCTAAGGCATACGAATGCTCTGTATTCATGTATATATATCTCCTGTATCTGCCTGACGTGACTCGATATCTTTACATACATCAGAGCAAGTCTGTCAAGTCATTTAATACACTTGATATCTATCACTCATATCCATCGCACATATCTCTTCAGTCTTAGTGAAAAGTCTTCCTCACGGAACCTATTTATTCACGCTGCTCATATACCTTCAATAGGTTATGAGCCCGGTCGGCTCTTTGAATCAATCACTAAGAACCAATTCCTTACATATACAAAATGTCGGCCAGCGGACATGCTTCTAGCTCAGGCTCCGGAAGGAGAGGAGCGGCAGCCGCCCAGGAGGCTCACGAGTCAATAAACTTGGAACACACACCTCCTCAAGCAACTCCTACCTACACCGACATGTCCAAAATATACATCAAAAAGGTTGAGACCCTAGAAGGTCGATCCAACTACGAAGACTGGTCGTACTAGTTGTTAATGGTCTGGCGGGCAATGTATGCCACCGACACAGTCGTCAATGGCAACATCCTGTCCGATAGAGCCTCGGCAGCCGACAAAGTTGCCTACAATCACAGTAATGAGCGAGCAATATTGATCTTAATGCATGTGGTATCGAAGACAATCCTGAAGGAAATAGCACAGTATAAGACCTTATGAGATCTGGATTTATTTAAAGGAGACGTATTTTACCGACAGTCCAATCTCCTTCATTTACGAACTTAACAACCTTACCACCCTTATGAGCTCTCTAACTGAAGCCATGAAGCTCTCGAATTTCATTAAGCAGTTCGAGTCACAGTAGAATAGATTGTATAATCCGACATCCACTGGTGCCCCCGAAAGAGCTGTATTCCGGACATTGATAAACTTTGATCAAACCAAGCGAGATTTTCTTCTGACCGCTCTAGTTAAGCACTACCCGAACCCGGTAGACAACTTAACTACAAAACCCCAACCTCAAAAATAACGATCTCAAGCATCATCTACTTGCTTAATAAACTAACCAAAAACTCCAAAACAGTATATAGGACAATGCTCTTGCTCTTCTTAGTTCCAATGAGAACAATGAGAAAGACAAGAAACGCAAGTGACCAAGTACTACTACAAACGGAATGTCTGATAGGGAAGATAAAAAAAAAGAAAAAGAAAAGCGTATATATATATTTTTATTATATATATAATAAAAATAGGAAACATAAAATTTAAAATGCAATGGCGTACAAGTACATAGTGACCTCCCTGGATCGCTGGGCTGCCGAAAGGGGAGCTATGTCTATGGACGTGACTCTAGGGAGTGTATGTTAGAGGGGCGGACAGTCAGGTCCGGGCCTACTATGAGGTGGAGAGCTTGGCGAGCTCCTAGCAATATTTAGTGGGGCTAGCGTGTGGTAAAAGGTCTTCTGCTAGCAGGTAGCAAAGGTCTTTAAAGAGGTGAAAAGATGACGAAAGTATAGAGATTAAAAAGATATAGTGCTTAAGTTTTCGAAGAAATATATAAGATGGTACTTGAGTTCTGTCCTCTTTATCTAGGTAGCAGAGGCCCTCTTATATAAATATCTTAGAGATAATCTTAACTTCTCTTATATAATCAGAATATAGGCTTTCTAAACCTTGAAGATATAATTATATATTAATAATAGAGATCTAAGTAGATTAGAAATTAATGATTTAAAATAAAGAAAATATAGATATAAAAAGCTTAGAAATTAATAATTAAAAATTAAAGAATAAATATATATCTTAAACTAGTCTTATATAAAAAATAATTATCTTATAAATTAGTATAATTTAGCTTTAACTTTTTTAACTATTACTAAAGTAGTATATATATTTTCTTATTCTAATTAATCATTCTACTTAATTTATAAATATAAACTAATAGTTTATTAATAGATTTACTATAAATAATTAGTTTATATTTTTAGTTTTAATAGCTATTAGCTTTAGTTTTTTACTTTTATATAAATTATACTTATATAAAATTTATGATATTATTTTTCTATTAGAAAGTAAATTATTTTAATTATTATTTTCAAGACTTATAGTATCTATTACTTTTAATATAAATATAAATAGACTAAAATCTTTAGTTTTTACTACTAATATTAAGTTTTAATATTTTAATGTAATCAGCTTATTAATTATAAAGCCTATTTAGTAGCTAGTAAAAAAGTATATAATAAAAGTTTTTTTTTCTTTCTTATCTAAGACTTATATATATAGTACTATATATATATAAATACTTAATATATATATAGGAAATTATATATATTTATATATATAATCCTAATACTATAGCTTTAACTATATTATTAATTATCTTTAATATTAAAGCTTTTATTTTTTACTAATACTTTTAAATATACTAGTATTTTTAATATTATTATTATAAAAGATAAGGTACAATCTTATATATCTTAATATAAGTAACTATATTTTAATATTACTAATATATAACTTATTTGGCTAGAAAACTTACTTAATCTTAATATGATTAAGATTCATTAGATATAATTTAAGTATATAATTATAAAAAAGATAAAATTTCTTCTTTCTAATATTTTAATATTCTAAAAACTTAATCTTTAAATATTTAATCTTATAAATACTCAATTTTCTAAATATCTTATTTTCTATTAAATATTCTATTTTTTAAATATTTAATCTCTTAAATATCTAATTCTCTAAATATTTAATTTTCTATTAATTATTTAATCTCTTATTAACTATCTAATACTTAAAATACTAAATTTTAAAATATCTAATTTCTAAAATACTTAAGTTTCTATATATTTAATTCTATAAAGACCTAATTTTGAATTTAAATAATAGTACTTAAGTAAATTATTACTAATAATTAAAATAAAAATCTTTAACTTTTAATAAAAGAGATAAATAAATATAAAAAAATATATAATATAATTTAAAGTAATAAAAAATTTAATAATTAGATTAAATATATGTTTTACTATATTTAAAAAAGTATTAAACTTAAAAATAAAAATAAATATTATAAAAAATATTCTTTTATAAAAAAAGATAAAGTATATAGAATTTTAATTTACTATAAGTAATAAGTCTATATTTAAAAATCTAATAAGATTAATTAGAATATATTATAATAAGGTAAGAGGGGACAAGGTAACTAAGAGATATACCGGGCAGAGCAAGGAGTAATAGTACAGGCAATACTCATGTAGAGTAAGCTATATAAGTATAGAGAAAACTGGGTAATGGGAGTAGTAGGAGCTGCAAAGTTTCCTAGGTAAAAAACATAGCAAGGTAAGGACAAGAAGGAGAGCTAAGAACTATATAGATATATATAAGATATTAAATAGAGAGTAAAGAGAAGAGTATGAATAAAGGAGATATATATACCAAGGGCCACTAATAATCAAAACCGACCACTAGAGATAAGCTTTCTAAAGATATACTATAGATAGGCTTCCTAAAGATAATAGAAACCTAAAGTAATACAAGTGTGATATTATCCCCTTTTTAAGTTAGAGCTCTAGCGATAAAGATAGAAGATAGGAAATAGACATAGAAATACTAAAATAGCAATAGCAACAATAATAGTAAGGTGTAATAAATACACCAATAAATATATTAATACCTTGATAATATATTAACAACATTGTCTTCAGCAATCCCTCCCTTCTTTTCTATAGCCTATAATTACTATAGCAATAATAATAATAATAATATCACGTTTCTGCTGAGCAGGATATTCAGGGATATCATTGATGGAACAGGGTGACTAAGTCTTTCATATTCTCTAAGTCTCCTATAGGCTACTACATGGCTTCCTCATCCTCTACCTATCATACCTTGTACTATACCCATTTATATTATTTCCTTGAATCTAATATCTCCTCTACCTCTCATTCCTCTTCCCTATTGACTACTATGGGAGGTAATGGGGGGTACCTCTATTTAGGTAGTAGGTTGTCTGCAGTGAGTTCGATTTCTAATATGTGGATTACCAGATAGCATTTAATATCTTTACAAAATTTCAATCGATAGGTATAGGTTCTTATACTTGCTAATATCTCATAGGGGCCTAGAAACTTATAGTGTAGTTTATAGGAGGGCCATTCTATTTAGAAATACCAACTAGATAGCCACACCTTGTCTCCTAGTTAGTAACATAGAGTTGGTAGCCTTAATTCATTTACATACTCTGCCTGCCTAGTTTAGATATATATCTGCTTAGTCTTCAAGGTATAGTAAAGCTCAGCAATTTCAGTTACGAACTCTTTAGTAGGAGCAATCTCTTTTATCTTTCATAAGGATGCTAGTGAGCTGCCAAATCAGAGGTGCCAGCTATAGTTTGCTATGAAAGGGGATGTTTTTAATAACTTAAAAGAATAATTATTAGCTGCAAACCCATAAGTAACTAGTAAAAATACCTAGTTTTTCTATTGGTAGTTAGTATATACCCTCAAGTATTATTCAATAATTGTATTCATCTTCTTAGATTGGCCATCAGTCTGTGGATGATGAGTTATCGATAAGTGTATTTCGATTCTCAATACTTTACAGAAAGTCTTCCAGAAATCTAAGATGAATTGGAGGCTACGGTTGGAGATAATCAATAGTAGGAGGCCATAGTAGTAGAAAACGTTATTAAGGTATAGAATAGCCAGTTTCTGAGCAGAACAGGTATTGTGGCAAGGTATAATATGCTTCATCTTTATCAATCGATCTACTACCATTAAGATTATATTGAAGCCTAAATCCTCTAGTAGCCCTATAATAAAGTTTATCATTAGGTATTACTAGGATTGGTCTAAGATCTCTAGTAGCTTTAGAGTCCTATAAGGTACATAGTAAGTAGGCTTTACTCTTTTATAGATATGACAGTTCTGTATTTACCTTTTCACATCCTTCTACTAGTCAATCTGGGTATATTGTTTGTTGAGTAGCTCTAACGTCTTAAGTACTCCAAGATAGCCTATAGCTAAGGTATTATTGTATTTCCTGATTAGTTTCAATTATAGTTTGTTAGCCATAAGTATATAGAGACAGTCTAAGTAGTAAAGGAGGCTATCTTGAGTCATGCATTTAGCTAGAGAAATTTTAGTATGGTAGTACTGGTTAGTTTCTATGGTAGTAATGATATTTCTAACTAAGGTATCCTACTTAGAAGCCAACTTTACGTACTACTGTAGGTTATCTTCTGGGTCAGTATCAGTAAAGATATTACCTGATAAATCGAGATTTTGTAGTTTTAGTACTACCTGATTCTCATACTTCAGGTATTTATCCCCACCTTTTGGGAGATCTTCTGATCTTTTAGTTAATATATCTGACTTACTACTAGCCTTCTTGGGTTGGTACTTAATTTTAAAGTTGAAGAGTTAGAGGAACTCTAACTAATTAGCCTGCTGGTAGTTTAATAGCTTAGTAGTTATGAAGTACTCTAGGTTCTTATAGTCAGAGAGAACTTCTATTACCCCTTTCACTTATTCTAAGTATAGCCTTTACTCTTCAAATATATAGATAATAGCTATCAACTTCTTATTATAGATCTCATAGTTGCACTTTGCTAGAGAGTGTATCTTAGAGAAGTATACTACTGAGTTGAGAATATCATTATCTTTATTATACTAAGAGAGGATATATACTAAGATATTATCGGAAGCATCAGTCTCCATAAGATATTTATGATGTGGGTTGAAGTGGACTAGGATTGGGGTAAAGCAGAAGACTTCTTTTAAGTTTTTGAAGACTGATTGAGCTTCTGAGTTCTACTGAAACCGATGATCCTTTTTTATTAGTACTATAAGGGAGGCTACTATTTTGGAATACCCTAGTATAAAACATTAGTAAAAGTTTGCAAATCCTAAGAAGGCTTGTACATCTCTGAGATTGGCTGGAGTCTCCTATTCTTATACTATGGTAACTTTTGCGAGGTCTATTCTAATCTCTTCTGTAGTAATAATTAAGCCTAAATATTTTACTTCCTATATATAGAATTTATATTTTTATGATTTATAGTACAGTCCTGTCTGTTCGAGTTTTTCCAGAACTTGTTAGACATGAATCTTATATTTTACTAGAAAGTCTAAGTAGATCAAGATATCATCCAGATAAGCTATATAAAATATATCAAGGAAGTCCTACAGAGTATCATTGATAAAGTATTAGAAGGAGACAGGGGTATTGGTAAGGCTAAAGGACATAATATTATATTTGAAGTATCTATGCTAAGTATGGAAGGTCGTTTTCTATTCTTCACCCTCAGCTATTTATACCAAATTGTAGGCCCCTCTTAAATCTAGTTTTATAAACTATTTAGCCTTTAATAACGTACTTAAATTCTCTTGGATTAGTGATAGGGCATATCGGTTTTTTACTATTATCTTGTTAAGCCCATAATAGTCTACACATAGGTAAAGAGAGGTATCTGCCTTTTTCATAAAGAGAACAGGGGTATCTGCTAGAGATGAGCTATATCAAATAAAGCTTTTGCTAAGGTTCTTTTCTAAATACTGCTTTAAAGTTTCTAGTTTAGTTTGGGACATCCTATAGACAGGGCTGTAAGGGAGGGTTTTCCCTTCTACTAATAGGATAGTATAATTATATAGCCTATATAGGGAGAGGTTCTCTGCAGCTTTCTTTAAGAATAGGTTAATGAACTCATAGTATTCTTCTAGTATCAGGGCCTTCAATTCCTCTTTGAACTATAGCTTATTGATGGCTAGATTGACCTCACAGATGAAGATAGTATAAGCCTTCAACTTGTATTATTTGGGCAGGTAAACGAATACTCTTACTTTAATAAAGCTGATATTTAGGGGTTTTAGGAGAGTTGTAATGTCAATATCGATATGGATTATCTGACATACCACTTGGGCTAGGTTATTTATCAGGGGTGGTAGTATGTATAGTCCAGTAATGGTAGCTCTTGAGTATCTACAGTACTTCTAGCAGTAGCTGCTATTAAATTATAGAGTATATGAGCCAAAGTTGACTGACACATTATACATTCTAAGCTAGAGGATACCCAAAATAATAGAGTATTTGAGTTTCATAATGAAGAGTAGAAAAGTCTCATTATAGTCTCTAAAGGAAGGTAGAAGGTATGCGATATTAGTAATAGCTCTAGAGGAGATAGAGTATCTATCTATAATATCTAAAATACGGGGTTTTTTGAGCTTTGAGGTAGGTATAGTGAATTTTCTGACAAAGGCCTAGTCAATAAAGGTAATTCTAAATACTCTATAATCTATGAGTACTAATGTAGCAATTGTTTTCTCATTAAATGATATAGAGATAGGTATAATAAAGTATTCACTAAATAGGTAGGATTCATCAATAGAAATAGTAAAGACTAAAAAAGATAATAGAATCAAATGACCTTAAGCAGATCCCTTACTAGTATCAGTGACTAAATAAGGGATATCTATTTTTTTGGCTCCTTATTGGTTGCTGCATGGCTGAATTTAGATATAGCATAGATAGCTAGTATATGATTTTTTCATAAGGGGCAAGTGGCTATGAAATAGTTCCCCTTTTTGCATGTAATATAGAGACTATTATTATAGTAGTGATCTTTTTTTGCTTAGGTAAGGCAAGGTCTACCAGAAGACAGGTCTATGAGTATAGACCTACTAGCCATAAATGATAAGTATGCCAGCTTGTTAGCAGGAGTAGATATCTATTGAGTGGAGTTATTAGTAGGTATCTGTTGAGGTTAGTATTGGTGTTGGAGGGTATAGGTGGTTGCTAGCATGAAAGTCTTTGACCTAATGTATAGTTAAGCTAGCTTTTGCTCTACACGGCTAGCCTGGTCAATGAGTTCATTGAGGGTTGTTACATCTAGGGAACTAATTAGTACCTGCTAAATCTCATAGCTGAGCCCTTCCTGACACTAGTCTAGTTTTGCTTAGTTGTTCCATAGGACTTTAGCAGCCAACCTTGAGAATTCTATCATATACGTAGATAGATCATTGTTTCATTGTTTTAGGGCTTGTAGTGTATAAGTAGTAGTACCTACTATATTTAGGTCTCTGAAAGCTCGATCTAGGATAGTAAAAAGAACTTGGATGCTATCAAGGTTTATACCAGTATCCAAAATATATGACTGGATTTAATCAGTAGCCTTTCTTTTCAGTAGGGCAAAGATATATAATAGGTAGCACTAAGTAGAGGGGAATTTAGCTGCATTCCCATTAAGCTTGAGATTGATCACATTTATCTAGGACTTAAGGCAGGTCCTATTACTATTGAACTTTGGGAAGGTAGGGAGACTTTTGATCTTAAATACTGGGATGGTCACTGCCATAGAAGTTAGTATTGGGGCTGTTGTTAGGGGGAGGGCCGTTAAATTATAATTGAGGATCTGTATAGTCATTCGCTTATGAGTAAGTATAGTGATTATTACTTTGAGGTCTTTATAGAGGGTAGTAATCTCGCCAGTAGCAGACCCCAGTGGGTACTGTACGCTCTAGAGGTCTGCATCCAATTGTGCCCCAACAGCATAAGTAGCTATGAAGATGTCAATAATTTCTCGACGATAGACTATAAGTACTATTAAGTTAGAGGAGATTGGTATGGCTTACCAGGTCTTAAATCTAGTGCCTAGTAGAGGGGTTTCTTATTGGGTGGTAGTAGGCTTAGACATGGTAGCGTATCGATTGGTTAGAATAATCCAACGTAGTATAATGAGGCAAGAGGGGGCGAGGCGACCAAAGAATATATCAGGTAGAGCAAGAAGTAATAGCATAGCTAATACTTATATAAGGTAAGCTATATGAGTGTAGGGAAGACTGAGCAAAGGTAGCAGCAGGAGCTATGAAGTTTTCTAGGTGACAGATATAGTAAGATAAGGGCAAGAAAGAGAGCCAAGAACTGTATAGGTATATTTAAAACATTAGATAGAAAACAAAGATAAGAGCACAAATAAAAGAGATATATATACTAAAGGCTACTAAGGGCCAAGACTGACTGCTAGGGATAAGCTTCTTGAAGACACGCTAAAGATAGGCTTCCCAAAGATAATGGAAATCTAATGTAATGCAGGTATGATATATATAATTATTCTTTCAATATACTACTATTAAATTATTAGTTAAATATTTTATATATCTTAAATTTCTTATTTATAATTAAAAAGTTATTAATTTAGAAAATTATAATATTAATAAATAGAAGTCTATATTAGAAATTAATTAAATTATTAGTATCAATTTAATAAATATTATAATTTCTACTAGTTCTAAATATTAAAAAAAATATATATTTAAAAATAGAATTTAGAAATATAATAGGAAATTAAAATTTTAGATATATATAATATATTTGATATTACTATTAATACTTAATATAAGTTAAAAAGAAATTAAGTAAGATAAATATATAAAATAAATAAAAGATAATAGTATTAAATAGATAGCTATTATAGATTAAATCTAAATTAATATAAATATACTAAATATATATATATTTATATTCTTAATATATAATTTAATAGAATACTCAATTATAAATATAGAATAAAGTAATTAGATATTATTTATAAGTATTAAATAATATTAAATGATTCCTTTTTCATATTCTATATAATATTTATAAGGATAAAATTCTATATATTATAACTATAATTAAATACTTATATTAGAATAATAGAGTTTTCTTAAAAAAACTTTTTTTTAATATAGATATTAAGTTAATTTCTTTAATCTTCAATTAATTAACTATATTATAGATAGTTATCTTTACTTATCTAAACTATATATAACTTACTTATTATATCTTCTACTTAATAGTATTTAAAAGTTTTTAATCTAAAGAAATCTTTTATAATCTTTAATATATTATCTAGTTTCTAAATAATATTATAATATTACTTATTATTAGATAACTTAGATAATAGTTCTTTTTTTAGTATAATATATTATTATTAGTTAGAAAATTATTTTATTAGTCTATAGTTTTCTATTTTAAAAAGTATTTAAAGTATATATTAATACTTATAATATTACTCTTTTTTTAGCCTTTTAATTTTTAAAAACTTATATATAGAAATCTATTATACATATATTATATTATAATACTAATATCCTATACTATTTTAAGGTTTTTTTTATAGAACCTTTTTAAAATCTTTTCTATTATTTGTTTTATATACTTATAAGATTCTTATATACTATTTTTATTAATATAATCTATTTATAATACTAAATTATTTATTAGATATTATTTCTTCTAACTATTATTTTAACTTATTACTATTATTTTAATTATCTATTTTTCTTCTTTTGGTAATAGTTTAACTAAGAAAGATTCAACTTTTTAAATAAAATTTATATTTTAGTAGTAGAGTTTAAGAAATTTAATATAAAATATTAGATATACTTTCAAATTTATTACTAACTTTAGTTTATAAGCTTATATCTATATAAATTAAGTTATTTATAAAAGACTAATTTTTATATAATTCAATTTCTAGCTCACTTATAATATAGTAATATTATAATTATTAAATATTATTATATTTTTTATTTTAACTTATAATTATTAAACTCTATTAGTATTATACTATTTTACTATTTTAGCTTTTGCTTTTAAAATTCTCTTCTATAACTTTTTTTATATCCCTTTCTAAACTTTTTCTAATAATTAGTTAAGTAGATTTATATAAGTAATCTTTTCTTAAGGTTTTTAAGATTACTTTAATAGAAATCTATAATTTATTTTGAATAGTAATATTTTTATAACTTCTAAAAATACTAAGTCAATAGTGAATTCTACTAAGAATAGTAACTCTTACTAATAATTTTACTTTTATAAATAATAATAAAGATAGTATTTTTTAAGTATTTAATTTATTTACTTCATTTATTTATTTATTTTTAAATAAAAAGTTATCAAAAGTTTAATTATAATTCTTAATCTATTAATTAATATTTACTAAAAGTAGGAGGTAATTTAATTATTTTAATTTAAAATAATATTATTAGAAAAACTATAGTAGTACTAAATATATAGAAATAATACTTTAGTAAAGTTTTTTTTTATAATATTAAAAGGGAAAGTACTAATTATATTATCTTTAAAAACTTATTTATAATTATTTATATCTATATATTATTATTAGACTTAGAAAGTTTATATTATAGCTCAAATAAGAGACTTATACCTATAATAGAACCAATACTCTTCTATAACTACTAATTATGCTAGTTTAATTATTTATATAAATATAGTAGAGTATTTAGGTAAGTATTAATAAGAAGAGTATATAAAAGTATATTTCCTTTAATATATTATTTCATATATATATTCTTTTCACTCTGATTCTATTACTTTCTATAGTCTAATACTTATTAACTATTATTTATTATTTAGCTTATAATATATTATTATTGAGTCTACATATATACTTATATTAGAGAATAGTTTTTTGCTCAAGCAATACTTATATTAAGGATACTTTGATCTAATAGTATCCTTATTAGATTAAATCTACTATGTAAACTAGTAGATTTTGATAGTCAATAGAAGTAAGCTATAAATAGTATTCTAAATCTATATAATTTTATTTTTATTGAGTTTGCAATTATATTTAAGTTATTACTATATTTATACTTCCCTTTACTGACTCCTTAGTAAAGTATTCTTATAATTATAGCCTACTTATAATATTATACTCTTTGCTTATACTACTACTTTCCTTAAAACTAATACAATATTATAAAAATAACTTTTACCTCTACCTTTAAGTTCTAATAAAGAAATAGGAAATAATAATAGTATTACTCATATTGACCAGCAAGCTATTATATATATTAAAGAGTAGTTATAAGCTATATAGAGTCTTTGCTTCTAAATTAAAGAAACTAGTAGATCTTTAATTATTCCCAACCCTATTATATACTCAGTTATTCTATTAATTATTATAGGACTATCAAAGAAAGGAAAAATACACTTTATTCACTACAAAACTTCTATACTAAAGACCACGACTATAAATAGGTTATTGAAGTAGCTCAAGACTAACAAAGAAGCTGTATTAAAAGAAATATAGAGAATAAATAATAAACAGTCTTAAGATTTTATTTTTATCTAGTGAACTACTATAAATATATAAAATACTACTAATATTACTACTATAAATGAAACTTAACTATCAAATAATACTATTGAGGTACTAAATTAAATACAAAGATTGATTCTTATAGGGTAGAGGTAATAGTAGTAAGAATTTGAGACTATTTATAATAATCTTAATTAATTGAAAGATTAGGTAGAATAGTATCAGTAATACTATAACTAGTATTTTACTACTATTAAAGAATACTTAACTTAAGTAGAAAATTAAGTTCTTATACTTTAGCTATGACTACTGTAATAAGGCCTAGTAAATATACTTGAATAAATTGCTAGATGAATACTATTACCTATATTATTATAAGTACTACTACTTCTACTATTATAAGTACTACTACCTTTACTACTATGAGTACTACTCACCAACTACAACTTCTAAGAACTGAGAGCTTGCGAGAACTCAACAACGAGAAGGCCCCCGACGTCGGCGAAAGCTTTGTTTTGATCATCTTGCGAATCTAAGCAAGAATATCTACTTTGTTTTACTTATCTACACGAACTACAAAATCCCCCTGAGGGTCTCTATTCACAGAGTTCTGGGGCGATTCTCTTGTGGATTTCCCTGGGCGGCAACCGTGTCAGTTTCCCTACTGGCCCGCTGCCAACTGGAAGGTTCTACAGGGGTTCCACGAGGCTCTGCGGAGCTTAAAGCGGCGTGTTGCAACGGCAACGCTTTGTTTTATTTCGCAAGTTTTGATACGTTAAGTCTTTTACACATTTCGGTCGGCGCAGTTCTAATTCGAGCTACGCATTAAATACCAAAAAAAAAAAAAAAAAAAAAAGAGAATATCCCTTTGTCAGTGATTTTTCGTTACTTGCGTTCAGAAGCAGACATTATGGCAAGAGACAAGAGGGTTGTCTTTGGACCGGTCTTGGATTGGAGCAAGAAGGTGAGGGCTACAGTGGAGGAGAGGGATGGCCAGGCGGTTAAGAGGTGGAGGCAATTTGTTTTGTATGAGGCAGCCGGATGGGAGGCTAAGGAGAAGTTTGAGGAATTGGGGGGCAGGCAGGCGATGTTGGAGGCAGCGGAAAGGACAAGCAGAAGGATTGCAGATAATGGAGTGGTGGATGAAGCCGACATTCTGGGGTTCCACACGATGGTGGAAAGGGAGTCTCAGGAATTTGAGTTGGAGGAAATCAAGATTAATTCAGAAGAGGCAGCGGTACGTGCTCTCTATATCCTCAGGGAGGGGCTTCTATCGCAAGAGGTGATGGACTGCAATGAAGTCATATCAACTGTGGAAAGCCTGATAGAGGTTCAGGAGGATGGCACGGAGGTAGAATTCGAGAATGTGAAAGTGATGACGGAAAATAAGACAATGGAGTTTCTGCTACGAACTCCTCGGAAGCCAAAGGCCAGGCGGGAGGCTCTGAATATCCTGGATACGATCCCAGACAGTCAGTCGGAGCAAGATGAAGACATCAGGTTAGAGGATGTAGGATCGGGAGCCAGCACCCCTACGCCACAATCAGGTAGGAAACGAGAGGGAGAAGGGCATAAACCCAAGAGGGATGATACCCCAGTTGTAGAAGAAGTAGATAGGAGGGAGGAGGAAGATGATGAGATGGGGGAAGATGAAGATGGAGATGGAGAATTAGAGGATGAAGAGGATGAGAAGGATGAGGATGACGAGGAGGAAGGGGAACTTACGAGAGAGGGAGTTGTGTCGCCAGACATGGGACTTACAACAGAGGAAGGGGTAGAGCTGATTCTCAAGAACTGGGAAACAGTGCAGTCGGTGAGAAGGAACAAGATGAAGGGAAGATGGATCAACAGATAGAAGGTCGGGGCTGCCAAGGCGATGATTATTGCAATCGGGAAGGTGATCGCGCTGGGGGAGGATGATGGATTTGATGGTAAAGGATGGAGACGTGCTCTCCAAGATTGTCTATATGAGGAGGATGGGGAGATGAGGGGAGCAAAACTTAAGCTAGTAGAGGAGGCGAGGGAGGCATTCGAGAAATGTATTCAAGATGAGGATAGATTCCGAACAGCAAAGTTGGAGAGGGAGGTGGGAGAGCTAAGGGTGGGGATTACCAAGTTGCTAGTTCAGTTCAACTTGACAGATCATAGGACTGCGAAGGAGGCTAAGCGGCGGATTGAAGCAGAACGTAAGGAAAAAGCGGAAAAGAAGAGGCTAGCCACGGAGAGCTGCAACCTGAAAATAGCAAAGCAAGAACAGAGGAGGCTAGAAAAGGAGAAGGAAGAGGTGAGGGTCAATGCAGAAAAGAGGCAGAAGATAGCAGCGGAACTGATGGCTGAAGTTGTGAGGACGAAAGCAGAGGCAGCTGAACGCCTCCAGAAGCTTCAGGGGAGGATGGATATGGAGGAGGACGAGGAGTTTAGGATGGTGTTGGAGGAAAAAAAGAGACAGATTGAGCAGACAGTGGAAGCGCTAGAAAAGAAGGCAGTGATAGAGAGCGAGGTATGTCTGAGTGGAGGCTTTGTGCTAGTAGAGAGCAAGGTTGCGAGGTCAGTAGAGGTCACTATCCTCCACCCGACTACAGTTACGGAGGAAAGAAAGAAGAGGCTGGGTGGTATGGTGGAGAAGGTAGCGGCAGGATTAAGGGATAAATTGATCAGCATGGGGAGGAGGCCCTGGAAGATTGAGGGCAGGGCAGATTCCCAGGTGTCTAATCGGGAGACGGTGTGGAAGCTCGAGGCGGTCCCGACAGATGTGACAGAAATTGAGGCAAGAGACTGGTTAACAGAACAGGTTATGACAGTATTTGGAAGAGACAAAGTAGAAAGAGTGTGGATTACTAATAAAGCAGCAATGCCTATTATTATCCGATACTTAGTAGGTGAGGGAGATAGTCAGAATGTGGTTAATGGGCTAGAGAAAGAGAATGCAGGGATGAAGATCAAGTGGGGGAACTACCGACCAGTTAAGATTGGGAAGTACAATGACTGGAAAGTAGAAGTGGAATCAGCAAAAGAAGCGGAGAGGTTGATTAGGGCCCAGGTATTTTGGAAGGGCAAGAAGGTTAAGGTATACTCGGAGAAGGGATATGGGAAAAGACTAGGTAGAACCTTACCTTCAGGTTCGTACGCAGCAGTGGCAAGGCAAGGAGCTTCTAGCTCAGGAGTTGGGAGAACTCCACCAGCGGGACCTATGCAACAGATGGGTCAGTTCCAACACCAGGGTAGAAGTCAAGGGCAAGGGGAGTGGTGGTCAGCAATACAGTGCTTTGGGTGCTTCGGGTGGGGTCATAAGAAGTTTGAGTGTTCCCTAGTCATACGGGAAAGATGCAAGAACATCAGAGGGGTATTACAAAAAAGACAGGGAAACCAGGTAGTAGGAAATAGTCAGAAGAAGGTTAGGATTGAGGAAGTGAAGGTCAAGGAGAATCAGGAGAAGGGAAAGGTAGCAGAAGAGACAAGTTTGGAGGTATCTTCTTGGAGAACAGATAAATCTATAATCCAAAGTGATTGGGATGAGATTTTGACCCCAAGGTTCAAGATGCTAGAAGATAAGAATGAGGGTTGGAAGGCTGATCCTGGGTCCCAGATAGAAAAGAGGATTAATGAGTGGTAAGCTAAGAGTAGCATACCAGAACGTGTGTGGGTCCCATCAAAATACTCACGTTCTACTGGAATGGGCCAAGGGGGAGAAGATTGATATAGTTTTCGTTGGGGAAGCCTGGGTAGACCCAGAAGGAAAGGGAACACAGATGCACCCAACATACAAATTAGGCTCAATAGTTCGAAAAGGGAAACGGGTGATGGTATATTGGGATAAAGAGGTAGAAGCAGAAGTGGTCATAGATGAGGATCATCTAGTAGTAGTAGAAGTCGGGGGAGGCAGAATCGGGGGGATATATAGAAAGGGAGGGTCGAATAGGGAAAAAATAGAAAAGTTTCTGGAAAGGACAGTGGCAGGGATAGGGGAAGAGAAAGCCTATTTGATTGGGGATTGGAATACCCACCACAGCAACTGGAGTCTAGACGGCAAAGAAGATATGGCTGGTAAGGTACTGATGGAACTTATAGCTGAAGCCGGTCTTGAGCTAGCAGAGGGAGAAGGGGCAACTTGAGAAAGGGTTAGGAATGGAGACTATGAGGTAAGCAGGATTGACTTGGCCTTCGTCAGGGACACAGTAATCCCAGCAATTGAAAAAACTAAGTTGACATCTGATCACTAGCTGATATGGCAGGAGTTTGAATAGATAAAGGGATTCGAAGAGCAGAAGAGAAAGGCGGTGGATTGGGACAAGTTAGATGGGTTAGTAGATATCGTAATAGATATGGAAAAGGGGAAAAGGAGAGAGTGGTACCAAGAGCTAGATGGGAACTCCGCCTACGAGAAAGTACTAGTAGTCCGAGCTCAGGTCGGGAAAGAGTTGAGGATCTCGGGCAGGTCAAAGCTCTGGTGGGATGAGGACCTTTCGATGCAGCTTAGGGTTACTAGGAATAGCCGAAAGGATAGACTAGACGGCTTATCACAAGAGGCGAGAGTCAAGAGGTGGAAAGTGGAACAGAGAAAGATGAGAAGGATGGTACAGGAAAAAAAGAAGGCCTATTGGCAGAGGTTTTGTGAAGAAAATGGAGAGAAAGACCCATAGGAGATCACGAAATGGGCCAAAGATCCCTGGCACTTGAAGGGAACGATGGGGAAGCTGGTTGATACAAATGGGAAGTGTCTGGAGACCGATCGAGAGAAAGTGATAGGGCTTATTATTGATCATTTCGGGTGGGAAGAGGGAGGGAGACAAGTGACAGATGGAGAAGAGGAAGAGTCAGTAGTTGGAGAGGGCAGGATCAGGAACACACAAATAAGGCAGAAATTAGAGGGGTGGGTACGAGAGGCACTTTCGAAGACGAGTAACTCTTCTGCACCAGGGCCAGACGGAGTCAGCTACAGATTCCTTAAGACAATTCTGAAAACCCCACTCGGGGAGGAGTTAATCAAGGAAATCGTCAGCAACTTGGAGAAAGGAAGGATCCCTCGAAGGTGGCAGGAAAGCAAAGTGGTGATGATCCCAAAGCCAGGAAAGGATCATAAGACCACAAAAGGATGGCAACCAATTAATCTTATCAATTGCGTCGGGAAGTTGGGGGAGAAAGTAGTGGCTGATAGGCTCCAGCTGGCAGGGCTCTTCCATCACCATCAATTTGGATCAGTCAAAGGAAAGAGCGCAATCGAGGCTGCGCTTCGTGTTATTACGAGAGCACAGAGGTGTATGGGCAGTAGAGGAGCGGTAGGCTGGGCATTTTGGGATGTTAAAGGAGGATTCTAAAATGTCAGAGAAGGAGACGTTATTAGGCAGTTGGAAAAGTCCGAGGAGGGGAGGAGGTGGATCCCGTATGTGCAGGAATTCTTCAGGGCGCGGGAATTTGAGGTCGAGTAGGATGGGAAAATCAGAGGAAGAGGCAGAACCAACATCGGGGCACCACAAGGGTCGCCACTATCACCAGTAATTTTCCTAATCTGGATGGCACTGATTTTAGAGGAGATGGAGAGGAGGATAAAAGAGACAATCTGCTGTGAGGTGGAGCTGCCCTCGTATGTGGATGATATTCATGCAGGGTTGTGCGAATGGGATGAAGTGCAAGTGAAGGTAATTGATATGGACATTGTCTTAGCTAGGGTAGATGAGGTAGTAAATTTAGTGGCGGCAGAGTTTAGACTACCGTTGGAGAAGTCTAAGCATGAGAAGTTGGTCTTGAGGAGGAAGTGGAGGAGGAAGAACAAGGATGTGAAAATGATAAAGTGGCTTGGGATCATTATGGACGAAAGCCTAACCTTCCAGGAACATTGGAAGGCAAGGATCCAGAAGGCCCGGTCGATGCTAGGGAGATGCAATGGGATTGGGAACACGCAGTAGGGAATCAGTCCGACCAGCTGGAGGAACCTTTACACAAGCATGATTAGGTCGATCGCCTTGTAGGGGGCGGAGCTGGGCTGGAGGGGACAGAGGGATTGGGAAAGGGAGTTCAATAGACTCCAATACCAAGCCCTGTGCAAGGCAACGGAAGCAACGAGAGGTTCGAAGATGGAGGTAGTAAGCCAGATCGCGGGAGTAGAAAGTCTACGAATGGCAATAGAAGCGGCACAGGCGAGGCTAATGAGCAAGATTCTACGGGATCCAGCTGCAGCCGGTGACCTGCTTGAAGATGAAGAAGGAGGAATAACGACGGCAGTGACAAATCTTTGGAAAAGGATTGAGGATGTGGCAGGAGAAGGCAGAGTCAGGTTAAGTTTTGGTGGGGACTGCAGGAAAATTAGGATCCCAGAAGTCAAGCTAGGACTCTCTGAGAAGGATGGGAAGGAGGCATGGCAGAAGAGGATATATGAGGTAGGAGTGGATCACTCGACCGTGTTTACAGATGGTAGTAAAAATGAGGACGGACGGGTAGGAGGGGGGTGGTGGAACCTAGAGCTGGAAAAGAACGGATGCATGGGGGTTGGAAAGGTGGCGACAGTTTGGGACGGAGAAATCGGGGGAATGACAGGTGCCTTAAGGAGGGAACCAAGAGACAGGAAAGTGATTATCCTGTCAGACTCTCAGGCAGCAATCGCAGCGGTCAAAACAGCAGGAAGAAGGGGTAAAGCAAGGACGAGGCACTTGAGGCAGGTAGTCGAGGATATCGGGAGAAGACAGGAGGTTTTAGGTCCGGATGTAGTGACCCTGGGGTGGGTTAAAGCATATGTTGGGATCTTCGGAAACGAAAGGGCAGACGAGAGGGCGAAGAGAGGGACAGAGATGGAGGTCCGTAACACCCTGGTCACGGAGGGGGGCTTGAAGCAGGCCTGGACCAGGAAGAGGAAGGCGGAGAGAGAGGTGGCTGGGACTGGGAAAGGAAGAGCGCTGAAATGGAACAGGAAAGCGCTTTACAACTTTACTCAGTGCAGAACTGGGAAAGGAAAGTTAGGGTGGTGGAGATACACGCTGGACCCATATGAGGACCCGACCTGTGCAGTGTGCCTGGAGCTGGAGACTGGCAAGCATGTGGCACTGGCATGTCCAGCAGGGGAATGGCTCGGGAGAGGATGGAGCACGTGGGAGCAGATGGATGATAGGAAGGTATGGATGCGGAAGGAGAAGAGAGAAGGCAAGGAGGTTGTGATAGATCGGGTAGAGGATTTCTTCACTAGGCTTAACCTCTAAATGCCATGGAGCAGCGAGGAAGAGAGAAGTTGAGGGAGCTATATTTTAGGAGGAGGGCCAATGAGGGCGTGGTGGGGGAGGCAGGGTTTATTTCGGTTTTCTTTTTTTTTTTTTCCTAGGTTCGGGAGGCAGGACGTTCATGTAGCCCATTGTTCCGTGGGTGTATCGAGTCTTTAGGGATGAGGGAACGGGGCCGCCGCATGACATTAAGTTGAATCGGTGTATAGACTTTAAAAAAAAAAAAAAAAAACTATAAGTACTACTACCTCTACTACTACTATAAGTACTACTATCTCTACTACTATCTCAATTACTATAATATTTATATTAAGACTTAATACTACTACCTTTTCTATCTAATAAATATTGAGAAACTAGACTAGTAGCTAGTAAAGTACTATCTCCTACTATATTCAAAGGAGAGCAAATATAATTTAAGAGCTGAATTCTCCAAATAAATTATTATTTCCTTATTATACTTACTAGGAATAAAAAATAGAAGCTAATATATATTAGGTTATACTTAGAAGAAAAGGTACTAGATTAGTAAGAAGTAAATAGATACTAATATACTATATAGGTATAAGTAAAGAAGGAAATAATAGTATACTATAGAGATCACTATCAAAGAGAACAAGCTTGCCATAACCTAGTAAGTCTAAATAAGATAAGTTTAGTTCTTGATCACCTAATAGAAGTTGATAGACTAAATACTTATACTAAGTTATTAGATCTTTAAATAATTAATATCATTGTTTTGAACCTTCCCTATAACCTTTATGTATCTATAGTATACTATAAGAACCTTTAAAATAATTCTATGGTTTGGAAATAAAAACTTATTAAAATAGATATTATCTATTAAGAATTCTAGAGCTACAACTATATACAGCTTCTAGCACCCAGTTCCCAAACTTTGTATACTTACAACAGAGCAACTATGAATTTAGTTATATTCAATATTTGTAATTCTAATTGTTTACTATCGAAATAATTACCAATGAACTTGTACAATATTAATTCATTAGAATCTTATTGTATTATTAGGATTCAAAAGTGGTCACTTTTTTGGTGAGTGCTAGGCTAACTGTTTTAAATTATTAATTACATACAATAATTTATTGATTATATATAATACTTTATTGATTATATGCAGCAATATAGTATAGTACTATTGTATTTACTAATGACAATACTAAAATACTTAGTTATCATTTATATATGTGACTCTTTTACAATTATGTATTATATATTAGCTAATTCAGGTAGCTTCAGCTTAACAATATCTAGCAGTTAATATAATCCCTAATTCAGTGATATCCAATGGTTATGACTGAATTAGCTGACATAGCAACTACAAGATATAACTGAATTAACTGATAATAACTATAGGATTTGAGTGAATTGGTTACTATAGTAACTGCAGAATATCACTGAATTAGCCAATGTAGTAACTATAGGATAACACAGAAAAATAGCTGACATTATGACTGCGGGATTTGACTAAATTAGCTAATATAGCGACTATAGGATTTGACTGAATTAGTTGATATAGCAACTGTGGGATATTACTTAATATGGAGCTACCTGAATTAGCTACCCTAGCAACTGCTGGATATAATTGAATTAGCAGACATAGTAACTATGTGAATTAATCAAATTAGCTAATATAATGACTGCAGGATTTGACTAAAATAGCTGACATAATAATCGTAGGATATTACTCAATATAGAACTATCTGAATTAGACATAGCAACCATTAAATATGATTGAATTAGCTTATATAGTAACTATAGGATTTGACTAAATTAGCTAACATAATGACTACAGGATATTACTTAATATGGAGCTACCTGAATTAGACATAGTAACTACTGGATATAATTAAATTAGCTGATATAGTGACTATAGGAATTGACTAAATTAGCTGACATAGTGACTGCAGGATATCACTAAATATTGAACTGCCTAAATTAGCCATAGCAACTACTGGATATCACTGAATATAGAGCTACCTGAATTGGATATAGCGACCACTAGATATGACTGAATTAACTCATATAGTGACCGCCAGAATTGATTGAATTAGCTGATATAGTGACTGCAGGATTTAACTGAATTACCTGACATAGCGACCATGGGATTTCACTAAATTAGCTGATATAATAACTACAGGATTTAATTGAATTAGCTGATTTAGTGACTACAGGATAACAATGAATATAGAGCTACCTAAATTAGTATATATAACAACTACTAAGTATTACTGAATTGGTTGATATAGTGATAGTAAGATTTGACTGAATTAGGTAATATAGTGACTATAAGATATCACTGAATACAGAGGTTTCTAAATTAGCTGATATAGTGACTACTGGATATAACTAAATTAGCTGACATAGCGACTGCAGGATTTGACTGAGTTAGATAATATAGTGACCATGGGATTTGACTGAATTAGCTACTATAGTAAGTGTGGGATTTGACTGAATTAGCTAATATAGGGACCATAGGATTTGCCTAAATTAGTTGATATAGCGACTGCAGGATATCACTGAATACAGAACTGCCTGAATTAGCTGACATAGCAACTGTGAGATATGACTAAATTAACTGATACAGTGACTATGGGATATTACTGAATATTGAGCTGCCTAAAATAGCTTATATAGCAATCCCTAGATATAACTGAAATAGCTGATATAGTGACCACAGAATATCACTGAATATAAAGCTACCTAAATTGTCTGATATAGTAATTCCTGGATATAACTGAAGTAGCTAATATAATAACTACGAGATATTATTAAATTAGCTAACATAGTAATCTCTAGATAGTATTGAAATAGCTGATATAAGAGCTATAGAATAACACTGAATATGTTGCTGCCTGAATTAGTTACTATAGTGACTACAGGATATTACTAAATATAGAGCTGCCTAAATTAGCTAATATAGTTACTGATAGATATGACTGAATTAGGTACTATAGTGACTATATGATATCACTAAATATTTTACTACTTGAATTAGCTAACATAGTGACTGCAGGATATAACTGAATCAGGTGACATAGTGACTATGGGATATCACTAAATATATAGCTGTATAAAGTAGTTGCAATAGTAACTGATCGATATTAAGAAATATGAAGGTATCTATATTTAGTAATATAGTGATTACTGAATATTATTGATCCTAGAACTCAATAAATTAGGTAACATTATTACTATAATATATTACTACATTATGGATTACATTAACTATTAGATATTATTGAGCTAAAGGTGCTAAAAATGACTAATATATAAAGCCTAATTGTAAAAGAGTTACATATATAAGTGTAAATATAATTGCACTAGAAACTATACTAATAAGTGTAGGTATAGTTTTAGTTATAATTTAAGAAACAAAAAAAATATCTAAATAAAATAAATAATCTAACCATTATTCTCAGCCTAAAGATGCACTGCCTTTGGGTAATTACATACAAATTTTACATGACGGTAATTTCTGCTATCCGACCATATTACCGGCTGCCCCTTGTATCCTCGCATATATTTTGAATTCTAGTAATTTGCATCATTAGCCTATGTCAATATTAGTATATCCCTCACTGCTAGTTTATCACCGCCACTTACTTATTTCTATTACTAGTATATCACTAATGCTAGTATCACCAACACTAGTATAACTGATACTACCATCACTAATACTGCTATTACCAATACTAGTATTATGAATACCAACATATATCAGTAATACTAGAATTACCGATGCTAGTATCACCGATACTAGAATTACCAACACTAGAATTACTAATGCTAGAATCACTAATACTAGCATCACTAACACTAGCATCATTAACACTAGTATCACTAATGCTACCATCACTAATACTAGCATGTATTACCGACCCTACAATCACCGATGCTAATATCACCAATATTGATATCACTGACACTAATATTACTAACTACACTGCTCATATATACTACCGAAGCCTACCTCTATAGTACTTTCGGTTCCTACTTTCTAAACTTTGTGATTTCAATATTCAGTAATATCCTGCTATATTAGCTAATTTAGTTATATCTAGTAGTCATGATATTAGCTATGTCAGTCATATTCAGGGCTCGCTATATTAGCTAGTTCTGACACCTCTATATTCAGTAACATGCAGCAGTCATTATGTTACCTTATTTATATAGTTCTATATTTACTTATATCTACTAGTTACTATGCCAGCCAATATGGATACCTTTGAATTTAGTAATACCTAGTAGTTACTATATTAGCTGGTTCTTACGGCTCTATATTCATTTACATCTAGTAGTCACTATTTTAGCTAGTTCATGAAGTTACATATTCAGTAGTATCTAGTAGTCACTATATCAGCTAGTTTAGATAGCTCCATATTTAGTGATATCCTATAGTCACTATGTTAGTTACTTCACTTACATCTAGCGATTACTATGTCAACTAATTCAAGTAGCACCATATTCGATAATATCCCAAGGTTGCTATGTCAGCTAATTCAAGTAGCTCTATATTCACTAATATCCAGTAGTCGCTATATTAGCTACTTCACTCATTTTCAGCAATCACTATATTAGCTCATTCAGGTAGCTCTATATTTAGTGATATCCACCAGTCACTATATTAGCTCTTTCAGGTAGCTCCATATTTAGTGATATCCGACAGTCACTATATTAGCTAATTCAGGAAGTTGCATATTTAGTAATATCCCACGATTACTATGTTAGCTAATTCAGGTAGCTTCATATTTAGTAATATCTAGCAGTCGCTATATTAGCTACTTTATATAGTTGTATATTTAGGGATATCCTGCGGTCACTATGTCAACTAGTTCAAGCAGGTCTATATTCAGTGATATCTTGCAGTTGCTATGTTAGTGAATTTAGTTATATATAGTAATTACTATGTCATATAATTCAGTCAGCTCCATATTCAATCATATTTAATGATTATTCTCCACTTCAGGATGTACCACCCTCAGGTGATTATGTACAAATTTTATATGACAGTGATTTCTCCTATCTGACCATATTACCAGCTGACCTTTAAGTCCTTACATATATTTTAAATTCCAGTAATTTGTGCTCTTGACCCATACCAATATTAGCATATTATCGACTACTAGTCTATTATAACTATTTACCTATTGCTATTATTAGTATATTACTAATACTAGCATTATTAATACTAGCATTACTAATACTAGCATTACCAATACTACTATTACCAACACTAGTATCACTATTAGTATGATGTATTACTAATACTAGAATCACCAATGATAGTATCACCAATACTAAAATCACTAATACTAGAATTACTGATACTAGCATCACTGACACTAGTTTTATTGATACTACCATCACTAATACTAGCATACATCACTGATACTACAATTACTAATGCTAGTAATACCAATACTAAGATTACTGATAGTAGCATCACTGACTACACTACTTATATATACCACTGAAGTCTGCCTATATAGTACTTTGGATTCCCAGTTCCTAAACTTTGTGAGCTCTATATTCAGTGATATTGTATTATATCAGCTAATTAAGTTATATCTAATAGTTACTATGTCAGCTATATCAGTTATATCCAGTACTCGCTATATTAGCCAGTTTTAGTAGGTCTATATTCAGCAAAATCTAGCAGTCATTATATTAGCTCATTCATACAGTTCCATATTCACTCATATCCACTAGTCGCTATACCAGCTAATGCGGATACCTTCGAATTCAGTGATACCCACTAGTTGCTATATTAGCTGATTCTTGCAACTATATATTTACTTATATCTAGTGATCGCTATGTTAACTAGTTCACAAAGTTACATATTTAGTGGTATCCAGCGGTCACTATATTAGCTAGTTCAGGCAGCTCCATATTCAGTAATATCTTACGGTTGATATGTCAGCTAGTTTAGAGAGCTTTATATTTAATAATATCCAGCAATCGCTATATTAGCTACTTTATGTAGTTGCATATTCCCTGATATCTAGCAGTTGCTATGTCAGCTAGTTCAGACAGCTCCATATTTAGTGATATCCAATGGTTGCTATATCAGCTAATTCAAGAAGCTCTATAGTCAGTAATATCCCACAGTCGCTATGTCAATTACTTCACTCACATCCAGTAGTTACTATATTAGCTAATTTGGGCAGTGACATATTCACTGATGTTATGAACGGTCATAACACATGCGTAAGTATGCTTACGCGTGTGTTGGGGAAGGGGGCATGGACGAGGGCAAGGGAGTCTGAGCTACGCTCGAGAAGGGGGTGTTCTTATTGTAACTAGATACAGGGGAGTGAACAAGTTGTTGCGTGAGGAGAGAAGAGAATGAGAGGGGCGGAGCGACCTCTATATATGTAGATCTAGCGACACAGAAGGACCGGAGAGAAGGCAAGAGAAAGTATATGGAGACATAAGGAAGTAAACGGAGACATAAGGAAGGAGCAAGCATCCCACGGAATGTCAAGCGAAAGGATGCGAGAATATTCTAGGGGACAATGATGATAAGTGACAAATGCGAAGGCGAGGTTCTGGTGGAACCTTCGGACGGGTTCTAGTGGGCGGGTACCTGGCTTAAGATCTCTGGGATACGGTCAGTAATCTAGCAGGTCAGGGTCCAGAGTCAGGGGTAATGTCGCTAGAGTAGGGACACTAGCTAAAAGACTAGGATTAATACAGTGAAGTCGTGTTGGGTCAAGATTAAGTGGAGCCGGACGTGAACATATGCTGGTGAGTGCGTGGGTTGCCATTATAGCACCGGGGCTGGGGGGTCCAAGGGCAAGGCGAGGGGATGATCCGTAACAGTAGCTCCCTCTCCAAGGATGAGCTCCTGTGAATCCAAGGCAGGTTCGTGATCCACTCATTTGGGTAGAGTGCGTGGTCGGGACTTGAGCAGATAGGAAGCGTGGAATTTTTTCACAGCGCTTGGGGTGTTCAAGAACAAGGCAGCGGGTTCCTAAGGAAGTTCGTCGAAACCTACCCAACGGGCGAGATATTCAAGGGTTCGACCTCGGAACTGCGAGTCGACGATTTCGTCAACTTCCCACTCGGGTTTGTCTTCAATGATAACAGAGGGTGGGGGTGGCTGAATTTGGCCTGGCAGGGGGTCTGTACAGGCAGGTTCAAGGAGCGAGACATGAAAAACAGGGTGGATTTTTATCGAGGGAGGAAGATTGAGCTTATAAGCATGAGACGAGATCTTCTGGATGATTTGGAACTTACCGAGTTTCTTGAAGTCCAGCTTAGTCAAGGGGCGAGTTGTCTTGACATACCGGCGGAGGAGCCATACTTCATCACCGATATCCAACTTAGGCGGGGGGATTTGGGATTTCTTAGCTTGTTTCGAGTAAGTTACCTGGGCCCAGATCATTTCGGATCTAAGATGTGCATCGAGTTCTGTAAGACGGTCTGCATATTCCTTGATTACTGAGGGTGCTGGGAGTTTTGTTGCAGGGTTCTAGTTAATCTGGTAGTGAGGGTTTTCGCTATACATGGCCTGGAACGGGGTAATACTAAGAATCGAGGACAGGGTGTTGTTGTATGAGAATTCAGCCATGGTGAGGAGTTCGGACTAGTTATCTTGCTGGTAGTTGCAGTAAGCACGTAAGTACTATTCTACAATTGCATTGATTCTTTCAGTCTGGCCATCAGTCTGGGAGTGGAAGGCGGTGGAAACCTTCTGCTGAATACCAATAAGCGAGGTCAAGGATTGGATAAATTCCGAGACAAACTGAGTACCCCGGTCGGATACAATGGAGTCTGGGATCTCATGCAAGCGGAAGATGTTGTCAAAGAAGAGCTTGGCGATTTGTTGGGAATTGACGTCGATAGTGGTTGGGATGTAGTGCGCCATCTTAGATAACCTGTCGACTACAACTAACAACGTATCGAATCCATTAGAACTAGGAAGTCCCGTGACAAGGTCGAGGGAAACAGAAGACCATTTTCGGAATGGGACTTGTAGGGGCTTGAGGAGACTGTAAGGAGCATGCCGAGCAGGTTTGATTCGAGCACAGGTATCATAGTTACGGATATATTGGGTGATTGTCTGGCACATTTTTGGCCACCAGTAATCTCGTGATATAAGTTTATAGGTAGCGGCCTGGCCTGGGTACCCAGCGGCAGGGTGATCATGGTAGTTGCGGAGGATACGGAGGTGAATCTCGGGGTTGTTGGGGACATAAACGAGGCCGTTAACAAGCAATAGCCCTAGGTCTGAGATCTTGCATTCGGACAGAGGGACTGTGGGGTATCTTTTGGTATTAGTTTCAAGGGCATAGATGATCTCCGAGGCGAGTTTATCAGCTTTGAGGGCTGCAAGGATATCCTCCTTATTCATGGTTGAGGCTGCAGACAAGGTGAGTTTTGCAGTAGCTGAAAAAGAAAACCTTTCAGAGGGAATCAAAGCTTGGGTAGGGCGAGAACGACTATCCCCTTCTTCAGGGAGATCTCCAGATCGTCTGGTTAGTGCATCCGCCTTAGTATTTTGGCTGCTAGGGCGGAAGACGATCATGAAGTCATGTTGGGCTAGTTCTTGTCCCAGCGTGCTTGACGGCATGAGAGGAGGGCCTTGGACGTGAAAGTCTGAAGGTTGTGGTGGTCGGTCAGGATCATGAAAGGTTGAGGGAGCTGATGCAGGTAGATATGCCATTTTTCGAAAGCTAAAACGATAGCGAGGAGTTCCTTATCCCCAATCCCATAATTACATTCGGCTGGGGACATTTTCTCGGAAATGAAGGTGACAGGGTGGAGTACGAGTTTTTCGTTTTCTAGATGCTTCTGGGAGAGTATCTCGGAAGTGACGTAATCCGAAGCGTCGGTTTCCACGAGGGTTTCAAGGTCGGGGTCAAAATGTCGGAGAACTGGGGCGGAGGTAAAGGCCTTTTTAAGGAGTTTGAATACCTCCTTATAGGCGGAGTTCCAAGTGAAAGGGATGTCCTTCCGAAGGAGGTTAAACAGGGGCTGGCAGAGGTGCGAATACTTGTTGATAAACTGCCGATAGAAGTTGGCGAATCCAAGGAAGCATTGGATATCTTTGACGGATTTGGGAGTCTCCCAATTAAGGACAGCGTTGACCTTTTCGGGATCCATTTCAAGGCCATGTTCAGAGATAATAAAACCAAGGAACGTAGTTTTATTGACTGAAAATTCGCATTTTTTAGGTTTAACAAATAGTTTAGCCTCTTTCAGCTTTTGTAGGACTTTTCGTACTTGTTCTTTGTGTTCTTTCAAGGATTTCGAGTAGATCAAGATATCGTCTATGTAGCAGACACAAAATATGTCAAGGTATTCATAGAGGGTGTCGTTCATGAACCTTTGGGCAGTTGTCAGGACATTAGTCAACTCAAAAGGCATAACAAGGAATTCAAAGAGTCCATAGCGGGTCCTGAAGGCAGTTTTCCATTCATCACCTTCCTTAATTCGGATCTGGTTGAAGCAGGCACGTAGGTCAAGGCGTGTGAAGTACTTGCATCCACGGATTTGGTTGAGGATTTCTTCAATTTTTGGTAAGGGGTTCCGGTCTTTGATTGTGATGTCATTAAGTGCACGATAGTCGACGCAGAGATGGAGGGATCTGTCTTTTTTCTTGACAAAGAGGATCGGGGTGGCAGCTGAAGAGGAACTAGCTCGAATAAAGGATTTGGAGAGATTCTCATCAATCCATTTCCTAACTTCTTTAAGTTCAGCATCGGACATGGAATACATGTGGCCAAAAGGAGGTTTAGCTCCTTCTTGAAGTGGAATCGTATGGTCAATATATCGGTGAGGCGGTAAGATTCGGGCTTCTTTTTCCGAAAAAAGGGGCGAGTAGTCATGATATTCAGATGGAACAAGCTTAGTGGTGGGTTTGGGATTGTCATCATCATCTTCAGGGGAGGCGTATATTGCGGCAATACAGAGGCGGGCCTCGGGGTCTTTAATAGCTACTCAGAAGGTAGCTCGGGAGATGACCGAGATTCGGAGGGGGTTTGGGGTGTTTCTAGGAGGTTCTAGGTGGGTTTTCGGTATTCGAGTAAGCAAGCAATGAGCGTGGCAATACCCTGAGGTGAAGGCGATAGTATTGCAAGTCTAGTCGATTGAGGGATTATAGCGTCGGAGCCATAGTTTCACAACAATCAGGTTCCAACTAGCTAGTTTTGTGACGTGGAAGGTTAGGACCTCCAGATGCTGGTCGATCATGAGTTTTAGGGTGCAGGTGTGGGTGATTTGCCCCACCAGGGAGCGTTTACCATCGGCAAGTACAGGATCCTCAGGTTTTGGCTTCAGGTCCAAAGGCAAGTTCATGTTCAAGGCAAAGTCAAGGTCGATAAACTGGGAGCTTGCTCCCGAGTCTACCATGCAAGTAGCAGAATGGTTTTCATTAACTAGACAAGGCAAGGTAAGTGGATCCTCAGATCCCAAGTCATGAGTGGAGGAGGTAGAAGAAGAAGAAGAAAGAGAAGAAGAAAGGATAGCAGTAGCAGAGATCTGGAGGGAACGCATGTGACGACGTTGACAGGCTAGCCGTTGTCGAGACTTCTGAGAAACAACAAGCAAAATATGACCAGTACCTACTAAGTAAACTTCCTCCAAAACGGAAAACGGGTTGGAACTGACAAAGGAAACGGGATCAGGGGAGATGGTACCAGGATGCATCCTGGCGCTCTTCGATCGGCCATCGTTGGTCGAAGAGGGCACTAGTTTTTTGGCACCTCGAAAAGAGTTTGAGGGCCGGGAGTGGGAGTATTGAGAAGTGGGCCAGGAGGAGCAGTACTAGCTATAGCTAGTTTTTTGGATTTGGCCGAGATAGGGCAGTCAGTAGCCCAGTGTCCAGGACCTCCACAGTACATGCAGAGCTTATTCTCCTGTCGGTATTTGTGGACCTCAGCAGTGAGAGGGCCACGCTTGTAGGATGTGGTAGAGAGGTCCATTGGACCAGGAGCGGTTCCGGTTGCGGTTGTAGGAGGGTTAGCCTGGCGGGGGGCGGGAGCTTGGGTTTGTTGAGTAGAGCCTGAGGGTCTGGGTGGGTTGGAGCGGAGCATTTTAGCTCGGTTATCTAACTTGATACACAGTTGGACAAAATTATTGAATGTTTTGGGGGGAGAGGCCTAGTAGGAGAGAGCAGTCCTGAGACCGGTATTGGCGCCGTTGGTAAAGAACGAGATCTTGGTACGGTCATCGTAGTTTAGGATGGTTGCATATGTTGCGAATTCGGCATGGTAGGTGGAACAGTCTTTATCCCCTTGGCGGAGGTTATGGAGCTTGCGCTCGGTGGTAGCACGAGCGTCGGGGTCATCATATGCATTTTTCAATGCTGTGGCGAAGTCTTCGTAAGTATCAAAACTAATAATTCCAATAGTTTTATTGAGGTGAGGCTCAAACCAATCAGCGGCGGAGCCTGTCAAGTAGGAGGCTGCATAAGCGATCTTAGCAGCATCATTGGAGTAACGGAGTAGGTCGGAGAAAAAAACTAGGGACAGTTTAGTCATGAACCGTGTAAACTTTGATCGGGTACCGTCGAAGTTTTTAGGCTCATAAACTTTTGGCATACGAGAAGATGGTTGTTATGCTACAGGGGTGCCTTGAGGTAGAGGCGTGGTTGTGAGGCCATATTCATAACCTCGGTTGAAGTAGACCCAAAGTACTTGGGTAGTAGCTGTTGTTCCGGACTCGAGTATTTGGAATGTTGTAGGTACACCTCGGCTGGAGCGGACTCCAGCAAAGTGTGCTTCATAGATAGGGGCATAAAATGGTACGGGTGTAATAGCAGGGAAGTCGGGGGAGGCCGAAGGTGTGGGGAGGGTGTTGGCTGACAGAGCTGCAGCAAGTGCACGCCATGATTCTGGTATGGTAGGCGGTTGAACGGTTGAGGCGGACATTGTGCGTAGTGAAGACTATAAGGCACGCAACAAAGTGTTATGAACGGTCGTAACACATGCGTAAGTATGCTTACGCGTATGTTGGAGAAGGAGGCATGGACGAGGGCAAGGGAGTCTGAGCTACACTCAAGAAGGGGGTGTTCTTATCGTAACTAGATACAGGGGAGTGAACAAGTTGTTGCGTAAAGAGAGAAGAGAATAAGAGAGGCGGAGCGACCTCTATATATGCAGATCTAGCGATACAGAAGGACCGAAAAGAAGGCAAGAGAAAGCATACGGAGATATAAGGAAGTAAACGGAGATATAAGGAAGGAGCAAGCATCCCACGGAATGTCAAGCGAAAGGATACGAGAATATTCTAGGGGACAATGACAACAAGTGACAAATGCGAAGGCGAGGTTCTGGTGGAACCTTCGGACGGGTTCTAGCGAGCGGGTACCTGGCTTAAGATCTCCGGGATACGGTCGGTAATCTAGCAGGTCAGGGTCCAGGGTCAGGGGTAATGTCGCTAGGGTAGGGATACTAGCTAGAAGACTAGGATTAACACAGCGAAGTCGTGCTGGGTTAAGATCAAGTGGAGTCGGACGCGAACATATGCTGGCGAGTGCGTGGGTTGCCAGTATAGCACCGGGACTGGGGGGTCGAAGGGCAAGGTGAGGGGATGATCTATAACAACTGATATCCAACAGTCGCTATATCAGGTAATTTAGGCAGCTCCATATTCACTAATATCTAGTGGTCATTATGTTAGCTATTTTAGTTATATCCAGCGATTACTAGATCAGCTCATTTAGGCAGCTCTATATTCAGTGATATCTAGTAGTCATTATATTAGCTCTTTCAAGCAGCTCTGTGTATAATAATATCCTGTAGTTGATATATTAGTTAATTCAGGCAGTTGCATATTCAGTGATATCCTGCGGTCGCTATATCAGATAATTCAGGCAGCTCCATATTCAGTAATATCCACTTGTTACTATGTTAGCTATTTTATGGAGTTATATATTCAGTGATATCCTGCAGTCGCTATGTCAGCTAGTTTAAGTAGCTCTATATTTAGTGATATCCTATGGTCGCTATGTCAGCTACTTCACTCACATCTAATAGTCACTATGTCAGCTAGTTCAGGTAGCTCCATATTCAGTGATATCCCGCAGTCCCTATATCAGCTCATTCAGACAACACAATATTTAGTGATATCCTGCAGTCACTATGTCACCTAGTCTAAGTAGCTTCATATTCACTAATATCCTGTGGTCACTATATCAGCTAGTTCAGGCAGCTTCATATTCAGTAATATCTCGTATTCGCGATATGAGCTACTTCACTCATATCTAGCAGTCACTATATCAGCTAGTTCAGGTGGCTCCATATTTAGTAATATCTTACAGTTGCTATATCACTATATCGCTATATCAGCTAGTTCAAGAAGCTCTATATTCAGTGATATCCTATAGTCACTATGTCAGCTAATTCAGGTAGCTCTATATTCAGTGATATCTAGCAGTCACTATATTAGCTACTTCATGCAGTTACATATTCAATGATATCTTGCAGTTACTATATTAGCTAGTTCAGCTAGCTCCATATTTAGTGATATCCCATGGTCACTAGGTTAGCTACTTCACTCATATTCAGTAGTCATTATATCAGCTAGTTCAGGCGGCTCTATATTTAGTGATATCCCATACTCAGTATGTCAGTATATCAGCTAGTTTAGGCAACTCTATATTTAGTGATATCCCATAGTCGCCATGTCAGCTATTTCATACAGCTCCATATTTAGTAATATCTAGTGATTACTATATTACCTACTTTATGTAGTTACATATTCAGTGATATCCTACGATCCCTATATCACCTAATTCAAGTAGCTCTATATTTAGTGATATCCTATAGTTGTTATATCAGCTACTTCACTTACTTCTAGCGGTCCCTATATCAGCTAGTTCAGGTGGCTCTATATTCAATGATATCTTATGCTCACTATGTCAGCTTAATTAGGCAGCTCTGTATTCAGTGATATCCTGCAGTCACTATGTCAGCTAGTCTAGATAACTCCATATTCAGTAATATCCTACAGTTACTATGTTAGCTAGTTCAAGCAGCTCTATATTCTGTAATATCTAGTAGTCACCATATCAGTTACTATAATGATATCTCATAGTCACTATATTAACTAATTTAGTTAGCTCTAGCTTTACTGATATCGGCTTCTGATTTTCTGATTTAGGTCAGGAAATACCACCCTACAGGTATCCCATATAAATGGCTAATTCCATCAGTTATCCCATACTAAAAATGAGGGAATAAAACTCTGTATGATTAAATTAAATTTGACGATCTATCTATGTTTAATATATGCTAATCCTTAACCTAATATAGCTCTAACTCTAATGATCTCTACCTAGAAATATGTTAACTAATTCAGTCATAACAAGTGCTTCTTTGAATATCTAGTAGTCGATATGTTAACTAATTTAGGCATCTTCAACTTAAGTGATATCCAGTCATCGCTATGTCAACTAATTTAGGTAGGTCCAGCTTCAGCAATATCTAGCAGTTGATATAGCAGCTAATTCAATTATATCTACTAGTTACTATGTCACCTAATTCGGGCAAGTCTAGCTACAATGATACCTGGCGGCTGATCTAGCAAGTAATTCAGCAATATCCAGCCATCGCTATATTAGCTAATTTACTCTACTCTAGGTTCAATAATATTCAGCAACTGTTGAGGCAGCTAATTTAGGCAGATCTAGCTTTAGCGATATCCAGCAGTCAATATGGTAGGTAATTCAGTTATATCTACTAGTTGCTATATTACCTAATTTGGGTAACTGCAGCTACAGTGATACCTGGTAGCTGATCTAGCAGGTAATTTAGTGATATCCAGCCATCGCTACATTAGCTAATTCACTTTACTCCAGATGCAATGATATCCAGCAGCTGATAGAGTAGCTAATTCAGGCGTATCCAGGGGTCACTATGTTAGGTTATTTAGGGGGCTCTAGCTTCAGCAATATCTAGTGGTTAAAATATCAAGTAATTCAGTAATATTCAATGCTATGATGTCACCTAATTCAGGTACCTCCATATTTAGTAATATTCAGGAATGATATGGCAAGTAATTCAGGCAACTCTAGCTTCAGCTATATCCCGTAGCTAATGTGGCAGGTAATTTAGTGATATTTAGCAGTTACTATGTTAGCTAATTCAGTCTACTTTAGATTTAGTAATATGCAGCGGTCAATATCTTACGTAATTTAGGCTACTCTAGTTTCAGTAATATCTAGTAGCTGATATAGTAGCTAATTCAGGTATATCTAGCAGTCCCTATATTAGTTAATTTAGGCATCTCCACCTTTAGTGATATCTAGTGATAGACATATCAACTAATTTAGTAATATCTAGCAGTATCTCTATTAGCTAATCATATAATTCTACCTTCAGCGATATATAGTAGTCAATATTTCGGCTACTTTAATCATATCCAGTGGTCAATATATTAGCTAATTGAATAATATCCAGCGGTTACTATATTAGCTAATTGTAGTATATCTAGTAGTCACTATGTCAGCTAGTTCTAGTAGCTTCATATTCAGTGATATCCAATGGTCACTATGTTAACTAATACAGACACCTCGCAATTTAGTGATATCCTGTAGTTACTGTCAGCTAAGTTAGTCATATCCAATAGTTACTATGTTAGCTACTTTAGTCATATCTAGCAATTGCTATATCAGCTCATTCAGGTAGCTCCATATTCAGTGATCTACTATGATAGTTGTATTAGCTAATTCAGTCATATCTAGTAGTCGCTATGTCAGCTAGTTCCAGCAGCTTCATATTCAGTGATATACCGCGGTTACTATATCAGCTAATACAGACACTTCGTAATTTAGTGATGTCCCATGATTACTATCAGCTAAGTCAGTTATATCCAGAAGTAACTATGTTAGCTACTTCAGTAATATCCAATGATTACTATATCAGCTTATTCAGGCAGCTCCATATTTAGTGATATCTTATGATACTTATGTCAGCTAATTCAGTCATATCTAGTGGTCGCTATGTCAACTAGTTCAGGTAGCTTCATATTCAGTAATATCACATGGTCACTATATTAAGTAATTCAGTCATATCCAGTGGCTGTTATATTAGCTAGTTCAGGCAGCTCCATATTTAGTAATATCCCATGGTCACTATATCAGTTAATTTAGTCATATACAGCAGTCGCTATATTAGATAATAAGGCTAGCTCTATATTTAGTAATATCCCACAGTCGCTATATCACTTAATTCAGTCATATCTAGTGGTCATTCTATTAGCTAATTTAGGTAGCTCTATATTCAGTGATATTCCGCGATCATTATGTCAGTTAATTCAGTTATATTCAGTGATCACTATGTCAGCTAGTTCAGGCAACTCCGTATTCAGTGATATCCCGTAGTCGCTATATCAGCGAATTCAGTTATATGCAGTAGTCACTATGTCAGATAATTCCCCTAGCTCTATATTTAGTAATATTCTATGGTCACTATATTACCTAATTTAGTCATATCTAGAGGTCGCTATATTAGCTAATTTAGGTAGCTCCATGTTTAGTAATATCCAGTAGTCACGATGTTAGCTAGTTCACGCAGTTACATATTCAGTACTATCTACCAGTTGCTATATCAGCTAGTTTAGGCAGCTTCATATTCAGTAATATCCTGCAGTTGCTACATCAGCTAATTCAGTCATATCCAGCAGTCACTATATTAGGTACTTCAGTCTAATCTAGTAATCACTATGTCAGTTAATTCAGGTAGCTTCATCTTTAGTGATAACCTATGGTAGCTATGTCAACTACTTCAGTCATATCTAGTAATCACTATGTCAGCTCCTTCGGGTAGCTCTATATTTAGCGATCTCTATCCATAGATATATTAGCTAATTCAGTTATATCATGTACTTCTTTGGATATCCAACTGTTGATATATTAGCCAATTTAGATATCTTTAATTTTACTGTTATCTAGTCATTGCTATATCAGCTACTTTAGACAGCTTCAGCTTTAGCAATATCTTGTGGTTAATGTAGCAGTTAATTCAGTCATATCTACTGGTCACTATATCACCTAATTTGAGTAACTCTAGCTACAGTGATACTTTGCGGCTAATCTGGCAGGTAATTTACTGATATTTAATAGTCGCTATATTACCTAATTTATTCTACTTCAGGTTTGACGATATCCAGTAGCCGATATAGCAGCTAATTCAGGCATATGCAGTAGTTGCTATGTTCGGTAATCTAAGCTGCTTTAGCTTCAGCAATATCTATTAGTTAACCTATCAGGTAATTCAGTAATATTCAATAGTACTATATCATCTTATTTAAGCAGCTTCATAGTCCGTGATGTGTTGTAGTCACTATATTAGCTAATACAGATACTCCTAAATCCTATGGTCGATATATCAGCTAATTTAGGCAGCTCTATATTTAGTAATATCTAGCAGTCACTATGTTAACTAATTCATATAGTTTCATATTCTATGATCTCATACTGGGAGGCAGCTATTGGTTGGACTAGTAGCTATATAGCAATCCCGAGCAATAGAAAGAAAGGCCAGGGGATAATCTATGAGTTACCTATAGGCCATACCATAAGAAGGCAACAAGTAGCTACCATAGTGGATATTAGGCTCGCAGTCAAAGCAAAACAAAAAGATATGCATTCAGAACCTAAGTTTGAACCTAATAGATACCTTTAGTATAGGTACGCTCTGTTCTTCTATATCTAGCTATGTACTATCTGGGACTGACAGAACTACTAGCTTAACCTCATCTACAAGATCGACTCTCCAGCCTGCCCTAACTGTGATCAGCCCTAGTAGAATAACTATCATATCACCTTCTAATGCCCTCACTACTGTTATTAATGCCAGGAGTTCATCAGAGTTGCCAAGATATAGGAGGATTTAGATACAGTATTCTAGAAGAAAGATGAGGGGGTAGAGGAAGAGTGGGATATGGTAGAGGTATACTTTGCCTACTTTTACCTCACTCTTGCTAAAAGCTAAAGTGCAGGCAGGGAGGCTTTCAGAGGGAGGTGATACTTACCACTCACTTATAAGATATTGCACATATGATGTTTCTCTTTTTTTTATATCTTTTTACTATTTGTACATAATTTATATAGGGTATCAAATTAATTTAACTGTTTCTTAAATCTACTTAGGTTTCCATTACTAGTCAATATATTTGCTAAGTTAGATAGTTCTAACTTCAGTGCTATTTAGTAGTCAATATAGCTACTAATTTATGCTCTTCCACATTCCCACAGATCTCATAGTGGATATATTAGTTAGTTGATATAGTTGCATATTAAGTTATATCTGATACTTACTATAGTAGATAGTATACAAGTCTCAATTTTCTATGAAACCCAATACTTACTCTCTCTATCAATTAATCATATTTAGTAGTTACTATTTATTCTAGTTCAGGTTACTCTATATCTAGTAAAATCTAATGGTCACTAAATTAGCTAGTTAATAAATTAATCTAATAGATCATATATTAGGTAGTTAATAGAATTATATAATCAATAATATCTAAAGGTCACTATATTGGCTCATATATAGAACTCTTTATTTAGTAATTTATAACTATTAATATAGCAGCTTATTCAGATATAGTTAAATTTAGTAATATATAATTGGCAATATATTACCTAATTTAGTAATATTCAGGAATTGATATAAAAGTTTAAAAATATTTATTATTAAATATATAACTAACTTAAATAGTTATAACCTTAACCATTATTCTCAGCTTGAGGACACACTACCCTCAAGTGATTACATACAAATTTTACGTGACAGTAATTTCTACTATCCGACTGCATCACTGGCTGACTCCTGTATCCTTATATATATTTCGAATTTCAGTGATTTATACCCTTAGCCTATACCAATATTAGAAAATCACCGACTATTAGACAATTACCGCCACTTACGTATTTCCATTGTTAGCACATCACTGACTACTAATATATTACTCATCACTCTTGTATACCACTGCTAGTACATCATCAATACTAGAATCATCAATACTGCTATTACTGATACTAGCATTACTGATACTAGTATATATTACCGACACTAGAATCCCTGATGCTAATATCACTGATACTAGAATCACTAATACTAGTATTACCAATACTATTATCACTGACATTACCATCACTAATACTAGCATCACTGACACTAGCATTTATTACTGACCTTATAATTACTAATGCTAGTATTACTAATACTAGCATCACTGACACTAGCATCACTGACCACATAGCTCATAGATACCACCAAAGGCTACCTATATTATACTTTCTGTCCCCAGTTCCTAAACTTTGCAAGCTCCATATTAAGTGATATACTGCGGTCACTATATTAGCTAATTCAGTCATATCTAATAGTCTCTATATCAGCAACTTCAATTATATCTAGGGGTCGATATATACAGTGATATCTAGTAGTTTATATAATTCCTAATTTAGTGATATCTAGTTATCATAATGTTAAGTAATTCATATAGCTCCAGGTTCACTGACATCTAGCAGTTATTGTATCAACTAATTCAGACACCTTCGAATTTAGTAATATCTCGTAATCACTATGTCAGCTCATTCTCGAAGCTTCATATTCACTGATATCTATTGGTCACTATATCAGCTACTTTAGGTAGCTCCATATTCAGTAATATCCTGCGGTCACTATATTAGTTAATATAGATACTCCCCAATCGAGCAGTTATTATATTAGTTTCTTCAGTCATATTCAATGGTCACTATATTAGCTAATATAGACACTCTCTAATCAAGTGGTCGCTACTTTAGTTAATGCAGATATTCCCCAATCAATGAGTCATTATATTAGTTTATTCAGTCATCTCCAGCAGTTACAATATTAGCTAATTTATGTAACTCTAGCTTCAATAATATCCAGTGGTTATTATGTTACCTAATATAGATACCTCTGAATTTTGTGATATCTTGCAATTGCTATGTTAGCTCGTTCTTACAATTCTATATTCAGTGATATCTAGTGGTCGCTATATTAGCAAGTTTATTCAGTTGCATTTTCAATGATATCTAGTGGTTACTATGTTAACTTATTCTAGTAGCCCTATATTTAGTAATAGCCCGCAGTCACTATATTAGTAAATTTAGTCATATTTAGTGGTAGCTATATTAGCTACTTCATTCATATCCTACAGTAACTATATTAGCTAGTTCAAGTAGCTCCATATTCGGTAATATAATGCAGTCGCTGTATTAGCTAATTCAGGCAGCTTCATATTTACTGCTATCAAGTGGTCGCTATGTGAGCTACTTCAGTCTAGTGTATGCACTGAGTCGATTTTTACTCAGGCCGTCTCACTAAGACTCGCACCAGCGAGTGAGTTTTGCCCTACCCTCTAACTCGGCGAGTCGGCTATATACTTCTTCTGAATTACTCGGGCCGCTCCGAGTAGCTAACGAGTACTCGCCAAGCCCTTTGTTTCTAGTTATAATTTGTTTGAAGTTTCGTCTCTATATGTTTAGCATTCGCTAATCTGTCATTGATTTCTATCAGCCTGTCACGGAATTCTTGCCATTTGTCACGGATCCCTTAGTTGTTACAGTTTGCACGTTGTTACGGAATTGTCTAAAGTTGTCACGGAACTATGTTAAGTTGTCACGGAATTGTTTAAACTTGTTATGGAATTCTCGGAAATCATGGACTTAGAACTTCTACTAGTTCTCTAATAATAAATTCGATTCCCAACATATTTATCTAATACATAATACAACAAAAGAATAATATAACAAAAGCATAATACAATAAAAGAATAATACAACAAAAAAAATATAACTAAAAAACTAATACAACTACAGGATATAATACAACGAAAAAAATAACATAGCAAAAACATAATACAACCAATAAGATAATACAACTACAACACCAACACAACCAAAAAAAAAACACTACCGAGAACCCTACCCCTTCAACTCCTTATATAACTTCCCTTTCTACCTCCACCCTCTTCCTCCCATTTCCACATCACCTTCCACGTCGATTTTGATTCGGGGTGGTAGAATATTCCTCAGGCCTAGATAAATACGAATTAGCTTTCATGACCTTATTTGTGCCCATCTTAGATCATTTCCTGCCACCATTCAAACCTGAGGCAGCATCATCAGGAAAGGCTCAGTTAACATGACGGGTTCCATGACCTCCATGGGGCTACAATATGAACTTGTGGGCTCGAGATTATACTTCTATTACCTCTAGTGCTGGGGCTTGTTCTCGTTATCCCCCTTATTGGTGTTGTTGTTCTTCATAGTCAGCAGACGACGACGACGACGAAGCCAAATCACTCCCTATTGTAGTAGTGGTGGTGGTAGCGGCGGTGGTGGTAGTGGTGGTGGTGGTGGTGGTAGTGGTGGTGGTGGTGGTGGTGGTAGTAGTGGTGGTCGTGATGGTGGTAGTGGTGATAGTTCTTATGCAGGTGGTCCTCGAGGTATATAGCCTTCGGGGGTATTCGTTACATTACCCCCGCATAGCTGATTCGCTTCTACTCAATGCTACAAGCTCACGTCCCTTTGCAGAATTGTTTGCCGTGGTGGGTTTCTTTCTCCATTCTGGGTTGCAAACAGGTTGATTGCTGTTTAATAGGCCTGGTTAGTATCACCCTGACCCTTTTCTACTCACGAGGTATGCCTTATTACTTGTGAAAAATTCATGTATGTATGCCTCCGTAGCCTCTTGCAGGGTATTTGTCACCATAATCCCAATTCTCTCAACGTTAGTTCATCCCCCGAGTATCCTAGGAAATGTGTTATATTCGTTGTCCACCCCCTGCACGATCTCTCGATATAACTATCGGAACGCAGTCTTTGGAATAATTAGTTTTGTACTCTCCTGTTGTTTCTTGATTTACTTAACGATGGACACTGATAAGGGACTTAGTATTTCATGTTCAACTGAAGTGAGATTGAGCTCAGGAGTTCTTACGCCCTTGATTCACTTTCCTCTTTTTTTGTACTGTTGCAGCCTGCGATGCTTTGGCGGGGGGCACTATTGTCTTGATGTTTCTCGGTCTCTGTTTCGTTCTTGCCATTATATATATATATCTCGGGTTGTTATTTCCGCACCGTCAGAACGTTGCAGAAGTTGAAGGTTCGAAGGATTCTAAGGATTCTGAGGATAGGGAGTGTAAGTTTGCCTGTATATGTATGTTCCCGCGTTTGCCTCTTAGTCACATCAGGAGCCGGAAGTGGATAAAGACTGGACTGATATCAACTAATGAACTTGAGAACAAAGGATAATTCATTGTTTATCTCTATCCCCATTAATTTGCATTGGCCGTCATTAGTTAGCTCACTCGTAACAAAGAGAAGAACAAAAAACATATGTTCTAGTCTTTTTAAACAGAGCAACGATAATACCCCCTAGCATCAGCCAGTTGATATCCAAAACACAGACAAACAAAGACATAAGTAGTAGGTACAATTAAATCTCACATAATTGGTTAAGCAATGATTATCCATGGCATCCGTGACAAGTTCTGGATCTGTGACAGTAACAATGAATATAAAATAATTCATTCTGCTCCCTAGTCTACTTCATCACCCTCATCCTCACTCTGATCCTCACCTTCATCATCATCCCCACCCTCATCATCATGCTCACCCCTATCCTCATCCTCATCCTCTCCCATATCTTTCTCCCCATTGTTGGCCCCGACTTCCTTCTCACCCGTGTTATCTTCATTGTTCTCCCTAGAAGTCAGTATAGCACCTCGCCGCAAAATCCACTGATATACTCGTTCATTGACCTTATCATCGTCCTCCTCGGTGAAGGCTCTATAGTCCTTATCTTCTGTGTTGCTTGGAAGAAATTCGCTAGGCGTATCTCCGCTAGATACCGACAACCCCTTTTTGCGCAGCTTCAAGACTGGCCATAAAAATACTTCGATTATTTTTTTGTCCTTGACTGGCTTCTTCGCTCTCCGTTCACCAGAGTCGGATTTAGTTAGTTGAGTTTCTTCTTCTTCTGAAGAACCCCCCGAAGCTTCCCATTTGCGCCATAGCTTTGTATCCTTATCATCATCTTGCCTATTGGGTTTGTCATCGTAATCCTATCGAGTGGTGAGTAAAGTTCTCTGGTTTAGATCAAGTGAGAAGGAATGTACCTCTTCAATGTCAGTCCCAGGATCCTCATCACTTAAGTAATCATCGGTGCCCCCATCGGCTAATTCCTCTTCTTTGGTCATCATTTGGCTAACTATTGCTAGTACCCCATCCTGCCTTGTGTCATGTTCGGTTGGCCCTTCAAATCGAGCATAGGCTTGGCGGTTGATCGGCACAACGCTTATCACCATAGCGAAGTGCTGCACGGACTTTATTCCTATTTCTTCTAAATCCCCTTTGGGAATTTGGAAAGCGGGAAGCTCTTCTTGCTCCTCCAATTCGAGGTAGTATCTCTGCTGCTCATCTGAGAGCTCATACCACTGGTATAGAATGTAGGCCTTCTTGCGGATGTACATGACCTCCCAAGTCCTTTGTACAAGTCGTTCGAATTTTCTACGTTCCATATTCGTCAACTGGTTTGTACGGGTGCTGATTGCCCTCTTAGTAATCATAGCATATTCATACTCCTTGATCCCGGCTTTAAGTGCCCTATTTACTTTTTGTCTCTTCCAATCCTTGGCCCACTCCCATGATAGCAGGGGTCTAAGCAATTTCTTCTGTATTTCTCGAATTTTCTTAGTGTGAGGATTGGTGGAGGTGCCCCATGCCTTCCTCCCACCGCTAAATTCAGTATTTGGATTGAAGTCCCGTAGGCCCCAGGGGAAGTCGGTATATCTGGCATAAAGATTCTTTGGGGTTAGGATGACTGCCGCTTCCTCTGATATCTTCGCTGTTTTACGAGTTGTTTTACTTTTATTCTGTTAGCACTTTGGCATTGCAGATACTTAAACAGAATCTTCGTTAGTAAATAAAGTAACTATTAAGCTTTCCGACACCCCATCCGTGACCGCCCCCGTGACAACCTCCGCAACATGACTTTGCACTACATACCCCTTGGTTATCTTCACAGTTGGTAACATGGATGGAAATGTCTGTGATAGAGACAGCTCTGCATTAGTGAATAAGCTAACTATCGTTCCACTTCAGGCTTCCTGACACGACCTCCGTAACAGCCTCCGTGACAACCACTGTGACACGACTTTGCACCACATACCCCTTAGTTATCTTCACAGTAGGTTACGTGGATGGAAATGTCTGTAATTGAGATAGCTCTTCGTTAGTGAATAAACTAACTATGGTTCCACTTCAGGCTTCCCAATACGACCTGACGATGTCTATGCTTAGTCTCATGCCTTGACTGGGAAGGACATACTGTTGATTATCTTTTCTACAGATGGAAATATCTTCGATTCGCAGTAGTCTGGTTAGTAGGAATGCTAACGATTCCGTGGAATTTGCAGATAAATGGAAGATGACTACCAAAACCCTCAGTTCATACAAATAAAAGATCCATTCTTTGTTTACAAGCAAACTTTGATGTCATTAACTGAACAGACATGGGACTAGCGTTACTACGGACATAAGTTCTATCACTGTAATACTCGCTGCACTCAATTCTACGAATGAATAAACTCATCCATGGTTTATTAATTCATGACATAGAACAATATCGGGCTCAAATGAAAATGAGAAGAGCCTGGCCCAATGTCAATAGTAAGACTCCCTCCAAAAACTTCCGCTTTCTCTCGTTCTTCCCTTTGCCTTTGCCGTCACTTTTTATCGCGAACTTTTCGACGGTAGCGTCCACGCTCTTTGGACTCCTCTGTCCTTCCTGAGATAATCGTCCTAGTACCAGGCAGAGACCTAGTTCAGGGGCGGGGTAGAGAATTTTCCAGCTGGCTGGAAGTAGGAGGCGAGCTAACAATGGAGGGTTGGTCAAACGCGGAGGGTTGGTCAAATGCCGAGGGACGTTGTTCAAGCTGCGATTGTTGAAATTGTAAGTAAGGGGGTTGCCTTTCAGTATTGTATAGGGAGGGGATTTCATTCTCTTTGTCCTCCACCACTGCCTCGGCATTGTACTCCTGCCCCTTCCCTGCTTGTCCATCAACAACTCCCCTACCCTCTCTAACTACATCTCCTTCTGTTGATGCTTCACTTGGTGTAGCAGGTACTACTTCCTGCAGGGGAAATCGTATCTGATACTGCCATGGGTTTCGAGTCTGATAAGTATTGAAAGATTGGGAGTCAAAGAATTAGCTGCAAGCCGGTAATAAGGCCATGTCAATCTTGTAGGATATACTATACCATACCACAATAACGCCTTTTTTCTTGCTATCCTAGCCGCTTCACCATTTTCCATAACTACAAACCACATGACCTTTCGGTTCATGTGGTTGCCTGGTGCTTCCAACAGATCTGCAATAAGGGAGCCTGAAAATACGATTATCGTAATCTCTTCAGTGCAACAGCGCCAAATGGGGTAAGCCCATATGACTGATTTATAGTTACTCAGATCACATGGGACACACACGCAACCTCATACTGGGCAAGCAAAGAAGTGTGAGAGGGGTCACACCTTGATATTATATATTCAGCCATTGGCCTACTTAAATTAGTATACATACTATGTTGTTCTGGAGTGATAAAGGACAAGAAGTAAATTTGTGCGAAATGGTAGGAGTGTAGGTACATGCGAGAATGGAGGACTAGAAGTGAATTGGTTGGAAGTGGTAGAATGGTGGGGACATATGGAATTTATCTGGCATTACCAGTAGATGCTAGCCCAATATACCCGCATCTACTGGCGAAGAACGGTCCTTGTCAGTTCCCAGACATAGGCCACGCTTATGCAATAAAGCAAGCCAGACTAGCAGTAAAGGTGATCTTCGATCACAATAGAGTACCCAAACTAAGTTATAATAGTCCACTTTTTTAAAAAGGTGTATATCAAGCATGGCCTATATCTTAGACAAGGACCGTTCTTCGCCAGTAGTTATGGGTACTACCAGACAATGTCCCTAGTCACTCCCTCAGACATAGGCTGAGCTCATCACTCCATATGTACAACCTGTTTCGGGACTGAGTCACTAATAAAGGGCATTGTTCGCCAGTACAGTACTTGAAGGGTCTATAGGATACAAGCGACTAGAGTATATTAGGATTAAGTATACTAAATACAGGTCTTTCAGATGCTTGCCCGGTATCCTCACGCAGAAGTTCTACTATTGAAAATACGCATTGACCGATATCATATAAGATAGATTGAATACATCGTGTGCCAGCTTACCTTCAGCGCTGGCTAAAGCAACCCTTATTGGCTAGACTATCTGAGCGACCTATCACTTGCTGTAGGTACATAGTTACAGTACTATTATGAACCTTCAACATAATAGTTGCAAGCACCCAATATACCTTGCTGTAGTTATGCCTTATGCGAGTATTGAATTTAAAAAAAAACAAAAAAGCACTCATGTGTCCTCAATCCTACATGAGGCTGGAGTGGATCAGGATAGTGGTTCCATTTGGTGGTAGCTTTTAGCATCCGTCATAATATTCTCTAGACTACTCATGCAAATTACGTATGATTTATCTTGTTATGGATATTTTATCTTGTCACGGACGGGTTGTCATGTCACGGATTTTTTTTTTTTTTTTTTTTTTCCCCCTATCACTGTTATGGATATGATGTTATAGATATTTTATCTTGTTACGGATGGGTTGTCTTGTCACGGATGGGTTGTCTTGTCACGGATGGGTTATCTTGTCATAGATGTCATGCGCTGGGCCGTGCCAGTCTTTCCCATGACTAATACTAGTCAGCTTACTGGGATACAATTAGTATTAGCTACAGAGGTAGTCTATTTTGGTCTACTAACTCTCAAGGTAGACTTAAAGGTAGCCAATATACCAAAACAGGATATTACTATTTTGGGATTCTTACCAAATCTCACATTTGGAGTTTTGCTTATATATAGCTGATCAGGGTTGTAATTGTCACCAGTCATATCAATTATTACCGGTTATATCATCTTCACAATATAGCAGAATACTACAATCCTGAAGACGAAGTTGCTTTCGAAGATTTCTGGCAACCATGGAGAGATACTATTGGGTTGCAACGCTTCCTTAGTCTACGTAGTACGGAATTGGTAACATACCAGGCTACCCAGTTGGTTATGGACCGATTCAACCCCAACAAGATTCTCTCCTGAGCAGTAACTATGGAGCTTCTAGAGAGGATTTGGATTAATCGGTTTAATATACTCCACTTGCATATCCCCGAAAGTGCAGAGACTACTTAGGATCCCTTTTACCTAGATGACTATACTCTTTATAATTTGTTGTGGATTACGCTTTTCTCCCATTACTTAGCTGGCCGGCAAGAATCATGGGGTTTATGTGTAGGTTGTCGATTCCCATCAGTAAGTTAACTCCTACGCTAAAACTTATACTCCCATGCTAGAATTTAGGTTCCGACTTACTCTATGTTAGATACTCTCCCAGAACCACTGGATCCCTGACGGTGCAATTATTCGGTATCCTGTGTATATACCGGTCCAATGGCATCCCCCACCTACAATAACAGTACTATGTTGTAGGCAAGAAGTCTGGCTTCAGCCTTTAAGAAGGTATATTTCTAATCTTGTATATAAACAGTGCAGTAGGCTAACTATGTGTAGACCTCGAGAGATTTTGCAACTCACCGAGAGCCCCGATTGGCCATTGAGATGTAGCATACTATATCTCGATTTGACCAATATCCCCGACGATATATTAGAGCCAGATGGGCAACCAGAAATTAATGTCACTGAGAGCTCCAGCCCCATTGATAGCCCTAGCTCTACTGAGACCAAAGTGGAGAGTGACTCTAATGACGAAATGACACTCTACAACTCAAAGAACTCAGATGATGGCGACGATGACATAGTGGACTCTTTTTGGAATGATTGGACGATCACGCGTTTAGATTAGAATTGGGTTTGGGATGCTGTAGATATGCTATAGCATGATTGACCATTCTTATTGAACTATTTCAAGTATGGTTAATATTTAACAGAATCCGTGACAAGCACACGTTATTCGTGAAATTCCTCAACTGCTCTCAAAATGTGAATAAATATGCATCTCTTCCCGACTGCCTTTCCAAACCTATTATTGCCAACTCCCTGGAATACAACAGCCAGACCTTCTTGTACTACTAGCCCCATACTTGAACATGTCTCTATCTCTAAGTATGCCTGTACGTTCTTCAAGCCCAATGGTTTCCACTCTCACCAAAATACTAGGCGGGACTACCTTTCAGTAGGAAGCAGAGAAATCTGTACCCTTTGATGAATGGTGGGAAACTACCGACTGGGCAGGCAAGCTCCGTGACAATCTAGTGAAAGCCATCCCAAGTAATAATATTAATCCACCCCGATGGGATTCTAAACTTCGAACGGCAGTACACTGGGCCCAATTTGGACAAGGGGCTAAGTTCCACAGCGGTGAGCCATTGATATTTTGCTTAGGTTGCAATGGAACCTTGCAACATCCTAGTGCGTTCAATATGGGTACCATACACATGAAATGCCATCTCACCTCGGAGAGATGCCGGGCTGCTAATAGGCGAAAGGGTCGGGATATTTCAACCATATTTGGAAAGGTAATAATATAATCGGTACCCTACAATATTAAGCAGACAGGCTCACGTGATACCTAGGTAACAACTGCCACCGCATAATCTCTCCAAATGTAATTTAGTGATGATGGGTTCAAATATAAACTCATGAAAACTATTATTGCCACCAACCTACCTTTCCGAACCATCGAATATCTACAGTTCTAGCATCTCCTGAAATTGCTTAGGTCTGAGATTGATATCCCTTGTGCGACAACACTTTGCCAGAATATCTACAATTATGCAGCCGAAGTTCAAGAAAAACTTCAAAAAAGCCTCCCGGAAGATACATTTCTTTACCTCGCTACAGACTATTGGATGTCTCCAAACAAGTTAGCATTCATGGGTATAATACTCTACTATATTGACCAGGACTGGCAGCTGCACCAACATACAATCGGATTCCAGTACCTAGATGGAGAAGCTCATACTGCAATTCACTTGAGCAACAAGCTAAGCATATTAATTTGGGAATATGGCATCACGAACCGAGTATTAGCTATTGTTTCAGATAATGCAAGTGTCAATATGGCGTTGGGTAAGTATTTACAAACTAATATATTCAGTACTAAATGGGACCCACAGCAATACCAACTTCCCTGCCTAGCACATGTGATTGCTCTGATAAGCAATTAGTTTATGAAAGAACTCAAGTCCAATCCAGATAATGATGATACTATATCATCCACCCCTCCCATTGAGTCTTCAATTAGAGCACTGCAGAACTACACCCCAGGTACATTCGCGTGATCTGTTTGTAAAGTAAGTCATCTTTTGGGCTGCTCAATATAGGTGGATCATGAAAGGGCAGACATATCACGGAATGTCGGATGTGTCACAGAATATCAGACATATCATAGAATGACAGACATGTCACGGAAGGCCAATATGCGTCATAGTATCTTGTTGCTAATGTTTATCCAGGTTCGAGAGATCTGTAAGGCTATAGTAGCCAGCCCACAACGCCTAGCACAATTCAAGGAACTCTAAACTGACACCCGAGTACCCATAGGCCTCATCCAGGACGTCAAAACTCACTGGAACTCAACCTTTGAGATACTTACATGAGCATTGAGGCACCAGTGCTATATTGAGCAATGGATCACTCTAGCTATGATAGAGAACAAGTACTCCGAGTTGTGGTTGAGTTAAGAAGAGTGGACTCAAGTTCAGGAGGCTACTATTTTCCTCAAACGTTTGTCGGATTATACTCATGCTATCTCCACAGGGCAGCATGTGACCATACATAATGTGTTCTTCATCTACAATGACATCTTTGATCATATGGAAAAACAGCGGAGATGTATATATAAACTTCCCGCTAATTTTACTTGGGCTACAGGGTTTCTCTCTGTGATGAAAGCATGTCAGCAGATCTTCTAGAAGTATTATTCGAGGACCAAAAAACAATCTCTCATGTACAACCTCGCTACCTATTACGAATCATCCCCTCGCCTTACCCTTCGACCCTCCAGCCCCGGTGCTATACTGGCAACCCACGCACTTGCCAGCATATGTTCGCGTCCGGCTCCACTTGATCTTGACCTAGCATGACTTCGCTGTGTTAATCCTAGTCTTTTAGCTAGTGTTCCTACTCTAGTGACATTACCCCTGACCCTGGACCCTGACCTACTAGATTACCAACCGTATCCCGGAGATCTTAAGCCAGGTACCCGCCCACTAGAACCCGTCCGAAGGTTCCACCAGAACCTCGTCTTCACATTTGTCACTTGTCATCATTATCCCCTAGAATGTTCTCGCATCCTTTCGCTTGACATTTCGTAGGATACTTGCTCCTTCCTTATGTCTCCATTTACTTCCTTATGTCTCTGTATGCTTTCTCTTGCCTTCTCTCCGGTTCTTCTGTATCGCTAGATCTCCATATATAGAGTTCGCTTCGCCCCTCTCATTCTCTTCTCTCCTCACGCAATAACTTGTTCATTCTCCTGTACTTAGTTGGTACAATAAACACATACCCCTTCGAACGTAGCTCAGACTCTCTTGTCTATGTCTCCTTTCCCAACACACACGTAAGCATACTTACGCGTGTGTCACCCATCACCTGCGATGCAGGTAATCCTCTAACCATTCATAACACTTTGTTGTGTACCTTATAGTCTCCACTATGCACAATGTCCGCCTCAACCCAACCACCTACCATACTAGAATTATGGCGCACGCTTGCCGCAGCTCTGTCATCCAACGCCCTCCCTGCACCTTCGGCCTCCTCCGACTTCCCTGCTGTTACACCTGTACTATTCTATATCCCTATCTATGAAGCACACTTTGCTGGAGTCCGCTCCGGCCGAGGTGTACCTATAACATTCCAAATACCCGAGTCTGGAACAACAGCCACTACCCAAGTACTTTGGGTCTATTTTAACCGAGGTTATGAATATAGCCTCACAACTACGCCCCTACCTCAAGGCACCTCTATAGCACAACTATCTTCCCGCGCGCCAAAAGTTCATGAGCCTGAAAACTTCGACAGTACTCGATCAAAGTTTACACGGTTTATGACTAAACTGTCCCTAGTTTTCTCCTCTGACCCACTCTGATACTCTAATGATGCTGCTAAGATCACTTATGCATCCTCCTACTTAACGGGCTCCACTGCTGATTGGTTTGAGCCTCACCTCAATAAAACTGATGGAATCATTAGTTTTGATACTTACAAAGACTTCACCACAGCATTGAAAAATGCATATGACGACCCTGACGCTCATGCTACCACTGAGCGCAAGCTCCATAACCTCCGCCAAGGGGACAAAGACTGTTCCACCTACCATGCCGAATTCGCGACATATGCAACCATCCTAAACTACGACGACCATACCAAGATCTCCTTCTTTACCAACGGCGCCAACACTGGTCTTAGGACTATTCTCTCCTACCAGGCCTCTCCCCTCGAAACATTTAACGATTTTGTCCAACTGTGTATCAAGTTAGACAACCGAGCCAAAATGCTCCTCTCCAACCCACCCAGAGCCTTAGGCTCTACTCAACAAACCCAAGCTCCCGCCCCCCGCCCTGACCCTCCTACAACTGCGACTGGAACCGCTCCCGGTCCAATGGACCTCTCCACCACGTCCCGCAAGCGTGGCCCTCTCACTGCTGAGGTCTGCAAATACCGACAAGACAATAAGCTCTGTATGTACTGTGGAGGTCATGGACACTGGGCTATCAATTTCCCCATCTCGGCCAAATCCAAAAAACTAGCCACAGCTAACACTGCTCCTCCTGGCCCACCTCTCAATACTCCCACTCCCGGCCCTCAAACTCTTTTCGAGGTGCCAAAAAACTAGTGCCCTCTTCGACCAACGATGGCTGATTGAAGAGCGCCAGGATGCATCCTTGTGCTATCTCCCCTGACCCCGTTTCCTTTGTTAGTTCCAACCCATTTTCTGTTTTGGAGGAAGTTCACTTGGTAGGTACTGGTCATGTTTTGTCTGTTGTTTCTCGGAAGTCTCATCAATGGCTAGCTTGTCGACGTCATCGCATGCATTCCCTCCAGATCTCTGCTGCCGCCATTTCTTTTTCTTCTTCTTTCTCTACCTCCTCCACTCATAACTTGGGATCTGAGGATCCACTTACCTTGCCTTGTCTAGTTAATGAAAACCATTCTGCTACTTGCCTGGTAGACTCAGGAGCAAGCTCCCAGTTTATCGACCTTGACTTTGCCTTGAACATGAACTTGTCTTTGGACTTGAAGCCAAAACCTGAGGATCTTATACTTGCCGATGGTAAACACTCCCTAGTAGGGCAAATCACCCACACCTGCATCCTAAAACTCATGATCGACCAGCATCTGAAGGTCCTAACCTTCAACGTCACAAAACTAGCTGGTTGGAACCTGATTGTTGGGAAACCATGACTCCGACGCCACAATCCCTCAATCGACTAGACTTATAATACTATCGCCTTCGCCTCAGGGTATTGCCACGCTCATTGCTTGCCTACTCGAACACCGAAAACTCACCTAGAACCTCCTAGAAATACCCCAAACCCCCTCCGAATCTCGGTCATCTCCCGACCTGCCTTCCGAGTAGCTATTAAAGACCCCGAGGCCCGCCTCTATATTGCCGCAATATACGCCTCCCCTGAAGATGATGATGACAATCTCGAACCCACCACTAAGCTTGTTCTACCTGAATATCACGACTACTCGCCCCTTTTTTCGGAAAAAGAAGCTCGAATCTTATCCCCTCACCGATATATTGACCATGCGATTCCACTTCAAGAAGGAGCTAACCTCCTTTTGGCCGCATGTATTCCATGTCCGATACTGAACTTAAAGAAGTTAGGAAATGGATTGATGAGAATCTCTCCAAATCCTTTATTCGAGCTAGTTCCTCTTCAGCTACCTCCACGATCCTCTTTGTCAAGAAAAAAGATGGATTCCTCCGCCTCTGCGTCGACTATTGTGCACTCAATGACATCACAATCAAAGACCGGAACCCCTTACCACGAATTGAAGAAACCCTCAACCAAATCCGTGGATGCAAGTACTTCACACGCCTCGACCTACATGCCTGCT